>JAPSGF010000062.1:3211785-3229753 GCA_035772895.1 Perdix hodgsoniae | reverse complement strand
AAAATGAATTATCTCCACTCCACTGAAAGAAAACCAACAAATGTCTTTACAACGACAGTAAAAAGCTGACTGGGGCCTGAACTTGCTTTCACTAATGTCAGTAACAGTTTGATTCAATGGGAGCAAAGTAAATCCCATTAGAGCCTTTTAAAGAAAAATCCTAATAAAAGCAGACATTACAAAGTAAAGACCCTGTTCAGTCCTCACTTACTGTGTAGCCATTGTAAAGCCACACCACTGTATCTGGGGGGCCGCAATCAGATCTGGAGTATTTCAGCTCTCTGCTCACTACATCGCAGAAAGCCGAAAGGAGATGCTGTACTGCAACGAGAACTGCAAATCTCTCCTGGCCATGGATTTATACACTGCTGTTAGGTTTACATAAGATCTGGCTAGGTCCCAAATGTGCATTCCTCGACACTCATACTGCCTGATTTATGCTGCCTTATTTGGCTGGCAAAAGAATCAAATTGGTGACTGGTTTTGAATGAAGGCAATTAGGGTGGTTGATTGGTTTTGTAATTTGGAGAACACCACTCTAGAGTATAAGTCAATTGTGTAGAACTATCCAGGTCTTTAATCACTGGTTTCACTGCGCAAAGAGCTGATGCTTTACATCATCTGAAATTTATACCAGTTATAATCAATTCAATTCTCCCCATTGCCCCCCGTATTGCATCCTCCCCTGCCCTGCACCTGGCACAAGCATGGCTTTTTACCAGAGTGTAGCCAATTATATTTCAAAGGTGTATCCAGATTTAATTTACAGGTTCAAGAGAGTATGAGGGGGTAATTATCTTTACAGAGCATCTGACAGCTGTTGTGATATAGTGCTCCAACAGTGCCTGCTAGAAATCTGTCGGGAAGCACTTGTTTAAGTTTGAATAAAGTTAAACAACAGACTGATGTCTGCATGTCCTGGAAATTCACGTCATCAACATAGACACCAATTTCCAATACGCCTCCTGGGTCCCTTCTGGAAGACTGGAAATTCTCATTTCAAAGAGGGCCTCTTTTTTTCTGAATGGATTATAAAATAGAAAGATCTGCAGGTATTACCCACAAAAAATTAAGCCAAGCATAGGACAGGAAATCATACATAATTTGCCTATGTGTATTAACTATATACTTCCATTTAAACACACAGGCATTTGGTCATAGAACAGTTTTAATAAAGCTTGCCCAATATGAGGGCTGCTCCGAAAATAATGCCTCCTATTTTGTGATGCTGGCTCATGATGTCAGAGGCAGATGTTGGTGGTATGGCAGTAGAGGCTGAAACTTCCCAACTATATTCTATTACATTCTGTTGCCATGAGACAGATGGCAGTAGAGGGGTGGTGTGACAGAATGGTGTCTGTGTTGAAAAATACTGTTTTGTAGCTGAGAATTTGCTCTATCAAATAGTGTTATTGTGCTTTTTGTACCTGTTGTACTTTCCATGGAAATAAATAGGAGGCATTTGGACTGACCTATGTAGAAAAAGCTCTGGTTCCTACACTCAGATAGTATTGAAGCTGACTGCTAGGCAGTAACAAAATCATGTCAAAAGGTTTCTACAGCATAGGGTAGATTCTGTAATTGTTAACTGCTTTTCAATACTACTTATTATAAGTAAATTCCATTGCAATTGAAGTAATCCTATAGTAAGGAAAAGTGTTTGATTACCGTTTCATTTCACCACTTTTAAGCAACAAAGAATAAATAAAAATTCATTTTCATACTGGGAATATTGATCTTTTGGTAATGTAAAGAATAGTGCAATGCATGTACTCAATCTTCTCATCTCACCTTCTCAGAACTCTGCACATGATATATTCAAGAGGACTGCTAAACTTTAACTGGACTTACTTTATAGTATCTGCTTACCTAATCATATTCATATGCGTAAAGGGACTTAACTAAGACAAAAAAAAATTATACAACTTCAACCATATTGATATTGCCCTAGCACATACATATTTTTTAAACAATGCATAGAAACATTCAAGTAAAAAAAAAAAAACAGGGACTGGCCAGATGATTTGATTGTTTTTCTCCTCTGAGGTGGAAGTGTGGAACCTTCCACTGATGCTACATTTTGCAGCATACAGTTCAGATGTTTGTAGAAACAAAGGAAGATCTGAGGTGTTTTGAGTGGACAGTATGTTGGCAGAGTATGGGCCACAGCACATGCCATCATGTAGAATCGTAGAACAATCCAAACATCCAAAATGTTTTTAAAGATGAAAAGATGTACCAAGATAATCGAGGCACAGACAAACAGGGCTGATTCCAAAAGTGTGCCCAGTCAAGGAAATGAAGTAATAGCTCTGAATGAAATGCCCTCATTGATAACAGTCAGAATCACAACCCAGGAAAAAACAAGGATCATTGAGGAACAGCCATCAGGAAGGTGGAATTCTCCTTCATGACTAGTGGCACTTTTAGAAGTATTTCTGAAGGGGATGGTGGAAGAAGCATTACACAACTTTCTCAACACTAGGGAGGCTGGCTCCAAATGAGTGATGAGAATAACGGATCCCATTTTTTGGAAGGGACAAATGAGGAAATAACATGCCAAAGACCTCTTGGGCTAAAATCCTTTCTACAAACCTCCTCTGGGGAAAGCAGCAGTTAAAAAATACTTATTAGGAGCACAAAAAGATGCTGGAGAGAACAGTGGGATGGTAAGAGAAGGTGCAAATCCTACTCTTAAGGGCAATTGCCTCCTCTGAGACTGAATATTAAAGATTTTAATAAAACACAGATATGGGTGCAATTTTAGAAACTGTTCTTTCGCAGGCACGTGACATTGAGAATCACAGAAAAGGTAACAGATCGGTATTTCATCCTGGCATTGCCCACATTTTTGGGTTGGGGGGGGGGGGGGGGGGGGGGAAATCAGACCTCCAGGAGCTGCGAGATTTGGAGAAGAGCAATTCAGCACACTGGAATCTGACATTTGAACTCCCCTCTGGGCCTCCTGAACAAGGTGTAGGAGAGAACAAGTTAGTTCCTCAGCCCACGGTTATGCTCACAAACATTCTCCATGCCCCCTACTGCTCGAATTTCGTTTTACCTTCAGGCAAAAGAGCCATCATCCTATTTGTTAATAATATGAAGAATCTTCTTGCCTGCTCCATAAACTGCTCCATGCAGTCCCCAGGAGCCACACATTTCTCACAGAGCAATGGGAAGCAGGGGGAAGAGGAGATAAAACTGCGGCTGAGTAGTTCTATTAAGAACTGCCGATTAAAAAAAAAAGAGAGAAATAAAAAAGTATAAATTAAAAATGCTATAAGCTAGACACCCAGAGTTCTACAGATTTTTTTCCCCCAAACCCAGTTTCCAAGCACAAGGGTTCTGCCCACACATCGACCAGCAAGGGCAAGTTCCTGCTGGCAAAACCAAGTCCCTCACCAGTGATATTTTCCATTCCAGCCTCCTTCACGCTTTGCTTCACGGTGCCAAAATCACACAATGACTTCGCGGGAGATAGCTAAATGGTTGCTCTTCAAATAGGAACACAAGGACTCCTAAGAGACACAGGAGAAAGCTGACTTGCAAATGTGTAAGAATCTTGTCAATTCACAACTGAATGATTCTGATTGATTTAATGAACGTGGTCTGTATTGCTGAGGGGATATTTACAAAAGCAGTTTAATCTAGTGAGACCGTGTTCCCACAAGAGTCAATGAATAGATATAGACTTGCCCTGGGCAATTTAGAGAATAAAGTCACACTAAAGACTTTATAAAATGGTGCACTGTTTCTTACCATGCACTGAACAACCATTTGCTGACATGGACCATTTCATGTATCATGCGCTCTTTTTGAACGCACTTACATGACAATCTCAAGAACAATTAACAAAGAGAAATTCCAACTAATTAGAATAATGAATACACTAAAGAGGTCAACCGTAAAAGATTCTCTCACTTTTCCACCAGCTAATCTGCAGAGAACAAACAAGGAGGAAGTACTAGAAGCCACTGTTAAAGGTGACTTTTTTGTGCAGAGTAATGTGGAAAGTACTCGAGTTGCAAAGGGGAAAAAACATCTGACGACCGAGCAGAAAGAAAACAAACTTTGGGGATTTGGGGAAAAAAAGCTCATTGAGGCCACTGTCAAGCATTAAGTAAAGAGAATTTGCTTTGGTTGCATCTCTCTCACGTCATGTAAGACTGGCAACTTGTAAGAGCAAAAATGTTAAGTTCAAATAAATACTTCTTTAAGTAGCTCCTAATAGAACGAAACCAATTCTTTGAGACATTCAAAATATTCTACAGATTTCTTGAAAGGAGACAATTCAAAATGAAAGCATCAAGATGCTGTTGGCTACAACCAAATGACACGAACACTGCGTGGGACAGCTTTATTATCTTCTGAGGGCTGCCATTGTCTTGAACAATTCATACAGTCCAATAGCTCTCCAAACAGAGAAAGCTGCCTAATTCTCTGAAAACAAAACACACTTCTGAGAAAAAAATAAGTCTGTCAATCACTCAGATTAATATTATTCTAGATAATTAAATATTGGCAGAAATCATGGCAAACTGAGTGTACTTTTGTCACAACCACCTGTTCACTTGAAACAGCCTAGTTTCATTCCACAGGAAGACACAGTTCTAAATGTTGAGCACTACACATTATTCTTCACCTAAAATGATATAATATATATCTGATATTAGATGTAGAGGAAATGGCCCATAAATATTCCTCTTGTTTTGTCTTATATCAGTCAAAGGAGAAATTCAATTTCAATTAGTATTATAATGTCTATCAAGGAAGTCTACAATTCCCTATGCCTTCCTTTTGAAAAAGCTTTTGAAAAAGCAGTATTAGACAAGTGTATCTTTGGTCACTTCATCTGTTCACTCTAAACATTTATCTCCCTTCAGTACATACCCTTGAGTCTCATGGATTTAGCAGCATCACTGTCCATGCTCACACAGAGAAAAGAAAAATCTTTTTAACATAATAAATGATTAACATCTTTATTATAATAATAAAGTGCCATACCCTATTCAGTATCTCAGAAAAACCTAGAGTCTGTTGCAGCTGTTCTTCATATAAATGTGGAAAAAGTTGGTGTTCATAAGCGGCCAGTTTTGGCAATTTTCTCTGCTGCATTTCCTATCCAAAAACCTAAACAATGTAATTAGCCTATCTCTAGTTCTTAATATCTTGTTTTAAGACTGGCTGCATCAATTTGAACTGATATTGAAAAGACTATCTCTGTATGACTCCACTCAAATACATAATCATAGCTCTTCTAATTTGCTTGATCCATAGCAGAATTCCTGTACAGTTGTAACAGGAAAACATCTTGTTTCCTTGCTCAAGCTCTGAGACAGCAATGAACTAATCCTCATCCAGTAGCCAAGGCCACAAAGGAAAATGGGTACTTATACCTTGATCATTCCTGATCACAGTCTGATATCTAGCTGAATATGGCTACAGAGCTAGAAGCTCCATAGTCTAGAAAGAGGTAGTGTAAATGTTACACACAGTAAAACAAATAAGCTCATACCTCTGTCGCCATCTCTTTCATCTAAGAACACTTGCGTGTAGATCACTGCAAATTCAACAGTCCCTAAAATTCAAAACTTAAATTCCTGTAAAGAAAATTATTGAAGGCAGGTAGGCAACCCTTTCAAGTAATTTCTTCTCCACTCTTATGGCAAAGATTTGAGAGAGCTTACCTATTGTATTCAATTCACCTCAGTAGCAGAGACACTGAAAAAGTGCTGATTAATCATCTCATTAGAGCATCCTTGAATTATGGAGCCATACATAGACCAATTCTGGCTATGAATTCTACATTACATTAACTTCCAAGCAGGGAAATATGCTCATGGGAAACTCTTCTGAAAGCAACTCCCTGATGTGTGGTGATGTCAGGGTGCAGAAAGCATTCCCTGTGTGCAGCCAGCTTAGAGGCACCACCAAGGTGTCTCAAACTTAGAGACACCACAAGAGGAAAACCAGAGAAGTAAGCAGCCAGTGTGACACCCAAAAAAACAGTCTAATTTATCGTAACCAAAATAACACTCATATGAACTAAGGGATTCATATATAATATTCATGATAAATAAGCTACAGATAACTTCTCCGCTTTCTAATGCTACCAGATCAACATCACCACTAATCATTTGGCCAGAATATTGTTTAGAGTAAGGGAGACAATATGGAAACGGGTATTATTTTTAAAAATACCACCAATATACCAGCAGACCAACAAATCAGCACTCATTAATAGCAAGTAATGCTTGAGAACACACACAAAAAAAACCACCACCACCACACAATTCTTTAGATTCCTATTTCCTCTATCCTGAATGCAATACAAATAAAAGTGAATATTTATTAGCAATATTGCTTGAATGCTTTCCCTCCTTCAGTCCTCTTACACAAAATAATTATTATTTTTTATTCCTGATGCAGCTCAGCTCACCTCCTGGTTAAGCTATCAGTTATCAAAGCACTAAAGCTATGAGTGTAAGGAAGGAACAGAATTAAAACAATAAAAAGTGAAAAAGGAAGAATTTAATTGGGAGAACTAACATGAGGAATAGAATGAAAAAAAGCTGAGGATGAAGGAATAGAAAACAGGAGAAAATGTTTTCATTTCTGAATTAGAGTTCCTCCCCTTCTTATTTCCTTTAGTGAAATATTTTTACTTGATAACCTACTTCACCTTGAAGTGTTTTTCAAGGCAGCAGACATCAAAGATATTTCTTTTTACTGCAGAAAACAGAGCTAAAATGGACTTGCATTACTAGCTTTATTAGTTCCGCTTTATTTATTTACACTCAGAAAAGTATTGAGGCCTTGAGGTGATCTGAGAGATCACCATGTAAGACTACAGAGGAGAACAAGACTCAGTGACTTCTCCTGATGCTTACATGACTCATCCTGTGATTTCTTTGCAGCCGGCAGCTGGGGTGCAATGTGATCATATTATGCAAGGGTCTCACTAAGTAACATGAAAACAAGATGTTTTTAAAGCATGTTGATATCATTAAGGATTCCTGTAGGGATTATGTTACTGTAGCAGAAATTGCTCAATTGTTCTGTCTTCCCCATCTTTATCAGTTTCCTCGTCCTATGAACTCTAGCTGCAAAAGAAGCATCCGTAATCCTGAAGAGAAGGAATAAACACAGACTGCACTGGCTCTGATCTTTCCAATGTTCAGTTTTAACAGCCTTGCTTATCTTCCTGAGTTGGTCCCTCTTCTTTCAGTGCCTGAGAGACAAAAGGAGAGCCAGCAAAAGGTTCACTTTAGGCAAAATGCAATGTGATTTTGAAAAAAGCTTAACATTTTAACTGAGAGCTATAATAAAAACTGCATGCCACTAACTAGTTCAATATTAGCCCTAGGTGACAAATTTTCATGAGAAAAATTTACAAACCAGTCCTCTTTCTAAAAATATTTTATTTTCAGGAATCATTGATACAATTCTAAAAAATTGTTTATGAAACTACCTAGATTTTCAGTATTTTTAATAAAAAACGATGCTAATAAGAATCCTTGGAGTAAAAAAAAAAAAAAAAAAAAGAAAGAAAAGAAAAGAAAGAAAAGAAAAAAAAAAAGAAAAATTCCAAAAAAGAGAAAAAAGCATTTTGTAAGTGATAAAAAAGAAATAATTGTAACATTTAGCAGTATGGTAATTTTACCTTGCATCAAATAATACAAATGAAGATGTAGATGCATAATATTAATTTATAAGTTCTGTAAGCTGTAGAGTAACAGTAACCTTAGTAAAAATGCTGGGCCACAGATGCAGAACTCATGAGGCTGCTTCACAACACTTCTTGCCAACTGCAACAGCTGTCACAAAAGAGCAGAGAAGCTCCTTGCTTACAGCACACTTCGTACCATAGAAACAATGATGAGACTAAAATACACCAATAACTAAGAATATGATCAATATTCCTAATCAATTATTATTAAATGCATAATAGATATGTTAATTAGCTAGCAAAAACTTTGTAACTCAGTAGCGTAATATATTCTTATGAATTAAACTTACAAAGACTTAAAAGACTTATGATGCTACTTTTACTCCTTCTCTACTGGAAATTGCACCATTCACTAGTGGAGAGCTTAAGATTTGAGGGTATTTTTAAGCAGTTACTAAAGCTATGTGATGGAACCTTGTTATCACTACTTCAGTTATTGACACAACACACAGTATCATTTCAGGGAACGTAATGAACCATGCAGAAAGGAGAGAACAAAATATCAAAGGACTTAGTGATCCCTTCTCCAAAAGCAAATTGTAGTCTCATATTTTTGTTGAAGCATTTTTCTGTGTGTTGCTTCCTGTCTATGCTGGAAATTGAGTTGTTATGAAATGAAAAAAAAAACAAACCTATATACAGCTTATGAAAGCTGATTGAGGTGTCAAATGTCTATGAGTTTAGAGAACAGTGTAATCAATACAAGAGGTATAGGGCATACAGTTTGTACTGGCATAGAGTCCTTTGATGCATTGTTGTTTATTTCCAGCACACTGGGAAGCTCCTCTTGACTTGTAACAGCCCACTGAAGCCCATGAGGTGAGGTCAGATGCCGCTTTCATGTGAATTTCAGAGGACTCCATCATAGTACTCCTTTCACAGGAAATACTATGGTGTAGAAAATAGGCTTTCATCAGAAAGGAACCTGCTCGTCATTCCAGCCCAGAACTTTGAAGGCAAAATACTGGAATTTAAGAGAAGCCTGCATACAGATTTTGCAAGTCCTTAATAAAGGGGAATAAATTAGGCCATTGTAATTATTTGGTCAATATCAGTTTTCAAGTATTTAAGCCACACAGTGGACTAAAAAAAGTAACTGGTTTTCATAGAACAATCTCCGCAATACTCTAATAGTGAGTCTATATAAATACCATATTTTTCTTGACTGAGATAGAACACTTTTACCTGAAAATAGATTATTTCACGTCAGCACAGCAGTTTTGATTTACTCAGGGTGAGAATTTGAATGCAACCAGTACTTTAGAGGTTAGTTTCCTTTATTTTTGTTACTTCTACTTATTTCCTTGCCATTATTTGTGGTACAACCTATTGACATTAAAAGGTTCTTTTTTTAACATTATTTTCTGTTACTTCCTTCAATAAAATTTCTTCTAGTTAATGCTAATTTTAGAGGAAAAATGTTGCAATTTTAATTGTAATTGTATAAATTGAAAGTATTTTCTCCAGCATTTTACTTTGTCAAGAGACCAAATGCAACAATAGAATCAGACTGGAAGAAAAAAACTTCCATTATAGAAAGAAAAATAATTTTAAATTATAATTAGTCCCATCTAAACCTTATAGAGCCATGAGGGGACTCTTTGGATAACAAAAAAATTGCCTTCATTTATGTTAGTATGCTTAAGAGCAAAATATGTCTGACATTTTTGACTGATAAAGAGAATTGGATAAGCAGAACCATCTCCCCACACAAAAAGTCAGATAGTTGTCAATACCAAGAGTGCAGAAGATGACACAACCACCCTCCTCATCATCACCAGTCAGAATGGATTCACCAGAGGGTGAATGTGATAACTTGCTAAGTTTCTACAAGGGTTGCTCCAAAAGTAATGCCTCCTATTTTGTTATATTGACTCATGACACCAGAGGCTGATATTGGCAGCATGGCAGTAGAGGACGAATCATCACAATAGTACACTGAATTTTGTTGCCATGCGAGAGACAGCAGCAAACAGCAGTCCAACAAAATGGTGTCTGACACAGTAGAAGAAAAAAGTATGTCATTGAATTCCTCCATGTGGGGAAAAAAGTATCACCCAGTGACACTCACTGATGCTTCTTGAATGTTTGTGGGCACCAAATAGTGGATGTTGGCACAGTGAGGGGGTGAGTGGTGCATTTCAGCAGTGACTGCGGGTCACCTCCACTGGAGCAGATTGTTATGAGTATGATATGAAGGCTTTTGCTCATGGCTGCTGAAAATACATAGATAATGGTGGTTACCGTGTTGAAAAATAGTGTTTTGTAGATGAGAATTTCCATAGAAATAAATAGAAAGCATTACATTCAGAATGATTTATATATTTAAAAAAAAAAAACAGCATCAACAAGTAATTGTCTCCCTAGGCTTCCAGAAACTTTAGACATTGTTTCCCATAAATTTTCATAAAGAAATGGTTGAAGTATGGGCTGGATGAGCAAACAGTACAATGGATCAAAAAACTGACTGAACATCTGGGCCTAGAGGGTGGTGGTCAGTGACACAAAGTTTTGCTGGAGGCCAGTAGCAAGCAGAGTAGCCCACGGGTCAGTTCTGGGGCCAGTCCTGTTCAACATCTTCCTTAACCATCTGAATGATGGGGTAGAGTACATCCTCAGTAAATTTGCAAATGACATGGAACTGAAGGGAATGGCTGACCTACCAGAGGCTTGTGCAGCCTTCCAGAGGGATCTGGACAGGCTGGGTAAGGCTGACAGGAGCTTCGTGAAGTTTAAAGCTGTCAAGAACAAGGAAGAAAGGAGCATAACAGAGCTGCTCTCAACTACTGCCTTTCACATTAAAGACACATACAAGTTTATACATGCAGTAGCACTGTATTTCAATGAGAAAATCTCCCTGGATCTTTACCAACGAAATATCATCAAAAAAAGGTATGTTCCCATAGACATTTCAGTTTTGACAAAACTGGTGTTTTCTCCTAAAGAAAATAAATAAAATCCAGCCACTTCTTATCCTCCATGTATCTGAAAACCCAGCGGCAACTTCTTTCTCAAGGGCTTCAACCCTGGAAAAGCTCCAGTCCAACCAACAAAGATGTGCCCAAGCCACCAAGACTCTTCATACATTGGAACAGCCAGTTGTAGCTGCTGCTTACCAACATGGGACAGCTCACACTGCACTTTGACTTGGTGAGTTTATACAACAATAAGGAATTTACAGCTTTTACCACATCTTTCTCTGAAAAGAATTTAAGTTCAATTTTTCAAATCTGGAGGTCAGATTCTTCATTTACTTTTCCCCTTTGTTACAATGTCAGAAGAAACCGAGCAAAAGAGAAAAATTATATACAAATTCCCTTTCATAATTTTACACAAAGTTTGTACTTATTTCCAGAATTGTATGCCATGACAGGGGTGACGTGTTTTTATTGGGAACATGAAGCTTGCCAACTGGAGGCAAAGATTTCAAGGAACACTACCTATATTTACAAAATATGGGACTTAAACTGACAGGCCTTACATATGGTGATATTTGAGTGAACAGTTCCACATACACTTAAAGTCATTACGTATAAACCTGAATATGTTCATCAGGGAATAATAATAGGGTAAATGGAGCAATAAAAGTAATAAAAAGAAAGTAAAGCTTCAGAAAATTATTTACAAAGGAAAAAGAAATATTTTAAAATTATGGATACTACAGGAGAAAAAAAGTACTCCTCTCTCTAGTTGAAAAAAATTCTAAAATTGAAAGAGACAAAGGATATAAAACAAGAAAAGTTAACCTCAGAGCACAAATCAAGAAACCACATCTATTGCAGAGTTACATTTTGAAGAGATGTACGTTTCCATATAATTAAAATAAGAAAATATGTATAAAGTATATAATGTATGCATAAAAATGTATATTTTTAAAATATTAGAACACAATATGAAATCTAAAATTTTATAAGCATTTAAATCTTATTTTTTCTTTACAAAGTGTTATTTTATAAAGAGTGACTCATCACTTGACTGAACTAGATTCATATTTAAAATCAAAGATGACACATCACAGTCCAAATATAACTTAAACCTGCAGTTTGTCAGGGTACTACCTTAATGAATATCAGCACCTTCCTATCCCCCAAATTATTAGCAGTTTCCCTCAGTGAACACCATGGTAGGATCAGCAAGAATGTGTCAGGTGTTGCAGAATACATTCAACTTCACATTCTCTAAGTCCTGTTCATAGTTTATTCTCACATGAAACAGTGCCTATAATTTACCTGGTTTAAAGGTATTAGAAGACAAGACTAGAAAGTAATACTGAAGGTGAAGTACCTTGACTTCCTCTTGAAAATATCCCCACTGTTATATAAGGAAAAGGAAAAACAAAAGATGATATTAGAGAAAATGTAGCAAAAAAAATAACCCATGTCTTTCTGAGAAAAATGCTAATTTTCATTCCTAGTTGTGTTGAGGCAGTGCCAATGATTGGCTCCATATGTTTCAGCAATTGGAGCCATATTAACACTCTTACAGTTTTTTTTTCCCTATTTTCCTTTAGCGTTCTTTGTCTTGGTTACATTATGCAAACCTGAGAAACTAACTTTTTTTTTTTTAAACACACATACACACATCCCCAAATAAAGACTGATTAGGTTTCTTGGCTATAAGGCTTCCCCCATACAATGGCTGCCCTTTCTCCAGGCAATACAATGAGGTAGAGGGAAATCCACATCTGGCTTCCAAAGCGCGTTCATCTTTTGAGGAAGTTACGGCTGACCACGTAGCAACATGCAGAGATCACGCTTAAAGGAGGAACACCCTTGCTTCTTTTTAAACAAAAAAATGTTAATAGATTCTACTATTTTTTCCTTAAAAATAATAATTAAAAAAAAAACAGAACAAGTGGAAGTATTCTGATCTAGTGACAACCTAGCAGGAAAATGCCAGTTGAGCTGAAATAAAGCAGACCAACTTAATGGCTGTAATTTTCATCAGTACTGGAATATGAGTGGTAAGATGGAAAAAAACTGCTTTCCAATGCATAACACAGGCAAATTTATTTTTCCAAGACAACCTATTTTTCTAATGCCATTGACCACAAAACTATTCAAAGGCATGGTTTCACTCAGAGAAAGGAGTATCTGCTTAAGATGAGTAAAAAACTACTACAACATGAATTTTACACAGATAGATAAAAAAAGATTTATGATCATCACAAAAAAAAAAAGTATGGGACAACCCCAACTGTGGGAGAACTAAATATTTCTTATTCAAGCAATATTACTAAAAGTCAATGAGTCAAATAATGAATCTTTTGTCCCATTAAAACTCCCACTGAAGTCAGTGCTGGGAACAGGGCTCTGAGCTATAGCAGGGCAAATACTGGTTCTTTAGATCTTATTGAGTAGCTTCATAAGATGTGGCAGATCATATCCCCACTCCCAGCTAGAAGATGAAGCATCATTATAAAACAGGCTGGATTGAAACAAGCAGTTGTGGTCTTGCTGGAGAGGTGGTTTCTTTTTAATTTTAAAAGCTGACAAAAATCTAAACCTATTTCTGATTCCCATTAACTTAAAAAATTGTGTGATTTCCAGTCAGCAATTTCATAAGCTAGAACTTTGAAGTGCCACTTAACCTGCAACAAAGGGAGTGTCTATGCTACGGAAACACAGGGGAATTCAGAACATTCCTTTCAAAGATGGTGGAATTCTTAGTACTCTGCTCTATTTATAAATACCAAGCATTTTCGAAAGTAGTAAAGAGGAGAAAAGAAAAAAATCCTTTCAAAATGAAAGCTAAAACCTTATCCTTGCCAAACCACGGGTTATGGATAGGCTTTCTGACTTGCGTTTTATGGTATTTAAAGAACTTAACTAATGAATCTCTTGAGCCATCAGCGACCGAGATCTTGCTGCAGCAATGCCTTCTAAGCATCTACTTAGATTCAAGTTAACTGAATTGAAAGAGTTTTGAGCATGCATCAGAGATTATTCAGGTTATAAAGTCACAAGGATAAGGTAAAGGAGCAAAGGAAAGCAAAAGACAAGTAATCAGATTATATATATGAAGCACACACTTGAAAGTCTCAAGCCATTTCTTTATTATTTAAAAAAAAAAAGAAGAAGAAGAATTAAGGAGGGGAAAAACTCATCCTAAAATTATCAAGTAAAATAACTCACAACTTCCAGGCAACTAAATCACTCAGGAACAAATCATAGCAATTGCTGTTAAATTCGACAGATCACCTCCCCACCTCTGAACTGTGATGCCGGGAACCCAGGAGATATAACAGATTTGAATTTCAGTGCCACATTTGTCAAATGCCATTGTGAAATCTTACGAAACTACTCAAGTTCGGTTGGATGTAAATAGCATCATGCAAACTAATCTCAATAAAAGGTACATGGGTTAAAAAAAAAAAAAAAGAAATCAACACTCAGGTAGTGCAGATGCATCAAACAATGCTGGTAAACTGAATGACCAACATCTAAGCAAAATACATCATCCCAAACAAATCTGTTTTACAGGTGAATGTTCCTTACTGTCAGGATATTGTATTGAATCAGATATAAAAATCTCCAGAGACTCTAATTTCTAGAATTTCATACTATCATTTGCAATACAAATTTATTTTGAGAGCTATGCACAAACACACTTTCATACAGAGTTCCTATTATTTGAAAAGAAATTAAAAAAACTAAGCCCTGAACACATCTTAAGGAAATCCATAATGCGAACACAAAATGAAATATTTACCTGCAACACAGACATTTGTAGCTGTAAAAATCTGATGCATGTGAACCACTTCTGCCCAGTCATCCTCATTTTACAGAGGAGAAACAGGCAGAGCAAGTTATGTCTTCAGAGATCATTGCTGAATCTCCTCATCCCCCTCTTTACAGTAGTGAAACAAGTTACTGGAAGGTCCTTCTCCACACCAAGATCTCAGCAGATCCCTCAGTCACTCTGGGGATGATGGAGAAGAATGCTGTCAGACATTGTTATTTTAACTGGGCAGATCTGTATCACAGAGAAAGGGAACCAATTTTCTTCCTTGTACTTATTTATTTGCCTGAGGGGGAGCTGCTGAGTGTCTTTGAATGGTCCCAAGACATTAAGCAGGCACTGAAGTAAAGAAGACAGTAGCAACAACTCCTGTAGTAGCAGAATCACCATTAGCAAGAAATCAGAAACGGATGTTGGATTAGCAGCATTCAGCAGGAAGTTTCAGCAGCGCTCACCAACTGACTCTCAGGAATGACAGTCCAGAGCGTAGCCATTTTTACTCCTGTATCTAGTAGCATATTTATAGGTTGCAGAACAAGGATAAGTGGCTATTATGCACTGGGATTTTTGCATCAACCTTAAAAAGGTGACAAGTACGTTTTTCCACATGATCACACTCCCAGACATTACTTGGCAAAACAGATAATGAAGTAAAGCAACTGAGGTGACCCTAAATAACTGCTAAGGTGAACTCAGTCCTTTCATTTTGCAACCAGTACTGTGTGCCATTAATTCCGGGCAAGACAAAACAAGAACATACTTCAGAGCAGGCTACTTTGAGAGGCAGAACACTTCTTACCAGCAAAAGGAGGATTCACTGGACAGGTGCAGAATGCTCAGACTGGCACCTTCATAACGTCTGACACACTTCACTCACCAATAGATTTCCTGGCTTTACACATATGCTTGATTTAAAGCAAACATCCCAAGGAGTGATTTACCATTTTCAACAGAGATGTAAGAAAATATGTTTATTTTTGTGTGAAACAAACAAACAAGAAATAAACACTTCATTTGGTACTTGTGTTCTGTCTGTAAGATAGCAACTGTCTTGAATATTAAGAACAATCGCCTTTCTTATTTACTTCTGTAGGATTTTTATTTATTTCCTTATCACTGTTGTTGATCAGAGTATCAGATTTGTTTTTATTTTTAAATTAACAAATAAACACCCATTCCCCCCCCCCCAAAAAAAAAAAAAAGAAATGCAAGAAAGGAACTCCTTCCCAGAACATAGCAAGACAGCTGTATTTATAGTAATGTCATCAAGACTTTTCTGGCAGTAACTAATAGATATCTTCAAGACTCAGCAGTCTGGAAGTCTGAATGAGCTATGGTGAGAACTACATCACGAATAGCCAAGTCTGGAGATGTTACTCATTTGCCTTAGCTCTCTACAGACCTGCCAGAATAGAGCCATGCAGAATTTCCAGGGCACAGCTAAAGGGGAAGGGCTCTCTCAAAAGAAAAATTGAGCTATCACAAGAGAAGAACAGAGTCATTGCAGGAAGACTCCCTTCTGCAGGTTTGGGAATGGATCCAGCTTTTTGCTACTGAACAAAACTGGCTTCTCTAATGGACTACGTGGAGAGCAGCAAGATTACCCCTGCTACAACTCCCTTCTGCCTGGTTCATCGTGCACAGAAATTGTCTGGCTAGAATTATCATGAAGAAGCCAATTCTAAAAGCAAATGCTATATTTTGATCTGATCTTGTGAAATTAATGAACTCTGAACAACAATTGCCTCTTGATGCCAATGTATGAGGAATATGCGATGGTATTGTCAGATTGATACAACACACAGCAATTTCCAAACTGGAGATGCTGAGCAAACGATCAATTTCATACACTCCCACAGGAAACTAAATTATTCATTCAGAACACCTTATTTTCATACATATTTGCATTCAAAATGTTTTCACTGGTTTCCATGCGTGCCAAAATAAAAGCTTCCACTAGCTTTGTTTTCTATTTATACATTAAATTTTTCCACACAGCACAACGTAGCTCCCTGCTACTTCTACAAAAATCTTGTCAACAACCCACAATTAATGATTGCACATCTCATTTCACTGAGGTGGAATAATACCATATATCTTACCAACATTTTAAATAAATGTCCACTACTAAGCACAAGGATGAAGGATGTGTAAGGGCAGCATCTGCTAAAAAACTGGATTTATGATATCATCTTTGTACAGTTGGTGTTAGAGCTGGAAAGATTACTGTGGTGACAATGGGAAAAGAAGCTAGCAGGAAAGGAACACTTATGCTCACCTGTATCCAAAGATCCTAGTTCACAGAAAAGATTCCACAAAGGAAAGATCTCCAAAAAGAGACCCACCCCTTCCTAGCAGCAGTCAGCCCTTAAATGGGGTCTAGGAGAGGTGCAGCCAGGCTCCACCCCTTCTGGTCATACAGCTGAATTGCCTTCACCTGTGCTCCCACGGCTGACTCAGTGCTTGCCTCAGGTGATCAATCAGTGCTTCAGGCCCTGACTCAACAGTTCCCATACACATCTCTATTGAAATATTTTCCAGTTTTGAAAAGATTCACCAGAAGCTATCCCAAGAAAAAAGAGAAGAAAGTGTCTATCAGAAAGGCTCCTTAGGTTTCCTATGGGAGTTTGTGCATGCTTCCATTTGTCAGGGTGACTTCAAAGGCTTTACTTCTAACCTTGTAGGAAAGAATGTGTGCAAGAGAGAATGTAGAATCATTACTTCATTACCTCTTCTCCTTATTTCATTAATAGCTAGTATGAAGGACATTCAGGATGAGGAAGGTAGTTACGATAACCTGTTGTACAACTTTTGTCCCACACTGGATGCAGGAGTTGTCAAGAGCACATGGCCTGGTTGTGCAAAGGTTAGTACACAGCCAAGAATGTGCAAACTTCAAGTTCTTTTACATATGACATGCCAAGAGAGAAAGACAAGGGATTTAGATCTCTTAACTTATCAATTCTTTCAATATACCATAACAAAAAGGTCTTGAGACAGTAACATGTTGAAAACAGCTACCTACAACACTGATTTTGCTGAAGGATCTGTGCAAATTCAGCCCACGTTGTGGAAGGAAGTTAAGGTATCTGAGAAAAATTCAAGCCCTAAATGGAGAGAGGAGAACAAGCACTTTTATAGGCCTAATTCAAAGGAAGCAAAATGACAACTCTATCCCAGCCACCCTCCAAGTTCCAATAGACCCAAAGAGGACAGTTATTTTTCAGTTAAAGAGACTCAAGATCCTTCCTACCTCTCACCCTCCAGGTTCGTCGTGTTTCACATGTGACATACAGACAGTTGCACAATGGGATAACAACACTTCTTAATATGGCTTTGTCTCATTGTGGAAATCTCTTCTGAAGTGCAGGTAGGAAGCTTGGAACAACAAAGTTGTGATTTCTTCTGATGCTTGTTGTAAAGAAGGGGTAAAGCAAGTAATCCAAGAAATCTACAATACTTTTTTTTTTTTTTTTTGGGGGGGGGGGGGGGGGGGGG
>JAPSGF010000062.1:3057405-3211685 GCA_035772895.1 Perdix hodgsoniae | reverse complement strand
TAGGTAAGAGAGTCTGTGGATGCCCCATCCCTGAGAATGCTCAAGGTCAGGGGCTTTGGGAAACCTGGTCTACTGGGAGGTGTCCCTGCCAGTGGCAAGGGTTTGGAACTGGATGGTCTTTAAGGTCCCTTCCAACCCAATCCATTCTGTGATTCTATAACCATGTAGGGAAACAGACACAGGACTGTACCATGACTTTGCTCAAGGTCATACAACAGCTCCAGCAGCCAAGTAAAGAACAGGACTCAGATGTTCTATTCCTAATAACCAGCCTTGCCCTTTCAATCATTTTTTATATTGTCATTTCCTATGTACACTACAGCACAGCAAACTCATTAATTTACTAGCAACTGTTGGTAAACATTTTCCTGTAACATTTCCCCAGTTACCAGCTAATGCTTCATTTGAAAACGGAAGCTTTTATTGACAAAGCCATTTAAAATGCAAAATTAATTGTGCAAACCTTCAAACAGGAAGAGAAGAGCAATCCGTGGAAGAATTACCCGGGGATATTTCCAAGTGTGAGAGATAACAGCTAAGGAGACAGTCTCCAGATAGGCTGGTGGGGAAGGCGCACTTTCACCCTTAACTGGAAGCAGCTGTAGCAACCTGCCCAGCCCTGCTGGAATGTGTGTGCTGGGGCTCTGGCACCGTGACTGTGGCAGCTTTCCTGTGGGCAGGCGGCTAACTCACATTTCTGTTATTTTATCCTTAAGGAAGTTGCCATGGAGACTGGCATGAAGATGGCAATGGGCCAGCCAGATTGAGACAGAAAGCGCAGGAGGCCGATAGTCCCGTTCCTAATAATCTTGCTGAGATCTCTAACTTCTCAGGACATGCTTTGTGCTTTCCGCCTCACTGAAGTTAAGCTCCATCTTTCATGTAGCCACAGCCTATCAAAGAACATTTGATGGAGTAGGTAAATACCAGCCATTAAATGTAATCTATCACAGCTCATGAACACCTAGTTAACAGGCATCGTATTGCTTAGTACGTGTTTGCTCGTGCAAAAAATAGTTAAAAGCAGCGTTAAAATGGCACAGTAAAGGTAGGTGTTTATTTCCTGGGACAAAGAGTAGAAGACAAAAATCCCGTTCTTTTTCTTGAAGCAAAATAATGTTCTCCACTTCACTACGTGCAAGAGCGATATAACTTTTTAAGGGAATTAGGAAAAAGCTCTGATGTACTATGGAAGGAAGTCTCACATTTCTGATTATTACCATGCTCTTTGGAAGCTCTGGCGAGAGCTGCTCATATCCACAAGAGCTGTGTTTTCAGAGGGAAAGACTTGAAGAAACCCTCCTCCAAGGGCTGGGGAGTAATTTAACCATGCCACAACTTCTGTGGCAGGAGAGGAGAAGGAAGGGAGGAGATGCCTTTCCTACCCAGAGGTGCTGGGGCATCAGAAACATATTGTACCCAAGAACTGGGCTGCCCTCCCTGTTCCCATCTATCTGGCACCACTCTGCAGAAAACATTTCTGTAAAGCTCAAAGCTTAGGTCTCTGTCCAGGACAACAATAAAACCTGTGAGAACACAGAAGTAAAAAGGACACAGTATGTGAGGAACTTCCTCCAATGCTTTTCCTTTCTTTTTCTTTTCTTTTTTTTCAAGGAAGGCAGAGCTGATGAACCACAGACTCCCTGCTGCTGCGTTTAGCCAACGAGCGCAACAGGATTCCAATGCACATTTCTGCTTTTCAGACCCATTGTGAACTTTATGGACCATGCTCTTCTTCCATCCATGGGGCAAATGTTCCAGGAGTGATTCACAATCCTTGCCACTCAGTACCAAAACATGCTCCTGTGAGCTGGTTAATTTAAGGATGGAATTAGTCTCTTTGTGCTGACAACCTATTTATGAAGGCAGCATAACCCCACACTTACTGCAAGCATTTCAATTCCTGATGTTTTATAGTGTTACTTTTTACAACATATGTGTATATTTGAGAGCTTTCTTTGATGCATTCCTCTGCCACAGTACAAAGCATAAAATACAACCCACAGAGCTTCCAGCTTACTGACTTTACTCCTTGTGTTTGCGTACATAATGACAGTGTCATTTGAATAGTTTTGAAGTACAATTTACAGCGTTAAATAAAATGCTGATTTTTAATACATTTCCAATTTTACTTTTGTACCACAGTGCAACTGCTGGAGTCTGTCTAGACAAAAAAAAAAAGAAAAAAAGAAAAAAAAGAAAAAAAAAAGGTAGTTTAATCCAGTAATTTTTCTATAAACCACTGAAGTAATGCCATCTATTTCTGCATATGTGTCTCTGGAAAAACTAATAGAGTTTCTGACATTTCTGGAGACACTAAAAAAGCTATAAGTGACATGCAAGTATTCTCCATCAAGAGTTCTGAGGTTAGATGAGGAAACCAAAGTATTTTAACGGACTGAACTGATTAAGCCCACATTTTATGACACTAAGTAACCATACATACCCTACAGTTTTATATCTCTAGCTTGATTTCTCCTAAAATTCTGCTTAGAAGCATAATAAATCATAAAATAAAAGACCTATAAGATAATCTAGTCCAACTGTCCGCCTACCACCAGTGTGGCCCACTAAACCATGTTCCTTAGTACCACATTTACACACTTCTTGAACACCTCCAGGGCCAGTGACTCCTCCCACCTCCCTGGACAGCCCATTCCAGTGCTTGACCACTCTTTCAGAGAAGAATGGCCTTGATGTCTTTCTTGTAGGGGCCCAAACACTCAAGGTGCAGACTTGTCAGTACAGATGGACAATCACTTCCCTGCTCCTGCTGGCTGCGCTATTTCTGATGCATGCCACTGACCTTCTTGGCCACGTGGGCACACTGCAGGCTCACGTACAATTGAGAACTGACCAACACCTGCACATCCTTTTGGTCTGCAAAGCCTTCCAGTCACTCTGCCTTAAAATGCTACAAGCCTGCAGTGCCCCTAGAGCCATGACAGAAAAGCCATCAGTGGTGGTCCCTAAGGATGGAGCCTTTCCCTTCTCCTCAGCAACTTCACCTGCAGATCACACCTGCAGGGGAGTTCCAGAGTGGGAACTGCAGGATGCAGCATACAGGAGTTTTTCCTATTCCTGTCAAAAGATCAAATATGCTCAGACAGTACCATAAGTTAAGAAAAAAAGCCTCACTTCTGCTCTCTTCCAGTGCTTAAAACCTCCAGGAAGGTATGTACAGCCATGCAGTTTGCTCATTATGTCATCCTTTAACACCCATACAACCAGTGCTGTCCCTGTTGGAACCCTACTTAGTTGTAACTTTCTCCTGTAAAAATGTCAAAGCTGAAAGAATAGCAAGCATGGTAACCAATCACAAATGACATAGAAATGATAGCCCCCAGCCTTTGGCTGGGGCCTCCCTTCCTGAGACTCTCAGTCCTATAAATCACTTATGCACCTGTGTGCCAAGCACATTAGCAAGACCCTAGTTCACTTCTTTCAGCAAAGCACATTCTGAAAACTAGGGTTTTTATTTGCTTTTATTTGCATGTACACATGCAGGTGCACCTTTTAACGCCTTTCTGTCTGGCACTCCTATAGATGTTACTTGGAGTCAGTTAGGACCTTGCACAGTAAGTCTAACTGCGAGCAAGATGTTTGGATGAGGAGGAGGAATTTGCTGTAAAAATAGGGAGAATTATTATGTCCAACAAATTCCTTGTACCTTTGTTATTTCTCTCCACAAATATATTTCAGGAACTGCTCCTACCTTCTAACTCTCAAGCATCAATGTATGTGCCATCGTAGACAGAATACAATGGCAATCAAAAAAAGTATCACCACAGAAGAAATGCCTCTCTGTGAAAAAAAAACGACAGACATGGTTTTGTTCACAATACAAATTTACACATTAAAGGCTGTATTTATCAATATTTGATTTAAACGTCTGTGTCTGCACATTTATTGAACAAAGCCAGATGGGTGCAGGCAGTTGCACATCTGTATTCATTAACAGAAAGGAAGAGAGACATTCACAGACAGCCACAGCAACAAATAGAGGAATGAAAAGTATTTGGTTGGACTATTAGCATTTTACCTACACTCATCAACAGAAAAATGCAGCCTTCTTCAGGCCTATTTTCATCCTTACCTTTCAGCACTGAAGCACTTAAGTTAGGAGAGCAGCTGATGCAATCAGTGGAGAGAGAGAGATGCAGAGGTGAAGCAGCCCACTTGAGACATGATTAGGTAAATCTCTCCTCCTCAGCCACATAGGGAAGCTACTACTCAGTTAGCTGGGATAAATTTCAGCCTCAATATTTAACTGCCATGTATAAATTTGTGTTTATAGAGAACTGAAGTGATAAAATGTTTTCTGTGGAGCAGGCTTACATTGTCACAGATGCAATTAAGTTTTCAAGGATGTTCTTAACATTAAGGATTGAAGTCAAAGTTTCTGTCTGTACTTTAAGTTAAAAACTTAAGTGCACTTTCTGATTGAAGATGTGACTGCACTACTTACATGAGTAAGTAGGAAAAAGAGGTACAATCCCAATCCTCTTACATGGTGAAATAAAGATAAAACAAGTTCTAGAGGAATTCATCTGCTTATAGGATGAGGCCAATCACTGGTAATGACCCATCTTGAGATACCAGATAAATAACTTTCAGGCATATAAAGTACCCCTCAGTCTCACAGCTACCATCAACAATGGAAGGCAACAGTTTACATCCATCCTCTCAGCTACAGACGTGTCCACAAGGCTCACAATCTTCAAGAAACTCAGCTGGCTACCAGGCAACAAAAGTATCCAAGACACTCCTCCTGATTGTTCTGTGAGTGTGTAACAAACTTTTCAAAGTCTTTTTTTTTTCCTTTTCTTTTTTTGCTTAAACAAGAGCACAGTCCTCTAGAAGAATGAATAGTTTCATAGGTACTGCTCATCTCTAAAGCTCACTTTAGAATGGGCCAAGGGAGCTTACTGAAGATCACATGTTGCACTAAGTGCAAAACTGAATAAATGAAGTATTAGGAAAGAGGACACACAAGTGGACACTGGCTCTAACAGAGCTCTCTGAAGAGGAGGACCAGGGAAACAGGGGGCAAGCGGCTACTTGTTTCTGCCAGTGTTAGACAAAATAAGAATTAATCTGGTGTAAAACTGAAGGCATCAAGATGAAAAGCCTTTTACATCTGCATCACCCTGCAGTACTCACAGGTGCTTCAAGATTTAATGGAACATCAGTGCAAGAGTTACAGATAACACAGCACCAGCGTGAGAGATGCGCCTGCCATTGCACTGGAAAACAAAACTTCTGGATGAATAACCGAGATCACAGACCCAAAACCATGCATAGTTCTCTCTGAGTGGGGGAAATAACAACTCTATGCATTTCCGCCAAGATTACTAACACCAATAGTTCTGCTTTCTAGAAAAAGAATCACACAATAAAAATGTAACTGGATATATTGCTGCGTGCAGCAGAACTTAAAATTAAGACACTGACGTAATTGGGAGTTTGGATCATAACAGCATCCTGCCAGTTTACAATACTGAGCTTAAATCTGTCGGTAGAACGTGGAACAACATAAATATTGCATCAGAGCTTACAGCATGCTACAAATTTGCTTCACAAGGAATACACTTCATGTACTCTCCAGTGGGACCTAATAGTAATTCAGCAACCTACTGAAGTGCTTTATGCTGAATAAAGGCAAATAGCTTAACGCTAGAAGGAAGCAGTTACTTCTTACACACAGATTACTGAATAAAAACATCCCACTTCCTATTTCTGATTTGCTGGGAAGGATGCAATGAAAATGGTGTCTCAGCTCAGTGCTGGGCAGTGGGGACAGAGCAGACAGTGCTGCCGTGGGAATCGCTGTGCCTTGCATCCAAGAACACCATCTCTGCAGAAAAGCCCTTGCTACTTATCTTGGTTGCTAATCACCACTTCAGGGAACAAAACAATGCATCAGGAAAGGCTTCAGTTTTGCTCCAAAATCCTCACTATAAACTGATAGGGAAAAAAAAAAGAAAAGAAAGAAAGAAAAAAAAATCTTGTAAGGATTTTAAAACCCCCTCTAATTAATCTTTTTCTGTGTGTGTGGCTCGGAAACAGAAGACAGAAACCCTGCTGTTACCACAGCATTGCCTGAGAACACACATCTAATTTTGGAGGGAGGGCAGTTTCCCTATGCAGCATAAACCATGCATAGAGTAGCTACCAGCATTGGCTTCACAGGGCACCGCAGCAGACTGGGAATGCCTCTCCTGCCTCCAGGACAGTTGCTGCTCCCTCCCTGCGTGGAGCTGCTTTGCTCACAGAGGGAACACGCACACGCACGCTTCTCACTCCTTCCCTAAAGGCACATGGTGAGAACTTGCTGAAAGCTTCACACAACTCATGATTGCACTGAAGTTGGAAATAGCCCATCCTGACACCTTCTCTCTCTCACACACATACACCTTGTCTCCTGAGGAGGAAATTAAGAGGCAGGCGAAAGGTGCCTGTGGCGGCACTTATCAAACAAGCTCACAAGGGCTGCAGGCAAGGGGCTCAGTAAGCTGTCAAACCTTCAGCTACAGTGAGAGAATTATGCTAGCAGTTATTTGAAGTGATATGTTTTCATGTGGTGACCACACGTACAGTCCCTCATGGTCACACCTGGCCACCAACACAGTACTCGAGGATGCCTTGTTTACAAGCACAATTTATGGGTCTTTTACTACCAGGAAACTGAGGTAAAGAGCATGGGGGAGAACAGTGTTTATGTAAGGGAAAAACATATCTGAGCCAGGAGCAGAAGCTCACGTGTCCATGCTAGTGGACACAGCCCTCTTATGGCTTTTGTTCATATCTTCACGGCATTGAAGAACAGCACCCACCCAACTCAAAGGAAGAGCACTTATTTAGTAGGGGAAACCTGATGGAAACTCCAGGAAATGCAGTTTCCCTTCTGACCAGCTCCTACAAGTCTTTTCCTAAAGAGATGAACTTTGGTCATGGTTTGGCTAAAGACAAAACCTTGTTTTTCTCCAGTGTAAATCCTGAAGAGCACCATAATAGTACCTTCTGTTCTGCGATAGGAATCACATGATTCATTGTGTGATTTTCTGCAACAACTTCATACTAAAAAAGGGGAGATTTCAGTTAGGTAGTAAGCACCAATACTTTACCCAGAGGGCAGTGAGAGCCTGACACAAGTTGCCCAGAGAAGCTATGGACGTCCCATCCCTGGAGACGGCAGCCCTTCCAATAACAGGGGGTTGGAAGTGGACAGTCTTTATGGTTCCTTCCAACCTAAGCCATTCTGTGATTCTATGAGTATTTGCTGTTCACTAAGTAACTAGCACAATCAGAGAAAGAACAATTTCAATCTGTTTTCCAGTTTTCCTGCTATGAAAACTGCCTCAGCCCACTTTCCAACCCGTTTTGCAGCAGGAGCTCCCCATGGGCACCAGCTTTGCTGAGCCATGGGCATGTGTTTCAGGCTGCAGCAATTATGGGCAGTCCCAGTGCAGAGGCACCTGGCAAGAACTGATTTCAGAGAAGCAATGGAAAGCCAGTGGAGCATTGTAGTGTACTTAGTGCCCATTGAAAGCAAAAATCTGCTGCCAGGCCTGACATCAGAGAAAAGTTGCAGCTCCCAGTTTGGCTCAGAAGAGGAAATCTCATGCATTTTAATAGTTCAACACTCTGCAGTATGGATGATATCTCACCTATTTCCATTCCAGAGTGCCTTCAGTTGCTTATAAATTAGTCTAAGCAATTCTTAGTCCTTCTTTTTAGGAATCAAGGCCTTGATTCCTACACAGAAGAGAAAGATCAGAAGTAGACTGCAGCACAAGAACGTTTCTGTTCCTCTTTCTTCCCTCCTACATAGTTCTGTTGGAGTGAGCAGGTCTTAGAGGGCACAAGTGAGCACTGCTCATGCAGGGCATTCCCTCTCTTGTGAAGGGACTTGGGAGGTAAACTGTTGTCTCTAATCCCTGAGAAGGTGCAGTTTCCTCGAATGTGCTCCGGCAGTTCTTTATAGATGTGATACCAGAGGACTGGCTGCTGTTTTGTATTGAACAATCAATACAGAAACAGTGGCCTTGGCCAATTTTCAATTTCCTCACCAAAGCTTCTTCAGCTTTTCCCGGTATAGCTGCAGAGAATTCTCTCTGTTCCTTCAGTGTCTCCAGCTGCTGCAATAGCTCTTTTTCTCTCACTGTTCACAACTGCCTAGTGCTACACTGTCTACAGTAAATAGTGAATTAAATAAAGTCCAAACTGAAAATAGGAAATTCCAAAGGAGTCATTATTACTTTGATGGCCTAAAAACTCATCAGGTTTTTCTGTTGAAGGTAAATCACTCCGGAGCAATTAAAAGGCTGATTTGGTTTTAAGCCAAGCACACAGATAAGCATGGTGCAATACCCCGTGAACACCCAAGATTTCACCTGTGAACACATTGATTTCAACTCTTTTCTCCTTGTTGCCTCCATTAGACATGGTCAAATATCTCTTACTTAAGACCTACGTCACACACACATCAGTGATCCTGCAAATGATTTTGCATGTAAAGAGCACAGAACCAACCCTCTGACAAAAGGATTATTTATTCCAAATATTTATATGCTTCGGTGCTACAACAAATCCACCATCCTCAAATTACAAGAAAAGTCACTTAATTTAATGCCAGTTAAGGAAACAGTCCAGATGAAACACTCAGCTGGTTTCCTACTCACCAGCAAAGTGCACACACTCCAATTTTGTGCCTCACCACACTAGAATACTGACCAAGCTACACTGTGGGCTTCTGCTTCAGGCTTTTAAAACTCACAAAACCCAAACTGCTCATCTCTACTTGAAAAAGAAAATCTTTGGCAAAAATTCTCCCCCTTGGGGGGAGAAGGAAGGGCATGAAAGGCAGACTCTGGCAAAGCCCTTCATATTAAAGGATTGATCCCACCACTCTCTTGCAAGTAAAACTCCCACGCTGAGATCAGCAGGTACAGAGTCCAGGGTCAAGTTTTTCTTCATTTTTTGTTACAGGAATTGCTTGGAGTGAGGCTCCCTTATCTGCACTTTTGACAAATGTGATTTGCCATTAAACTATATCAAGGTCTGCGTGCTGCTCTCTGCTTCGATGACTCTTTAAATCATTGTCCCCTGGAAATAAATGTGCACAGTGTGCGTTGCAATCAACATCACAGGAGAATTCTGCTCTGCTTTACACAAAACTTAGCCACTGTAGTTTTAAAGAGAGACATTCAGCACAGACAGGTAGATAGATATATAGCTGTAAATATAGATTTATAACCTCTGCTTATGACACAGGGAACCCTCGATCCAGCTGCTTCCTTCAGCTCAGGAAGGAACAACCAGGCAACAGTTGGCAGTAGGGCACTTTATAGCTTAGAAAATACACACAATTGCAATCCCTAACTGAAAAAAAATCCCATACTGTGCACTGACTGACACAGCTCCTGAGGTCATTTTAAAAGCTACTTGTGTCCTATGGGTTTATTTTGCTCTAGAGTTGTTCTTTAATCTCCCAGTGCCTATACATCAGGACCATGTACCATCTGTCAGTTAGCTGATGGGCTGAGGCAGGGTGATGGAGAGCAGAAAGCGATGAGAATCCACTGCCTCATGTCAGTCACTGGGAGGAGATGTGTGATTTTTCCCTGGTGGAGCGTATAATGAAAGCTTGCCCACTGCCACATACTTATGGCAGACAGCACAGTGATGAGCTTCTTTGAATCTCAAACGATTTCAGCCCACATTCAAAACTTTGGACCTCAACACAAGGGTGTACCTGGACCATTAGAAATGTCAGTCACTGATGAGACTGACTCAGGGATGAGTAAAAAATTGTATGGGTTTATTTTTGCTTCAACTAAAGAGAAAGATTTTTGAAGAAATGGCCTACTCTCTTAAAACTATATATCATGTTTTCCCTTTTATTGCCATCATCCAGTGTTAACAAATAAGAAGGACATTTAAAAATAGTTCATTGCCAGTTAAACACACAGAACAGCCTCCCCTTCCAAACCCCCGAGGTTTCAGACCGCAGATGTTCTCCCCTGGTACAATGAATTCTAAAGAGCCTGATGGTGCCAGGATCCTTAGAGCCTGCTTGGCTTATCATTACTTCTATAGATCACATTTATGAAAACAAAGCAGGGCAGTCTAAGTGAACCACTTTTTTAGAAGCAAAGACAAGCAGTAATGCTGCTTGCCAAGAAAGGAAGCATTTTCAGCATCTTTTTTCCATGCAGTGTGGCTTCACCTCTCATACCTAAGCAACCTGAAGTTTCCTGTGCTGAGGCAGGCTACGTGCCCAGAGTCTACCAGTCCACATACAGGATTTTGTGGTTTTAAGTAAAGTTTCCATAAAGCATATTTGGAAATGCAGTACCCTACCAGGAGCTCTGGGAAACATTTAAGCCCAATGCCTCAGAGCTACAGGGGCAGAAATAAAGGAACAGATGTAGAATTAAGTTGAATGCAGAGTTCTCTGTTCTGCAGCTACTGAGGTGAATAGGAGGAATGTAAAAAGGTAAAGGATTTATTTCAACCACGATCTCATTCTCTCTATATTTCTTCTAATGCGCACAAGAATCTGGCAGTTTTGCTTTTCAATGGCTGCTGTTTCCATGGGCACAGAGGTAGTTCTGGTCTGCACAAAGGCAACTCCTCTGGCTGGCCACAAAAGGCAATGGATATTTCTATCAGTCAGTATTATTATACTAATAGAGTAGTATTCACTAGTGTTTCTGTATATAGTAACAGACCTTCCACCCTCAGAATAGTTTGAAAAGGCAGCATATTAGCTCTGTCAGCAGTAGTAAATTCATATGGACTCATGCTCAGAAAATACCAATTTCTGCTTTATTTTTGCATAGTTCTAAGCGTCTCCTTTCTAAATGCACCCACAGAGACCACATGGTACACCATTCTGCTTTTGCAAATATCACCTCTTGCAAGGTGGGCAGAGCAGACTGGTGGTGTGGCTCAGGATCAGTGAACTTATATTTCTTCTCACTAGACCTCTTACATCATTACAGATCTCCAAACATTTAAATGTCCATGAGGAGACGTTTTCCTTCTGATGGTGCCCATTTGGGATAATGATAAGCTCTATCTATTTTTTTTACCATTTGATCTCGCTTCTAAAATAATAATAATAATAATTAGAAATAAATCATACTCCAGCATGATTTTTTTTTTAAGGAAAAGCTAAAATTTAAGCTGTAATAAGTTGAAAAACTCACTAGTAAATACATACGTATCTTAAAACTGAACATCTTTGTGTAATTTTTGGGGGGTGTTGCACATGCACATGTTCTCTGACATACGTGGCTAGCTTTCCTTGAATGGGCAACCTGCATCTTTCCTGCCTGTGCCTAGTGGTGTGTGGCTGCAGCTTTGCTGCTAACAGTACCTGAGCTAACAAGGCAAAAGAAAAGGGAACTCCTGCTGTTACCACAAGGCAGGCAGGAGCTAAAACTATTTAGAAGCCAAATCCAAAGCACTCAAAACCAGCTAGAGTTTTCTGTCAATATCAATTATAAAGGAGTTGATTGGTAATGTGTATCATGACTGAAAACTCCTGTTTGAGATTCTGTACTCTCCGGATTCCCCAAACTAACCTTTGACTCCACTGAGCAACAGTTACTCCAAAACAGGTTTATTTTCACAGACATTCTTCAAATTTCTCATTGACTTCCCTGTTTAATAAGTAATGCTGAATTTCAGCTCTAAGGAGAGAAAACAAAATCAACAGCACACTTGCATGCTTGCTCTAGTGGTTGTACAATGGATGATGCCTTAATGAAGACAGTGTAATTAACTGCCTTTGTGTAATGATATCAAAGAGTGTAGTAATACTTAAATATTTCAGCAAGGACTGCTTCAGTGGTGTGCCAGTTTCCCTTCTCCAGGTTCTTCATAACTCTGTCTTTCTCTCTTCTCAAAATATTCCTTTTCTCCCCAAAACACAAGACCAGGCTCTCTCAGCTGATGTAAAATTAGACAGCCATGTGTGATATTTACTAAATCATCTGTCTAGGAAATAAGAGACATATCGCCTTCTCCACACTCTGAGGAAAACCAAGCAGCTCCCTCTGACACCCACCAGCCCTGCATACGATGCAGTAAGGTTTGTTGGGTTTGGTACAAATCCACTGGGATTAGAATGGAAATTCTGCAGCTCTCACGGCAACTTTCCAAAGAAAAACACTTTCTTTAATTAAATATGAAAAATTGATTAGTGCAGTATGTGATTAATCTCTGTATATTTGATTCTGCTGTTCACATTTCCAGTATCTTGCAATATTACAGGTTACTAACACACAGCTGTACTGCACAGACTAATAAATGGAGTGCAAGCAATTTGGGGGATAACCTCTTATTTGTGAATGCTCAGAGATTACTGTTTGACAAAGTGAATATGACAGGAAAGTAACAAAGAAATCATGCCCTTGTTGAACACTAAATTTATATCCAAAAACATCTCTCTGAAATGAACATCACTATGCGCGGTGGGGTATACCTGTCATCCTCAATTTGGCAGTTCTGGGTTTCACTGGTTGTGTGTTTGAATTCAGACGTTCACTTTGTTGAGAGAAAAAAAGAAGGCCAACATTTTCCAACTTGGCAACTAAAGTTAGATGGGTAAATCTGAGATTCGTCAAAATAAAATTGAGATATGCCACCCCTTTCACTTTGAACGGATTTCAAAGTGATTTCAATGGAGTCCTTTACTGAAAAGACAACACACAGCAGGTCACATATACAACACACAGTGAAACTGCTGACAGTTCTTGTGTAATTCCAGTGAGCACTCATGAGCAGGTCAGGAACTGTAGTTATCTTCAGATTGTGACTTTTAATTCAGCTCTGACACTGCTTGCACCAACTAATAGTCTTCTTGTGAAGTTGATCTGACCTGACTATTGCATGATCAGAATGATTATTTATCTTTACACTCATCTCTAAATCACCTATGACCTTTCAAATGCTATATAAATAAATTACAACCAGTATTTTGGCTTCTTTCAGACATAGCCATTATAAGAATGTCACTGACATTTTAGTCAAGTTATTCTGTTTGGTTTGAAATATGATAGAATTCTAATGAGACTTTAACCAAAGAAAGGTAAATGGAAAGAACCCCAACTACAAATACATCTAGGAAAATTAAAGGAAAAGTCCTACAGAGACTATATAGAGAACAAGCTGATGGTACTTAATGTTGAAAACACTCTTCTTGAGTTCTAGCCAAATAAGCCATAGCAGGAGAACTGCAGCAGTAGAGGTTATACTCTGGCTGTAGTATGTTTACAGTACAACTGAGTAGGAAGGATGCATTAGCTACAACTGATAAATCCTTGGTTGAAGGAGTGATATTACACATGGCAGGGTACGACGTCTTGTCATAAATATAGGCAATCCAAACCATTGGGATGAACAGGATGTCCGAAATAGTAAAGTCCCTGCCCATACCCACGCAGAGTTTCTGATGGAAGACAGTGCTCCCTTGTCTTCTCCCTTGCCTTTGCCATGCACAAGGCAAACTGCAGTAACCTCCACACTTTTATACTGTTGTACTCTTTCATTTTTTATAGCTTACTAGAGCAAGACAAGAATTGCAGTTTACCTAACAGCCAGCCACTTCTTTTTTTTTCTTCTTGTGAAAGCTGAATAGAGTTCCTTCATAACACCAAATATCCATCAGTAATTTAACAGTGTAGCTAGTGAAAGATTAACACATCCAGAATATTTATGTTTTCAAGTTAATTAATTTCTAAGTATAAGTCATTCATATGGCTGCTGTTTAAAACAACTTAAGAGCCATACTTGAGCAGTATAAATTAAATTAAAATCCTATTCTCAAGCTGTATTTTTAAGAGTTGTCCTTATAAACCTGTACAAAATTATAAACACTAGGAATTAGGAACAAAACTCTGACTCAACATTCTTTTTCTTAATTTGAATTTAACTAGATTACACATGAATTACTAATTGCTATTTCTAGTGACCCATGGTGTTAATATGAGCTCTGTATTACAATGACCTGACATTTAATTAGTTTGTATGAGTAGATTACGCAGTTTTCTCATAAAGTGATTTCAATGCATATTGTACTCGGTAATGCAACAGAGCAGCAGTGAAGTCTATACATTGGTACAAGCATAAAATTTCAAAGAGAATCCATTTAAGAAAAATCAATTGATAAAATGTAAAATAAGAACAAGCTGTGCAGAGTATTATGTACTAAATTCTACTCAGTCAAGTTTCAAACTTTATAATCATTTTGAAATATGCAAAACAAACATTAGTCACATTTCTGTTACAAAATAACTCAGTTTGTGTACTATTTGCAACCCAAAAACTACCAGAGAGCTCCACTAATGTTTACATGCAATTTACAAAACCAGCTAGCCTAGAAAGGAGGACCAATCAGTCCTCATATGGAGTAACAGTAGCAATTTTTTACCCATTAAAACACCCCAAAATTAGTAATGGGATAAACTATCAAGAATATCACACAGCAGGAAGAAATACGAGGAATCACACTATGGTAAAGTGTCTTCCAAACAAGCTAAAAATGTGTCTGAAAAGACAGATCAAACTCAAACAACACAAAGCTGCTAGAAAGAGGCTCAGATGCCTCTGAAGATCATGCACCACTTATCTTACTGCTATCCATCACTATAGTACACTCTAATAATAAAATGATAGGCCTTTCTGACCTCATTTATCCCTTCAGGGTAACTTCTGATGGGAGCTGAAATTTGACTTTCAAATTTTAAGTTCTTACAGATATTAAAAAGATAGAAATATCAGCTTGAAGACATCCTGCTCTTATATTGAAAGAATTCTCCTCCTAGTTGAAGAAACATCACTGTAGAGTTCCTACAGAGCTCCTATAGATTTCATCTTAGCTTACTAACCTCTAAAAACTTGTTTCCATGCTGAACCATTTGATCAGGATCATATAGGGTTGCATGTTGAAATTTTGGGCACCCCTACACAGAAACAAGTCCAGGCTCCAGAGGAAATGCTTGCTTGTCTAGAACAGTATGGAGTAAGAAAGGGAGGCCAACCATCAGTTCTGCAGCCAAGTATTTGGGACACAGTATGTTGTTGCCAAATATCCAAGACAGCTGTTGAGCGGCAACTCAAGGCCTGCCAATGGAAAACAGGCTCTAATCTTTGGCTCAGAAAAATGAAAAATCAGATGGTGGGGCCATGCTGAGGATCACTATCTTCATTTTTATTTTTTCTGTGCCAGCAAGGATATTGGATCTGCAGGTCCTATCTAGACTCACCCAGTAACCCTTTCGCAGAAGTCAGTCTGTGATAGGGTTACTGATATATAGCTCTGTTTCCCTCTGAGGGAATATCACCACTTCAGATTTCTCCTTCCTGGTGTTTGTGTACATATGTATATACTCTTCCTAGCCTCAGATTTCCAACAGTATTCACAAGTGGTCAGACACTTTCAAAAATTAGCATTCCTGATGACTTTCTTGGCCTTAGATCTGTCAGAATCCATCAAGATACAAGACGTCCACACCCATTTGGATTTGAAAATGACATGAATGCAGGCTTGTATATAGCTACTAACTCTTTCATATACCAGAAATATGCTACACTGCCTGTAGCTAGAAAGTTTTTTGTTGTTGTTTTTTTTTTCCAAAACAGTGTCCCATGCATGCCCTCAACTTGTCACCTGTAAGTTACATTCCATTAATTCCCTGTTCCCTGTGCTACTGGCTCAGGACAGAGACAGTCTCCTGCCTGAGCAGTTTTTGTCCCTCATCATTACTTCCTACAGCCTGGGCCATAGACAGCAGACCTGCTGCCCCACAGTAAAGCTGCTGCCCCACAGATTGGCCTATCTCCTCAGATAGACCCCATCACACCTTAGTTATGTGCCACCCGGCCTCCAGGTGGGCTTGTTAGATCTGCCTCTGCAGAAGTAACACCAGGCCTGAACCACCCTTCTCAAATATTTCCTCACTCTTCAGTACGGCAGCTCCCTACAGCTTCAGCACATCTGGTAAAGAAGAACTGACCTTTCAGCAATTAACTTTATTTTTCTCTAAGTTTTCTCTACAGTTCCATGAAGAAGATGAAGAAAGTAACCAGAAATATCATGTGTTGCAGAATTCCTCTTCCATACAGCTGGTTCACTGTGCCCATCTACCCAGAACTAAAGGATTTTAATTTTTACAAACAAAAACAAAAGAAGAACCCACAACCACTTTCTTGTCGTAGTCTTACAAGAGTTATGCTTCAGTCACTTGCCTTTTCTGGACTTCACTGTGCTAAGGCTGATAATTTTCAAAACCATTCGCTGGCTAGACTGTATCAAAGTCATCCATTTCTCATTAGCTATTAAATCATTAAAACATATCTTTGAATTTGAAAACTTCATGCAAGTGTGTAACTGCAAATTGTTTGTATTACCTGTAAATCTACCCTACAGCCTGAGCTTGAAAATTTCATGTGGATGAAGTCTACCTCTCTCTATTACTCATTGACTTCAATGAGACTATTCATGCAAAGGGTCCAAGACATTTTTAGGGCTTCCAGTAATTTGTGCACGTATATCTTTTTCCGTTTCAAAATGAAGAGGGAAATCAGAATAAGTGTGAAGATCATAAATCGGGTAAAGATTTTTTAAACCACCACCAAAGTGCAATCATGCTGGAAGAGGCTGACAAATTTCACCAGCTCTTTTTCATTAAAGTACTTTACTTTAAACAGAACCCCCCAGGGTAAGCTCTGTGAGAAGTTTGCCATGATGGGAATATACTCATGTGAAAGAAATATAGCACAATCTAGCACATTCATAGAAATGTCACTTTTAAATATAAAGCCCATTATTCATTATTAAAAGAAATGGATACATATGTGAGAAAAACACCCATCTTGTGGCTACATGCCTGGCAGCGGCTTATACTCTTCATAGAGTATTTTACATCCACAATAAATGTGAAATAGACATGTATATATCTAGCTTTTAGGATGTTTCTTCAGGTTTACAGTCATCGGGAAATAGCTGCGTCTGATTCAAGAAGAAAAGAAAGCTACATTTATCGTGTAAGTAAAAGTGCTAGGAAATTCAAAGGAACACAAACAAGTTGAGACAAAAACATCAGTGGCTGTGTTGGGCTGTGCACTGCACATCTCCCCCCAAAACAGAGGGGCATTCTCAAGAAGTTGACAAAACCGGAGGCCAACAGATTTTGTAAAATAAAGTGGTGTAAGTCTGATATCATTAGTTACAGCAGTTTACAATGCAAGGTATTGCCTCAGCATTTATTTTGGCCTCCTGCTTGAAAAAAGACAGGAAGATGTATGGATAGTAACAGTATCGATGCACAAGCAAGTTTTCAGAGCGCACCTATGTTAACTGCTGTTGTATTTCTTAACCCAGCGCAGAGCAGCATCAACAACAAAGAATAGTGTCTTGAACCAGAAAATTCATATTTAACCAGTAGATCAGGTTAAGATATACATTTTTTTTTATTCTGCAGAATTTTTTCCCTCTTAAAATTTCCAAGTAATAGATGCTCTGAAGTTTTCTATCGTAAAGACATTTTAAAGAACATTATTAACTTTCTCATCCCCTTTTTCCACCTGAAATTGCATGAGTGACAACTCCTTAAGTCCTAATGGTTCTCTCCAGCACTGCAGTGAGACAGAGCTTGGAGACTGTTGCTAGCTCTGTTGGCTCCAAAAGTTTCTCAAAACACATTACCATGAAGCGTGGTCATTTCAACATGTTGCAGCCAGGAAATTGAGAGAGATTTGGAGGTAGAAGTTCCCATCCCAAATGGGAAAAAAAGGCAAACAAAAAAACTTTTTTTAAATTTTTTGGCTAAGCCTGATCTGACAATAGACCTGATGACCAAAATTGATTCAGCAACCAGAACTGGACTACGTGGCTGAATTGAGAGTTTAGCTTTGGATTAACTACTTGAAGACTTACTTAGATAAAGTTTATTTCTGTGAGCACATACCTGGAGTACATACTGCTTTACTAACAGGATAATATAAAAGAGCAAGAATTATCACCTGTCTCCACAATACCACACAGTAGTAGATTTTAGTCAGGGCCTCCATTGAAAGCAGCGGCAGTTTTTAGGTGCCAGCCTCAATGTTCCTGCTTGCTGTGGGTTTTCCCCAAAACAAGGAATGGTTGTAGGAACCAGGTCTTCCCACCAACACCAGAAAGCTTTAGCTCTTAACTAGTGCACTGAGAAAATACAAAATAAGGGGTAGATTTAGAAGCTTCAATCATTCAGTCACTACCATCCACTTCTAAAGTGCAAAACCAGGGCAGAATGCATAGCATACATTCACAAGATTAAGCATGAAACCTGCTTGCAGTAACTGTATACCTTTCCTCAACTCAGTAAGGCTGAACAGAAGTTCTCTTGTCTAATTGAGGAGAAAAAGCATATTATCTCAAAGCACTGAAAAACAAAATAATTCCTGGAAGTCTGAAACAACTAGGTTCAATAAAAAGCCATAGAAGCAGGACAGGCAGCCAGTCCAAATTTCATAGCGAGCTGATGAGACCACTGAAATTTGGGGCTGGAAACCAAGCACAAGTTAAGCACAGATCCTGTTGTTGACAAACATCCACAGCAAGAAGATGCAAGCAGGTGTGAAGACAAATGCATGCATGTATTTCAAATAAACATATGAAGGAAACCTTGATAAATTTTGCTTCACTTTTTCAAATAACCTGAGTTTACTTACAGGTTAACCAATGTAACTTCAAAATCCACAACGATACTTCAAGAAATGAAACTATTTATGAGCAATAGTTAAATATATAAGAAAAGTGATAAACACACAAACAACTCACATAACAAAATTAAAAAAAAAACACAATTCCAATATTAGACTAATGGAGAATTGGAAAAAAGGGGGCTGGAATAGTTCATGGCTTTGTTAAGGATTGTGATACCACTTCAAAATGTTCTCATAAGTAACGCAATCGAATAAGTTTGAGGTGAAAATGTTCAGTTTAGTGCACAACTGTTTGAAAAACTATGGAAACAGCTGTCAAAAAGAAACTGTGGATTAAGTGCAGGAATCTGCTTTCATTCTGGGACTTCTCAATATTTTCACTGATAACTTAGTGTGATGAAGAATAAAACACCAGGTCTGAAGAAAATATGGAGCTGGGAAAGTACAACAGATCCTTCAGAGGAGATATTTAGAACTCTGAACAATCTTGAGAGGGAGGAAAAACTGTCTGAGGAAATGAGAATGCACTTCAACAAATATGAAGTAGCACACTGAACTATGTCAACTGCATATACATATATACATCTATGCAGCTGACAAAAGACATAAGACAGGAAGAATTTTGAGAGGCAGTGGGACTTGAGAGAAGGATTTGGAAAACTTAACGGATTACAAGCTGAACAGAAGTCATGAATACTTTGCTCTGTAGAGAAAGCAAGTATCAAAACTGGATATACAAACAGGAATGCTGTTCATGAGACAGCTGAAGTAAAACTTCTGTTTCTCCAAGAAGTGGTAAAGCTCCTGCAGCTGAAGCACAACAGCCAAAGTTGGGCACAGTAGATGAGGGCCAACTAGAAGGAATCCAGATGAAAAGAATTCTTACCAGAGGTCTCAGAATCTATCCCTTGGAGGAAAGATGGGGAGAAGCAGAGTTGTTTAGCCTTAAAATAAAGCACCTGAAGGGAGATATAATAACAATCTCCAAATACAGAAAAAGGTTGCAAGAAAGAGAAAGGAAATAAGCCCCTTTCCATGTTTTTCGTTTGTTTGTTTGTTTAACAGTAGAAATTGCAGAAATAGGCTGAAACTGTTGCAGAGGCAACAAAGATTAGATTCGAGAAGTACTTTCTAGCATTGGCAATAGCTGAGCTCTGGAATAATCAATTTGCAGAAATTCTAGAACTGCCCCTCTTTAAGCCTGTTTGGAAGAGCTTTATAGACTTTATTGCCTAGAATCTTTGCTATAGCTGTACTGTTTTGGAGCAGGTAGATAGACTGAATGACCACTACTTTACAGCCTTCTTTTCTTTCATCTTTCACTGTACCTATGAAAAAATAAGTGCGACTGTAACATTAATATATTTTCAGCTTCTGAAAACACACAAGCATCAATTAGATCAGTGCTTGGTGTCATCACAGTGTTACCTCTGAGCTTTTATACTTGTACCGAGGCAGCAGAGAAGAATGCAGCAGAACATCCAAGCAGACCTGAGTGTGGTTTGCATCAATAATTAACTTCTGTTCTGATAAGAAATAAAGAGAAGACAACACGACAAGCTCAATCACTTTTCCTTCCCTAGGAGTAAGTCTGCAGTGTTTGCCCTCTACCAGCACAGCTCACAACCTGGTGACATGAAGGTCATGGAAAAAGTAGGAGATTGCCAGAAATTGCCCCAGTCCAAGAAACATTTTCCTCCTTCAGGTTAGTGCAGTAGCTTTGAAAACATGACTTTTGATATCAGTAAGATGGCAAACAGCAATAGTTAGCCCATGTTCCAGTAGGTATTTACCCCCCAGAAGACTGTAAAAGCTTTGCATACATTTTGAACCAGTATTTTATCTCTTCTGGGAGCACAGTAAAACACTGGCTACTGTTAATGTACCTTGGTGAATAATCACACTCAGCTAATTTTCAGCTATGAATGATTAAGCACTTCATACAGTATGTGAGCATAAAGAGCCATTTCCTCATGCTTAAAATACATTTGATTTGAGAAGGCAGTGAAGCAAACCCACCCCATGCTAGTATAAGGACAAGCTGCAGAATTAAGTAATTACTCTTAAGCATCCTAAGATCTAGCATGACATACAAATTCTGCAGGAAAGCTGTGACACTTCCCACTAAGTGATATTGCTGCAACACTGTTCAGAAGCAGATTACAGGCACTGCATGCTTTTATCCTTGAGATGCTCTGCATACATCATTTTATGACTTCCTGAAACACCTCTAGAAAATCTGAGCACAGTTTACAAAGAAGAAACCATCCAGGTTTAGCAGGTGACTCAAGATCCAGTTATGTAAGTCTACAACTAACAATTATTCGTGCAAAGTAGGAGTTTGTTTGACATACAAAAAAAAGGTATTGAGTGATCTAGCAGGAACTGCCAAGTCATACTATCAGTCTAAATGAAGACAACAGCTGTTGCTTTAGAACAGAGCTCAGTTCAGGTATGCAGCCTTTTATTAAGTAAAAACACACACACACACACACAGTTTTTGCTTTGTTTTGTTTTTCAGAATGGCATTTAATATTTTCTTGAAGCTAGGAAAGTTGAACACTCAGGACTTTCACTTGTTCTTGCTTCCTATATGAACAAATGGCATTAAACAAGAATGAGGGTTCAGGGCTTGGCCCCAGAATTAGTAAAAGCACTCTTCCAACATCCACAGTTGTCTGTGTTCTACTCGAGGATCCTCTTGGGTCTCTTCCGGCTCAGGGTATTTTATGACTGTATGATTTTCTGCTCTCCACTTCTTAGAAGTAAGGAAGATGCTGTACAACTGATAGGAATTTTGGAGGTCACACATACTGCAGGAGTCCCAGTAGTTATGCACAGTAGGCAGTTGTCTTTTCATGAGTGTTTTTGTCAGCCTTAAGTAGTAGCTTTGCTTGACACACACAATGCAGATATAACAAGCCCACACTGTCAGGAAACAGCAATTCCGATTCTGCACCACCAAACTGAGGTCTGTACATATGGTAATAACAATTTACTTTTTATAGAATAATAATAGGCTTTGGTAATTCCTGTGCCAACAGATCAGCGACTACTGTTTCCACTCAGAGGTTATGAAAGATTCTGCCCTCACCCCTTCCCAATGGCATGTTGTTCCAGAACAGCTGAGTATTATTTTTAAGCCATAGAATTGTAGGAGAGTGGACAGGCAGTTATTAACAATCAGAGAGAATTCTGCATAATGTGTGTCAAGCTACTTTATATTCTACCACTTAGGCAGCAGAAAAAGCATAGATTAAAATAATTTACAGTCAAATGACATTTTGTATATATAAAATATACACGTATTTAAAGAAGACGGGTTCAAATCTGCAATCTCTGTTCAAAGAAAACTTAAATATAAGTCAACGAGAAAAAGATTTGGGAAGAAAGACTTTGCCTGGCTGCTCTTACACTCTAAGACCAATTTATTCTTTCAAAATATTTCTTAGTACACAGCCCAGGATCAGCTCTTTCACACTCCTGATTCTCCACTCTCCGATGTCCCAGATTCATATACGGCTTTAGCTATGCTTTCCCAAATATTTTGAGCTTTTTGTTGTTTTTTTTTTCTAGTTTATTCTTTTATTTTTCCTGTTCAATTCCAATCTCTTTCCTGACAACAGCATCCACCTCCCCTTAGTCATCTTCTTTATGGCACAGTATTTGACAACAAGTATTTTGATTCTTTAGAGAGAATCAAGCAACATCTATTTAGATTTTGGGTTTTTTGCTGTTTGTTTTTTCCTTTGAGAAAAAATTCCTTTTCCTCTAAATTCAGATGTTCTCCAGGGAATGAGCCAAGCAGCTAACTGTCCATCCCATCACCCTCCCCCAGCATGCCATACAAACGTCTCAGATTGCTACAGTTTGTTAATTGCTACACAGAAGTTATCGCATTAATGCAACTTGGATGCCAAGAATAGTTTAAACGAAGTTAAATGAGGAAAGCATGCCTGGTAGTTTCCATTGTTCAGCCTCATAGACACTCAGTGAGTTGTATAATTGGGCACTGTGACACTTCCAAACCATTTGCTTCATTACACTGTGTTGCTTGCACTCAAACATCTGCAGAAATTGTGAACGAACAGATCAAGGAATATTTCTTGGGAAATAATTATTTAGACTGATTGACTATGTGCTAGAAATTTGTAAATTTAGAGTTTGGGGATTTGTTTTTTCTCCTCAAATGAAGCACAATATGCAACAGCAATGCAGGTCAGTGAGGTCAAAGATGATAAACTGCATGTCATGCAATGGACATCATTTTACAATCACACTCTCATAAGATTCTAAATGTCTCTTAACATCACACCCAATGGCTACTAGATAGATGTTCCTCACCCTGCAGGGGCAGTTGGTGCTCTGCAGAGTCACATGCCCTCAGTCACATTATTGCAGAGCTTGGGCTTCCCTGTGGGCTGCAAGAGGTGTTCTGCATTCAAAGTTAAGCAATCGTCTGCTTGCAAACAAAATGGTCCTCCACTGATATAATTCAGCATCGGCTTTTTTCTAACATTTTACTGTTATTGTTCCCCTGGCTTTCACAAATTTTCCCAGCACAGAACTGCTCCAACAGCAGTAGTTGCAGAATTGTCAAATTAGACACCACTTATTGTTGTGCCCTAATGTGATGCTGGAACTCGGCAATGACTCTCAGTATCTTCATTTTGGTGTTATAGGACATGCCAAAACAGATCAAGAGCACTCATACATCTAGTTCAGTACCTTGCCTCCAGCAGTACCTTTATGCTTCAGGGGGAGACAAACCTTTTGTACTGTGTATAATGAGAAGAGAATTTCCTCTCTCTAGCAAGTCATACAGGAATTTCTGTATACCCTGATGGATGAGAATTGATTAACAAGACCTGAAAGGTCAAAGGTATTCACAAATTCCATATGCAATGATAAAGGAGAGTTTATCTTCTGTATCACAGGAAGCACATCATGAAATTTTCATCGTTGCTGATGTATCTAACATACTGCAACTAGGCTGCATTTTTAACAGATCTTTTTATCATTAAATATCCCACTGCTGCCATGTTTAAGTATTTTCAGTCTCTTTCAGCTAGATATAATAAAAATAGAACAACAAAAAAAAAAGAATTTGTTTGCTCAAAAGTCACAAAGCTTCGCCTTCTAGAGATGCGTCAACCAACTGGCTAACCAAATCCCCAAACAAACAAAATCCTAGCACTAGAGCTGATTAATTCTATTCCTATATAATCTTCCTGACCTTTTCTCCTCTTAAAAAATACAGTTTTCCAGGAATAAAGAGATTTGGATTTTCTTTAGAAATGTTCACATTTTCCAAAATTTCATTAAGAAAATGATCAAAAAGAAACTGTATTAACTATCAAAAGAAAACCGCAGCACAGCGGCTGACAGCTCCAAATCCAAAGACATTCCCAGCCTGGGATAAAACAGTTCAGAAGTTAAAATTTCTGCAGAAAGGATATCTTGTGAGTGAATTGGTTCTAATTGGTTCTCTGCTAATATTATATATTTATGAATCTATCAGCGTTTTTCAATTATTATTTTAATTTAAAAATAAAATGCCTTCCATTAGGTTTTGCAGTGTTTGACAAACACCATATGAGTGAGTTTATGTTTCTAGCTCTCAAGGCAAAAGAATGACCTAAAATCATGAACATAAATATTTGAAATCTGCATAGTAAGAACAGAAAAGTTGGTATTTGTACAGTTTTGAGGAGGTTTCATTCAGTCTCAGCTAGGTTTAGAACTGTTTTCTTGAGTGTGAACATCAGGAGAAACTGAAGAGGACAAGAGAAAGCAAGCAAAATAGCAGGCTACTTATGGTGTTTGCATCACAGAAATATATTTTTTATGTTTCTACCAGCAATGGAGGGTGCTGGTGGAGCAAACAGTGAACGTGAGCACAGTAGGGTGGTTGGTGGTGCATGTCAGCAGTGGTGACAGCAACAGTGGGTTACCTCCACGAGTATGGATCGTTAAGAGTGTGGCATGTGGGTTCTTGCTAGCAAAAATATATAGTTAGTGGTGGTAACTGTATTGAAAAATAGTGTTTTGCTGCTGTGAACTTGCTCTACCAAATAGAATTACTGTTTCTTTGTATCTATTGTAGATTCAATGGAAATAAAGGGAGGCATTACTTTCAGAGCACTCTAAATTTAACACATACAGAATCAGGCCCTAAAGTACTAATTCTTATTCTCACATAGCTAGTAACTAGCAGAATCCACGGCAAAATTAAAAAAGTGGCTGATCATCACAGTTTTAGATTATTATTTATTTCATTCTTGCATGCCTCCTTCTGTATTTCATCTGTTACAAATATTACACTAATAAACCTACATTCATTTTTCAACTTTCTGCTCCTGTGTGAACCATTATTTTTGCAAGAAGGGAGGCAGAAGCTACCCTACTCCAGACCGGTACAGAACTTTTGGAAAACTCATACATAATTCACACATGTTCCCTACCATATTTTTTTTCCTGTAGCTACATCCTTTTATTTCCCCTTCAGCCAGGAAAAGTCAATGACTCTTGCACAATGAAACCTCACAGACTGGTAACAGGTCTTATTATTTATTTATATTCAGAAAGAGGATGCATGTCAAGTGTCAATTTTTTCTCCATTATTCAAGTTTGCATGTCAGAATATTCTGCTGTCTCCTGAACCATAGAATGGTTTGGGTTAGAAGGGACCTTTTAGATCATCTAGTTCCAATCCCCTTGCTATAGGCAGGGACACCTCCCTCTAGACCAGGTTGCTCAGTCTCATCTAGCCTGGCCTTGAATATACCCAGAGAGTGGCATCCACAACCTTGCTGGGCAACTTGTTCCACTGTCTCACCACCCTCACAGTAAAGAATGTCTTCCTAATATCTAGTCTAAATTTACCCTCTTCCAGTTTAAAACCATTTCCCCTTTCTCCTTTCACTACATACCCTTCTAAAAAGCCCCACCCCAGCTTTCCTGTAGACTTCAGCTATTGGTAGGCTGCCATAAGGTATCCCCCGAGAGCCTTCTCTTCTCCAGACTGAAGAGCCCCAGCTCTCTCACTTGTCTCCATAGGGGAGTTGCTCCAGCCCTCTGCTCATCTTCTTGGCCCTCCTCCGGATCTGCTCCAACAGCTCCATTTCCTTCTTGTATTGGGGACCCCATAACTGAATGCTTCAGCTGGGGTCTCATGAAAACAGAGCAGAGGGGCAGAATCACCTCCCTTGACCTGCTGGTCACACTTCTCCTGATGCAGCCCAGGATGCAGTTGGCTTTCTGGGCTGCAAGCACAAATTGCCAGCTCAGTTGAGTCTTCCATCAACTGACACTCCCAAATCCTTTTTCTCAGAGCTGCTCTCATGCCGTTAAGTTTTTGTTAAGTTATGCAAACTGTAATTTTCCCATCTGGATAGCTGAAGTACAAAATAGAATTTCGTTTGGACTCTGCCTTATTAAAACAGAAGAATCCTTTAATTCAAAAGTAAACCTGTTATTGAAAAAATCCAGAACAAATAACAATTTTTATTATAATTTGATCCTGGGACAGGAAATAAGAAATATTATGCTCTAGTCATTGTTTCAGTTCAGGACTGATTTTGTAGGTTTCGAAGAGCTGCTATTCGAAAAGTGGGAATGAATTTAAATTCATATGTGCACAATTGGGAGCAATTTCAAAGAATTCTAGGGGTTGGAAGGGACCTCTGGAGGTCACCTAGCCCAACCCCTTGCTAAAGCAGGTTCCCTGGTTGCACAGAAGTGCATCCAGGTGGGTTCTGAATATCTTCAGAGGAGACCCCCACAACCTTGCTGGGCAACCTTTTTCAGTTCTCTGTCACCCTCACAGTAAATAAATTATTCCTCGTGTTAATGTGGTTAATGTGTTCCAGTTTGTGCCCACTGCCCTTTGTTTTGTCACTGGGCACTGCTGAAAAGAGCCTGGCCCTACCCTCTTGACTTCCACTCACTGGGAATTTATAATCACTGATAATATTCTTCTTCAGTCACCTCCAGGCTGAACAGTCCCAGGTCCCTCAGCACTTCCTCATAAAAAAGGAGCTCCAGATCCCTCATTTCTGTGGCCCTCCAGTATTCTCTGTAGAAGTTCCTTTCTTGAACTGAGGAGCCCAGAACTGGACACAATACTTCAGATGTAGTCTCACCAGGGCACAGTAGATGGGGAGGATCACCTCCCTCGACCTGCTGACCACGTTCTTTTTAATGCACCTGAGGATACCACTGGCCTTCTTGGCCACACAGCCACACTGCTAGCTCATGGTCGATTATATAATTACATCCTTTTATATTTGCTTTTTCCTTTTCATCATTCAGATTTTCGTACATTTCTGAACCTTAAGTTCTCCTTTGGTGGAATTTTTTTCACTTCTGATTTTCCACACAGTAATTGTAAACATAGGCATTAAAACTCAATTCATCTGATTTCATAGTCAACATCAATAAAAAATCACTTGAAGTGATTATTGTCATTGCATCCTGAGGTGCTTAATTCAAAACTTGCTAAATTGAAAGAGTAGAAGTGACTAGAAATCCACAGTATCATGCTTACAATGTCCTTAGAGAGACTATTTCCAAAGACCAACATTTATTTTAGAAACTGAAACTTAGTATCTTGCATTTAGCTCTCAAGTAAGGCCCCATCAGTTTAGTCTAAAACAGCAAAAAAAATGTAAGTATGCTGGAAAGAAAATAAACTGTGGAAAACAAAAGACAGAAGAGAACAAGCATAACTGAGAAAGGTAGAAGAGAGAAGGAAAGAAGTAGATGGGGTAGTAAAAATGGAAAATAAACCATAGACATGTTCTAGCAACAAAGATCAGTATAATTTAGCCAAAGAAGATGCAAGTCTGAAAGTTACACTAATGAACTGAGATTCTAAGCACCAAAAAGTCGAATAAAGATAAAGAACTAGCCCAAATCAGAATTTATGTTTTTTTTTCTTTTCAGACATATATTTCCCATCACTTATAATGAGAGCCTTGACAGTAAAATGATTTGAGGGCTGAGATAGTGCAGTGGTTACCTCAAGGTCCCTAGCACAAGGGCATGCAGTGATTGTGGGGAGCAAGTTTGGAGCCTCATGTAGCCACATGGATAAAAGCCTGGATTACATTTCAACCTGAACACGTGGGTTGGAAGCCAAAGAAGAGATGCTGGCACCAAGCTATACTGTACTCTATATGAATTTCACAGCATGCACCTATGTATGCATATACTATTACAGATATTCACTGACATATATGTTATTCACCTAAAAGAAAAAAAAAGCTAACAAGTAAATAAAAACAGAGTTCAAAGAATAAACTCACAAGGTACAAAGTGCCTGCGTGTGGCATTGGTTTAAGTCTAAATATGCTAATAAAAAATCATCATAAAGTAGCGTATGGTACATTTTTGTACACATATTATTCATTCATTTTTTATTGTATTTGACTTGACATTGACAATATATCTTACACATTAGGGGAGCTTATATTCCAGTCTCAGCTGTATGTTAAGAATCTCCCACTGTTACGTGGCGAGAACACATAAAAAAAACAAATAGGCAAAAGCACGCTTGCTAGGAAAGACTTAATATTTCTCAAAATGTTCTGAAATGATTCTTCCCATTAAAAATCCAAAGTCAAAGGGGAAAATACAATTGTTACCCTTGATTTTTCCCTGGTGTTTCATTTATTACATCAAGAGTTCCTTGATTGGATTCAAATGCAAAGTTGTTCCCATGGCTTCAAAGTCAGGCTAAATTGAAAAATGCTCTTCAACAACATTGATACTGAAATAATATCCCAGAGTACTGTCTTAATGGCTTTAGTCTTACTAAACAAAGACAGAACAAAACTTTGGGGGTCCTTTTAAATGAAATGACACTATAATTCAAAAAGGCAACAGAAAAGGCCATGTACTGAAAAGAACCCTTTCGCCTTTTCAGATCCCCTTTAGAAATGCTCCAGCATTTCATCTTTCCTGTAACTGAGGAAGGATACATGGTCAAATTCACAGGCATCCAAACATCAAATCTAAACCAGCTCAGTGGTTACTAAAGGTATGGCTGTCAGTGTAGACAGCTCTTTAAGGAGACAGTTAAGTGCAGAAACAGACCAGACCCAGAGAATCTCAGGAAATGTTGAGTCTCAGATGCTGTGTTTAGACACCATTCTTTGTTTCTCTTCAGATGTATTTGTCCATCTGCAGAATAGCATTATGGGTAAGAGGTGGATGAGTTGATGCTAAATAAAGTCTTCAAGCTCCTAAAAATCATGTAAGTAATCTACACATACTGTTGGCCTAAAGTATCTATTTATACACACTTTCTACTTTAAGTTACTCTAGAAACTTTGACAGATGTCATTTAAATTTCTATAAATCAGAAAAGATGGAGTATTTTGGGGGAGTTGAGGAACTGACCAGATAGCTGATGCTTTCTGTAAATAATACCAGATTATGCCATTACTTTGAATCTAATCTCCTGGGATTGCCTGCAGTCTGAGACCCCATTAATTCCAGCCCTTCCTTCTTCTTGTCAAGGAAATAAAGCAGTAAAGGAGCATGAGCAGCTACACTTTCATCACCAGCAGAGCCTTCCCACCACATCCCACCTTGACCCCTTCCAGGTGATCTCTAGGTAAATTTGTCTGCTATGATTTTCCTCAGAGTCAAATCAAGGTTTGGCATTCTCTTTGAACAGCCCAACTCTAGCAGATGCATAGCTTGTGAAAAGCAGACAAGGGGAAAATATTGGATAGACACCTCTATTTTCCTCAACCACGTCCTATCTCCAGGCAAGGAACATAAGAACACAGAAGGCAATTCACCTAAAGCTGCAGTTGGTAAGCCAGCCCTTTAATGAAAGGTGATAAGCATGATAAGTCATCACAAACATGCCAAAATGGGATTGTGTGGGCTGAAGAGAATTGGCTAGACAACACCCTGGAACAAACAAAAAGGCAGTGGCTCATCTGTACCACTAATTCATTTACTGTCAACAGGGAGCCACTGTGCAGTGTGAGGACAGACACACAGTGGTGAATGTACCCTGAACTACAACAGCACTCCAGGTACATGGACATTTTCTGCAAAAGTCATGTACTGCCCAGAAGAGAAGTGGGCAGAATAATCAGTTTTATCAATATTGCTTGACAAGAAAATAAATATTCTGGCTCCTTGCATTCAGTATGGAAAATTTTCTTAGAAATATTCCAAGGGTGAGCATGTGAATCAGGTAAAATTAAGGTAATTCTTACCTTAAGCTCTTTGTGGAGCTTACGAGCCAGAGGAAGACTGACTTTTAATGCAGTCTCATAGTGAAAGGACAAGGGGGAATGGTTTTAAACTAAATGAGGGGAGATTTAGGTTAGATGTTAGGAAGATGTTTTTTACTTAGAAGATGGTATGGCAGTGTCACATGCTGTCCAGAGAGGTTATGAATACCTCATCTCTTGATGCATTCATAGCCAGGCTGGATGGTGACCCTACCCATGGCAGGAAGGTTGGAAGTAGATGATCTTTCAAGTCTCTTCTAGCCTAAGTCAATCCATGATTCTATTTCTACAAAGCCTTAAACTATGATATTCCTACCTCACATAACCCTCCGCACAACGGTATTTTTCAGAAGCATACTCAAGTCTCACCTTAATCACACACTGTGATTGAGTACGCTTTTCAATTTTCAGTTTTATTCCTTCAGGATACAAGACCTAGACTTCATCTCAAATGAGATATTTCAACATGGAACAGTACTGTTATGCAGCAATGCTGATTGGTTTCCACCCACAGAATTAACACATAGGTCTCTCTGAAAGTGATGCCTACTATTTCCATAAAAACTACTGCATATACAAAGAGCACAATAACACTATTTGATAGAGCAAATTCTCAGCAAATTCTACAGCTACTGCTTTGAAACATAGTCACCACCAGTAGCCATGCATTTTCACCAACAATGAATAAAATCCTGTATGCCGTACTCATGAAAATCTGCACCAGCAGAGGTGATCCATGTCATCATCAACACTGCTGAAATACACCACCCACCACCTCACTGTGCCAGCATCCACTGTTTGGTCTCCAGAAACACTCAGAAAGCATCGATGAATGTGCCATTTTTTCCAGATGGAGAAATTCAATTCCACACCTTTGCTTAAGATGCAATTCCACGTCAAACGCCATTTTGTCAGACTGCCCCTCTGCTGCCATCTGTCACATGACAACAAAACATAGTGGACTATTGTTGGGTTCAAACTCTACTGCCACACCACGAATACCTGCCCCTGATGTAATGGGCTAACACGATAAAATAGGAGAGGTTTCCATGGCAGCCTTCATATTTTCAGAAGCAATAGAAAATCTTCACCAAGAGATGAATGCTAATGTTTACAGACACCAGACTTAGGAGCGTTCCCATTGTCCCTAACGTGGCTCAGCATAAAAGGGTGCTGCAAACCATGGTCACTCTGAGATACATGACAGGACTGCATCTCCAAGCTAGATATGACTCTCATAACATTTATGAATTATGCCCAAGATGTAATATTTGAATGCAATACTTTTTGTTTTAATAAAGAATCACTGGATCATCAGAATAATGGATAGAGCTGGTGCAAATATAATGAAAATGCCAAGCTTTAAATAGCTTCTTTAATTATTAAAAATGTTACAGGAAAAAACTAACTTTGCATTGCTGTCAAGATCAAACGAACATGAATTTCAATCAAAGGTGAGGCTATTGTACAATATATTAAAACATGAGGTTCTGCCTACAGTAATTATTGTGCACAGTGCACAAAGGGAAAAAAGGCAACACTATCAATCACAGTCTGTCCACATTCAGTCAATAAGAGCCCCTCCTCTGCTTTGTTGCACAGTTTTTCCTTTGTTAGCCATATTATACAATACACAGGGCTTTCAAGAGCTTGGCCTTGGTTGTGCATTAAGGAAGGCTCTTGAGATCCTTCTTGAAAGAAATTCAATAGCTTTTCTTGTTTGAGAAAATTGCAATAAACGATACAGCATCTTCTTTTTATTTATTGTTTTTTATAGCTAAATTGTCATTCACTACTTACCACATTATCCTTTCAGTAGTATCAGAGCAACATACTACACAGAACTCAACCTCTTCACATGTTCATCTACTACACAATAACAATACAAGTAGCTCTCATTCACGGTGCTGAAGGAGTTATTTCTCCATCCAGGAAAAATACAAGGATCAACATTTCCATTTTGCACCTCTGCAGCAGGTTTGCTGATTAGGTGCTGTTGATCTCCATGCAATGCAACTGCTGAGGATAACACAGAACATGTTATCTTGTACAGGTGCAGTGGTCAGATTCTCACATTTTAAAAAAGCAAAACTGCGTAAGCTTATTATATCCAGTGTCTTCAATATTTTTCTTCATTTCTTCTTTAGAGAAGCAGGATGTAGCACTGAACAATGTTTGACCATTTAGTTATGTACCCTTTCTGCCCATTTTACTGTCTCTACCTACCAAAAATTTTATGGTAATCAACTTCTACGTCAGCCAGGATGTATAGTGTGTATTCTTCACAGTATTCCACTGTCACCTCAGAAATATTTCCTTTGCCATTTTTGAGATTAAATTTCTTTTCCACTTATGCATTTATTTTTTTAAAAGCTGTATTGTTTTCAAGATGTTCTTTAACTGGCTAAAAGACTGTGCTCACTTTTTTTTTTTCTATTTTTGCTAAAAGTTTTGTTGTGTTATGGCAAAGACTCTCATGCTGCATTATTCATTTGCATATCAAAATTAAGTTCCACTTTTTAAATAGTAAGGTTCACCTTTACATGCAATCTTTACAGTGATTTATGTATAAACTCTGAGCTATACACAATGAATAAGCTGAAAACATTAGAATGTGGATGCATGTCTTCCTCCAACTGACAACACAAGACCAAGCTCTTGGTCCTGCACTTCAGTCACAACCCAATGCAATGCTACAGGCTTGGGACAGAGTGGCTAGCAAGCTATGTGGTGGAAAAGAATTAGGGGGTGGTAGCTGACAGCTGGCTGAAGGTGAGCTGGCCATGTGCTCAGGTGGTCAAGAAAGGCAACAGCATCTTGGCTTCTACCAGAAATAGCATAGCCAGCAGGAGCAGGGAGGTGATCATCCTCTGGTGAGGTACTGGGTAGAACACGCCTTGAGTGCTGCATTCTGATTTGGGCCCCTCACTACAAGAAAAACATCAGTGCCCTGTAGTGTGTCCATAAAAGGGCAACAAAGCCGTGAGGGGTCTGGAGCACAAGTCTTATGGGGAGCAGCTGATGGAATTGGGATTGCTCAGTCTGGAGAAGAGGAAGTTCAAGGGAGACTTCATTGCTATCTATAATGACCTGAGAGCATAGCAAGGTGCGGGGTCAGCCTCGTCTCATAGATAAGTAGTGATAGAACAAGAGGGAATGATATAGTTTCACATTGCACCAGGGGAGGATCAGGTTGGATGTTAGGAAAAAATTCTTCTCTAAAAGAGCAGTTGGATACTAGCACAGCCTACCTCTGGAGGAGGTGGAGTCGCCATCTTAAAGATGTTCAAGGAATGTGTGGGTGTGGCACTGAGGGACACGGTTTAGTGGGCATGGTGGTGATGGGATAGAGGTTGGACTAGATGATCTTAGTGGTCTTAACCAGCCTTGATTCTAAAACACGTTCTTTTTCTATATACCTCCTGTATCTGTAGAACTCCTTGAGAAGAACCAATCTGAGTGAACTTTCTGTTAGGGAAATTGAATCAACTGCCTTTATGGTGAGGCTGGTGGGAATTTTCCTTCTGGCCTTGTACTTGAGTTAATGCAGTCACAAAAACTCAGGCACATCTGTATTAGGAACAGGACATGGCACCCATTGTACTTAACAGTTCCATCATAGAAGTGTTTGCTTAGTTATCTATGTCAATGAAAAGCTTTACGTATTCTAAACTGAAGATTCACAGGCATATTTGAAATTAAATGGCAAATGTCCTCATGCACGTGCTCAAGGGAACAGTCACAAGTTATCTAATCAGGTCTTAGTTTTTATTATGATGACAGAGCTCTAATTAGTTGCTATATTGTCCCATGATGGGGCTGCTATTCTCTCGTAAATATTAGACATGTCCTGCACTTCACCATAAACAACTCCAGTTATTACAAACCCAAAAGTTCTGACAATTCCTGCAAAACATTTTAAACTCACAAAACAGAAATACGTATCTAGCCCTATGAAGTCTACATCTCAATTTTTTTTAATCAGTGCAGGAGATGTAAGGCTACATCCTATACAAATGGTATAGACAAAGGGCACAGGACATTGTCTACTTATCCATTGGAAAAAAGCCTGTAAGTTAAAACTATAGTCTGGCTATTTTTTTCCCTTACTTGTGGGACAGAGCCTATCTCTTCGAACTTCTAATGATTCTCCTGGGAAAGGTGTAACTATTGCTTTCTGAGAGAATATCACCATGGCATGTTATCATGGGAGTCATGAAAATTACAGCCAAAATAAATGAAACAGGTCAAAAACCACATGAAATGCAATTAATGAAAAGCTTGGCATTGAAAGACTTGCATTAAAGCTTTAGTTTTCTATATCTCCCTGTTATTCACATTCCATGGTCGCTGAACAAAGCTGAAGAGAGCAGGACCACTCAGCAGAATCCTCACAGAAACCAGAAGCACACTTTATGGCACAGCAACCCGCTAGCGCAACTAAAGTACTTGCAGCCCACAAGTGGCAGATGTGTGGCTGGTAAGTTCAGCCCCCTCTATTCACACTTGTGCGGACTGGTGCTTTTTAAGTCCCAGCATCATCCCTATACCTGCTCAACTCCCAGCATGGTTTTCCCTAATGAACTGCAGTGACATTAGTAATAACTGCACGGGAGATGCAGAAAGGTAATTATAGTGCTGCCCCAGCTCTGTGCAAGTCAAGGGAAAGGAACACGTTCAAAGCACGCTGACAGGGTACCAGATACTAAATTATTTATATGTCATTTGAACAATTAAATAATAAATTAATAGCTTCTGAAAAAATTCTTCTCGGGACAACTTCTAATGACCAAGCAAGCTTAGGTAAAGCCCACAAGCTTGGACACAAGCTTGGACAAAGCATCTCCTGAACACTAGGTTCTCTCTGCACTAGCTACAATCTTTAGTAAATCTGTTTGTTGGTTTCCGTGATTTTTTATTATTTTCTCTTTCCAGCATATGTTCCAAGTTTCATGGATCTTAATAGAAACACTTAGCTACTAATAGCAAGGAGAAAGAGGAAAGTCTCATCTTGTAGCTACTTCAAAGTTTTCTGTGACATTCCAGGTGAATTGATTGTGAGGACAGGGGCAGAACACTACATTTATTAAAGACATTGAGCTAAAAGTAGTAATTGGCGTCACCCAATATTCTATAGTTCTTGTTGCATTTTGCTGTATTAACTTCCCATGGGCTTCACAGTGTATATTTTTGACATTGCTTTCTCCTTGTCCCCATGAGAGCAGTCTGTCTATTCATTCATCTTTGTTTACATTCTTTCAATAAATTATATGGATAACTCTCTATTTTGCCAATTCTTCACTGCTGGCATTTTTAGCTTTGCATTTACATAAGACATTCTAAATTTATGAATAGAATTGGAGGCGATAAAGTTTAAACTAACAAGGCTATAAAAATGAATTTGCTTTAATACTGCAAACATGCTTACAGCAAAACATTAGTTGCAGCAGGCTTTTCCTCATTTTCTCCTGCCTTCCCTTCTCACACAACACTTGCCGTAAGCCATGGAGAAAGTACCTCACCTGAGCCCTACATTAGAGGAATCTATCGTAGCACAAAGAGGAGCATCTCAGTGCATAAATTTAATTCTGATGCCAACAAATGTACCCACAGCCAGGCGATTCCAGCACAGCAGCACTGCTGCCAGTTAGTATTGGCACAGTCTGGGGTCAGAGGAGTTTTCATTATGGGAAATACAACTGGAAACACAGTAAACTGCTGGACAGGAAATTTCCTGGTAACAACTTTACAGCTGTTAGACAGAAGAGAAAGATTTATAAACACCTCTTAAATAGTAATAATCAATAATAATAAATGCTGCAGCAGAATGTTAAAAATTTCCACAAAACTGCTAACATCCATACCAAAAGAGAGGAAAAAGAAATAGCTGGGGCTGTTAATCCGCCTAACAATTTAATCTTAACAGCATTGCTCTGGAACGGTGGGTGCCAATCAGTAACTGTATTTTCATATAAACAAGATAGATATTGATTTAGTCTTTTAGAAAGGAGACTTCTGCTCAAAGACAAGCCTTCCTCTTCACAACTCCTAAGAGGAAGGCAAGGTTCTGCTGAGCTCTGTTTGACTTCCACTATCTGTCTGTGCTGTATCTGCACAGGAGGACTATGGTTCCCAGGGAGGAGAAGGACACAAGGCAGAGTACTCAGTTGTACTTAAACCAGAGAACTTGCATTCAAAGATGCAAGTCTGTGTTAGCTGAAGAGTTTAAATGTTGGCAAACCGAAATTTTGGGCCAGACGTATATTTGAAATTGCAAAGCATGCCTCTGATGTTACACAATAGAAAGTATTAGGAAATAATGAGTTAAAGCACTAAAAAACATTTTAGCCAGACTTTAAAGCCTTGCTAAAATTCTAATGTCAGTGAAGAAACCAAATTGAAGGTGACAAGAATTTCTGTAAGATCTAATCGTGCATTCAGGAAGAAATCTTGTGAAAAGAATCTGACCAGAGAAACGAGAGCTTAATGGCAGTTCTGATGATCTGATGCTCAAAAGGAATGCCTAACAATTTAATGTCACTGATGTGAAACCATTCTCAACCAGTTTCCAGTTAGGATATACATATATATATATCGAAGCTAATTTGAGTGTTAAATGTACAGGTTATTAATTATAATTAGAAACGCTTGTCATATTCCAGAGAGAAGGTTAAGATTATTTCCTTGACTTGCATGGTACATTATCCTGACATTATCCAAAACCACAGTCAAAAAAAAAACAAAAGGCAGGAAGGAAATATTATCCCCAAGCACACAAGAGCAAAACAACCTGTTTGTTAAAAGGGCATTACAAGCTGTAATAAAGATAATAGATTTTTTTCTCCTACAACTCGCATTTAATTCTGGGGTGGGGAGGGGGACAAAGCTTTTGAATGGGTAAGTCTTCCACTTCTTCTGTAGCACAGCTTGTTAAACAGTCTGTTTAAGGTGGGGAACAGTTATGAGGTATTAACAACTGCAGCATTTTCAAACATTTCCACAGGAAAACATTTCTTAATTAAAAACTGCACTTCAGAAAACAATATTTCATGAAGGGAAAAACAAATATTCCTGTAAAGTGGAAAAACAGATCTTTCCATAATACAATTTTTAGGGTTTCTAGTGTCCTACATGAAAAAAGAAACAAAAAAGCACAGATACTTCACGTGAAGAAGGGGGATAAAGAAGTAGATCTTTCATAAGAGATTTTTGATGTTTTGTTCTTAGTCTGTTTAAAATGTAACTTTTTAATTATTCCAAAACTTTGTACAAAAACTCTGCTTCCCACCAGCTCTTATGTTTTTATAACCTCTGCCAGTGTTGGCAGGTATGGGTGTACACAAGAGTCACAATTAAAAAACACACAGCTTGTCACCCACTGTTCATTTGTCAGAGGAAACAGGGAAGATAATGCCTATGGAGTGATTTAAGTCTTGTACAGTTGCTGGAAAAGCTCACTAGAAAATAAGTTGATGCTTAAAAGATCCCATCTAACTAACTAGATCTAATAAATGCGAACACAAATGAGGAAGGCTTTGCAGACATACGTTTTCCTCCCATACAGCTAAAACATGGTCTGTAGTCTGTACCAGCCAGCACTGACAGACAATCATGCTCACTTTCTTCCCTATATCTCAAGAAATTAATGCATGCCAGTTTTGAGTCCTGCTTGACTGGGAAAAGCAACAAGCACAGAAGATTAAAACAACAAATATAAGATCTCAGTCATGATCAAACTCCAAAATTTTAAATATGTTTTTATACAAAAAGTTGGTTAACATATTTTCTCTGCAAGTGCAAATGTAGGTAGGGTTAAAGTTGCTCATCTAAGCAGTAACTACATGACTATCTGATGTATTCAAGTTCTTATAGAAGCTAGCTCTCCTTTTAAATTTTGCAATTGTTACTCATTTTCAAGATAATGTCCTTATAGCTCTGTTTCCTATTATGGTAAAGATCAGTAATTTCTTTATTGTTATTACTTCTGGATTTCATGTATAAGATCCTTTAGAACGTTTTTCTCTGTGTTTTCCAGACATCAGTATTTGGGAACAAAAACATTAGAATTTGTTTATGGCTCTAACAGATTTCTTAGTCATTTCCAAACCTTATCTCGCTCATTCACACTCATTTCAAAGACTTTTTAAAATGCTTTCCTAACCTAGACACATTATACTGTTGAGTAATGATACTTAAGTCAGCATTTTCTGAAGGTCCATAAAGATATACATAAAAAGCCAAGCTAACACACAACTCTCTGGTGAAGTCCGCTCCCACAGACTACCCAGGATGGCAGTTGGTCAGGGCTCAGGTTTAAACCATCTCCTAGACCAAGACACAGAACTTATTCCAACCTCCAGCTCTCAATGGCCAAACTGTAGCACTGCATGAATCCCATGATTCCACCAGAAGGAAATAGTTCTCTTCAAATTTTGAAGCTCGCAGGCTATCAGATCCCATCAACTATACCAGCTGCACCACCACCAAAGTACCACTCCAAACCCTGTTGGTACTGGGGTTTGCGCTGAGTCTTTGGGCCATTTCAATCTGCAGATCACTCCATATCTCTTCCCACAGTGGTCATAGAACTTGGGGCTTTCCATCACCCTCCATTCCTGATAAGAACTCATGCTAGAGGACAGATCAATTGAAAAACCATCAAAATAATTAAATCTTAAGTAGGAAAACACAACATCCTTCATGTATTTATGCTACAATGAGCATTTTGCATACTTTTTTTTTTTAGCAGCAACTACAACTCTAGAACTTTCACAAGTGAAGAGCTTTAACACCACATACAACACTACAGCAATATGCTGTCCCCTGTCCAGAACAGGCAGTATTCTATTACGTTTCTATTGCACTGCTTCCACACAGAGGAAATGGTAGGATACTGAATCATGTTTTTGTGTAGCAATAGCAGGCTCATAACCTCATCTGCTTCACTTCCAGGTCTGCTGTGAACAAGAAACATCTACATCACTTGTGTAACTTAAGCTTCTAAGCTGTATACCAGTATCACTCAGTGATCTAGATGTTTACATCCCCGTTAAGCTTCCAACAAATATGCTAGAACACCTAGGGTGGGTGTACAACTTTGTTTTGTCCTGAAAGGGATCTAACCCCTATGCACCAAAATCACCTGTGAATCAAGCCAGCATGTTCTAAGCAGGAAGGTTTGGTATACTCACTTCAGAGTTTCACTGCTGCTTGAAATAAGAACGTTAACACAGGCTCAACATAGGATACACTCTGCATTTATCCGCACTGGAACAAAACTTTTTCCAAGCTGCTCAGACCAAAGGCTAACATTGGAAGGAAAAGCCATTACCACAAAAAATGCTCCTAGACACAGTCTTATCAGTTTCCCCATTTAAAGAGCATAAAGTTAAAACTAGTCCTGAAAAAGTTAATGTGGCTCAAGTAACAGATCAGCATGCACTTGGTGTCTGCTTCATACAGCATAAAAAAAGTAGTCCAGGATGCAAGAGTGTGACTGGGTGGAGTCCTACCTGCTTTTTGAAGGTAATCTACTTTTGCATGTTGTTGTAAGAGAAGTACCAGTTATCTGTTTTCTGTGCTCTTTTCTCTTTGGAGCACTACAAATTAGACTAGTCTGAAGAAATCGTTGTAAAAAGATATTACCACTCACACAAAGCAATGCCAACAATCAAATGCCAATGCTCAAGCTTTATTAACTTACTCTATGGTCCCTGACTAAATATTACTATATAGAAATAAATAATTATATACACATAAACTCTTCGGGACCTATTTTCCTATCTTCTCTACTCAGAACTAAAAAAAAAAAAAAAAACAAAAAAAACCCTGACCTCATGCACTTAATAGCAGTACCTTAAATAAAGAATTGGTAAAAGCAGTTAGTAAAATAGATATTATTTATTTATATACTTCTCATTTTTACAACAAAAGTTTCAATGTCATAATAGTGAAAATGGAGCTCTTCTGCTACACTCTTCATTGATCAATTCCTTTTTCTTGATTTTGGTCTTATTTTACTACAGAGAAGTTAAATGAATGAAGACAGCATTGGTTACATTTCTTCCAGAGGCTATCAAAGTAAACACATTACAACCCACACACTAATATCCATACCACATAACCATGCATAGTGTTGTATCTTGCTAGCAGAGCAGCCTATATTCAAGTGTGAACATTCTTTCTGCTAGAGGCTGTATGTGAGGTGCAAGTGGGGTGAAGTACTGATGGAAATATTTTCTTTCATCTCAACCATACAGAGAGCACGGATTTCATCAGCTGTCTGCTGACAGATGTATCACTGTTTGCTCTATGTCCTTGCTTGTGGGTTACTTCTCTGATCTCTAATGGGATACACTGGGGCTTGCCAAAATTCAGCAGTTTAAGTCTCATTCACAAATGCTCTTCTCACAGGAGCCTGTAATGCTCATAACAGGAAGTCCTGTAAAACTCAGCTACAGTAGCATCACATATTTACTAAAATCCAAGAGGGACAAAACTGACCTGCAGATGATGGCGGGTAGATCACAGTTTCAAGAAAAAACAACAGCCACACACTTGAGGATGAAATATAACTTAGGAATAAATCTCCAGAGCTGGAAGTAACTGGGAACAATTTCTGGAGCCAAATACCTGCTTTTATTATTTGTGTTTTCTTAGGCTTCGTACTGAGTTTCTTTCCTTTTAATCACAGCAGAAAGTTTATAACAAACTATGGCACTGCCACCATTATATTTCCTTAAAGGCTTGCTTTGATTTATACAAGGAGCAAACCAAAACATAAGAACCCTACTTATAAATCTATGAATTAGTATTACAGGCTATTTTCTTGCACAGATGTATCAAAGTGGACAAGAGAGATCATCAACTCTCCTCATACATAAAGATATTATAATTCTTGCTTTCTCCAAGATTTCAGGTTGATCCTGTTACTACTGTACAGTACAGTAGCTTCTGGTGCATCTGGGCAACCAAAGAGGTTGAGATTGTTTATGAGTAAGCAAACAGGCTGTTCCCATAAGAGATAGAGAATTTCTGACCCAAAACAGAAGGGAAGAGGTGCAAATGCATTCAGACCAGAGATTAAAGCTTATTGGAAGTTTCCTATATAAAGCTGCCACATAAATGGAGTTTTGGAGCAGGTCCAGAGGAGGTCCACAAAGGAGGGCTGGAGTACCTCTTCTACAATTACAGGCTGAGAACTGGAGCTCTTCAGCCTGGAGAAGGGAAGACTCTTGTGGGATGTTATAGCAGCCTTCCAGTACTTGAAGGGGGACTACAGGAAAGCTGGGGAGGGAGTTTTTATAAGAGCAGGTTGTGATAGGATGAGGGGAAATGGTTTTAAACTGGAAGAGGGTAGATTTAGACTAGATATTAGGAAGACATTCTTTACTGTGAGAGTGGTGAGACACTGGAACAGGTTGCCAAGCAAGGCTGTAGATGCTCCCACCCTGGAGGCATTCAAGACCAGACTGGATGGGTCTTTGAGCAACATGGTCTAGATGGACATGTCCCTTTTTTGGACTACTTCTTAGCTGTTATGTACAACCCTAAGCACAATTTGTAGTGTTAGATGACAAGTACCATAGAAGAATCTGAATGAATTCAAATATATAGCTTACTATGTTTCTGTCTAGATTACAATCAGTTTATTAAATTCATTTTTGTTGCTAAACTTCAAGCTTGAAATTTATAACCATAAGTGTTTGGAACAGATTACATAATCACTCCTGAATCTTAAATCAAAATATGGAAGGTTTCTAAATAACCAAAAGCGTTTTCAAAAATATTCTATAGAAAAGTAAATAATATATAATGTAGACCTTGATTTTGTTACAAAAAGACATAAAAATCACAGGAAAATTCAAACCAGGTAGAGACACAACAAGAGGGTTTTAGTCTAAACCTTGCTCAAGGCAAGACCAGACCAGGCTGCACAGGGCTTTTCCCAACTTTCTTTCTACCCAGTTCAGTGCCAACTGTAAACGTGATGAGACAACCTCTCATCATCTTCACCATGTTGCCAATAAAGACACTAAACAGGAAAAGTCCCAATACAAGACCTGTGTTACTTCAGTTGGTCACCTTAGGCATAATACAACCTTACCTAGATCTAGCTTCTAGACCTGATCAGCCAACTAGATTATTTTTTTTTTTTTTTTTTTGCCCATGTAGTTAACCACTCTTCTTTAACTTGAATAAGAAACATTGCAGGAAACAGTATTGGAAGTGTTGCTGAAATTAAGATAAATGACAATCATTGTTCTTCCTTTGTCCCCAGACCCAGCCATTTTCCCATTTAAATTTGGACAGACATGCTTTATTCTTAGTAAATCCATACTGGTTATTTCCCCAGTCACTTTTTCTCCTGCCCAGAAGTGCTTTATTATTCAGCTGAAAAATAGATATAGAAATATATAACATACAGTGATTTTTGCTTTTATTTCATCAGTTCAATATGCACGAGGACCAGTTCAGCAGGTGCTTAGAACAGGAGAACTAAGGTGCTACTGAGGGTATTCACATGGTTCTGCTTTTTTGTGTAAGTGTAAATTCAACAGTTGTGCCATTTCATATTACCACCCATCTTTATTAAAAACTAAAACATTTTAACTTGCGATCTTTAACTTAATAGTGTGATCACAGAGTTTGGGTGGAAACATTCAACTAGTTTACTCTCAAGATCCCTACAAGCAATCATAGAGAATGTCTTCTTCCAACTGAGCTATTAAAGGAAGCATAAGTAACAGCATATGCTGAAGAGAGCATGTTCCCTTTTACTACCAGTAATTTCAAGTAAAAATCAAAGTCTTTCTGCTTGAAGGACTAAATATTCATGGCCTTTAAACCAATAGATAATCATTTTTTAATGCTCCTTGAAAGAAATAATTCCATAAAAAGTAAATACTTCTGAGCAATTCAGAGGCTTATGAATAATACTCATTGGTAAGTATCAGCATTTATGACTAACGCAGCATGATATCATATCTAAAGAACAGTGCAGGACACTTTGACTCTTTACTCTTTGTTGCTGAAGCTGTCAGCATTATCCCAGTAACTTCAAGGTTACTACACTGCAAATAGCAAGTTTTCTGATAAATATTATCTTCCAAGTCAGCAAACTTTTTAATTAAATTTTACAGAAGAACCATTATTTTTGTCTTCAGATTAAATTGGTCTAGTCGAAAAAGCTATCCTTTTTAACTAGTGAGTTGTCTGTATATTTGCATGTATCCTATCTTTGAGAAGACTACAGAAAATAATTAGCTAGAGTTTAACCATTATACAGCAATCAAGCCAGTACAGAAGAAAAAAAAAAAAAAAAAAGGTTTTGATCAATATGAACGTATGCAGGAAAGAGATTGGATTTTATCAGTAATATCATTCAAGCTGCTAATTTTGCTTTGGACTCTAAGGCAAAGCACATAACCAAACACTTGCGAGATCAAACCTCCATAGCTCATAGTCAAGAAAAGACATTTCATATATAGTTGGACTGCTACACTAAAATTTTGCATTTAAAAAAGATCAAAACAAATATATGCATCAGAAGGCCAGGAACAGGCAGCCACGCTTTCACATGTGCAGCCCATTGTTTCATATATAAAGATGACCAAAAAAAACCAAAAAAGAGATTAAAGTCTAGACTAAAACTTAGTCACCGCTATTAAATGTATAAAGATAAAACAGATTTATAGAAGAAACTCTAGTTTTCTAAGAACTGCAGTTTCAGAAGATACTTGAAAAGTGACCACAAAGCACAGTTTGTAAGAGAAAGTACATTTCACTGTCTTGTCCCCAGTATATGTTAAACATGAAAAGAAGTGGGAGGAAAGCCAAGGAAGATCCTACAGGCATGCTAGAAGCAAAGAATTAAGAGCTCTGAGAAGGCTATAAACTTGCAACAAATGAGAACAATTGTTGTCACACAAGATGTGTCAGAATAAGTTGATGTGTATTAAGATATGTTCATCACTGAAATACCCTTTCATCAGGAAAGAAAAATAAGCCTTTAAAATTGTTAATGAAAAGGATGGACGGAGCAAAACATAAAAGTCCTACTCTTTGTTGTAATAAGAGTTGTCAAAACTATCTGCATATTTTAACAAATTAGAGAAGGACCAAGAATCTTGAGAAATGTAGGCAAGTATTTCACTCACTATGTATTCCTTCCCAGGTACCTTGGACCATCATGTTTCGAAAGAGTACATGCTTTCATCCTCAGCTCATTACTATGAGCAGGACTTATTGATTGCGAGCAAAGACAAAAGGAGACGGAAGAGTTCTCAGGTGCTTTTGCATAGTCAGCAGGATCAGGTGTCTAACAGGGACCTGAGATACAAGGAAGACGCATGAGTTTTTATAGGCACACACACACAAAAAAACCTGTGCATCCTGAAACATTAACAGTGGGTAATTCCAGCTGAGGACAGAAGGGCAAACTAGAGTGTTCATGCACAGTGATAGTGGATTGACTGAAAAAGCAGGAAAAAAAAGTCAGACATTATCAGATCGTTCCTTAAGATTGCAGCCCATTCAAGCTTTCTCTTGTGAGCCTTTTTGCTTATTAGGAACCCTAATAATAATAATAATATAATAATAATAATAATCTGCTATGGATGAAGTGTTTGTAAATCTTTCTGTAATTCCACTTGGATGTTGCAAATCTGTCAGAAGTAGTCTCCAGAAATAGAAGACTGGTGATCTCTTGCCTTAGAAAGTCTCATTTCGTGGTTTTTGCTGAGACAGTAAATTGTTGCTGAGCATCAAAACTTTCAGCAAGTGAAAGCAAATGAAAGTCTAGGAGAAGAACTAATATGTGGTCTTGAGAAGATTTTTAGTCTCCTGTTCTCCACTTTAAACTTAGTCTTTTTCCTATCACCAAAGAAAAAGCACTGGGAAAAAAATATGATCATGCCTTCATTAGAGATCCCATCTCCCACAAGGGATGCACAAACTGGGAATTTCCATAATGCTTTAGAACATGGTTTTTCTTGTTCACTCTTCACCTCAATCAATTAGCAGAGCTACCACTAGCACCAGCAACGGCATCACACTACCTTGGTTGAAACCTTGATTGGACAGATGACCTCCAAATAGTGAGCAGGAAGACGAAAGGTCATCCCACCAAGGATGACAGCCTCAACATAAGTTTTAAAGGTTTTCCTGAGATAGTCCTGGAAGAAACGCTGCCAACCTTATTTAGTATGGGACTTAAATGATTACCTGAAATTGCACTCTTCCCAGGTAATAGAGGTAATGTGAGCATCCGTATGAATTTACAGAACGTTTACTACAAAGCACAAGGTTAGAAATCTGCCAGGAATACTAAAGCCATACAGTGACAGCTTAGTTAAGAAAAAACAGTCATCCCATAGAAATACCTGTGTCCAGGACCAGGAGGAGACAACTTTTAAGAGGTAACTTCCCAGATGTGCAAATAAATGAGATTACTGAAATACAGACAGTTTGACCCAGAGTTGAATAAAAAGAAGCACAGCTGAATGACTTACAGCAAAAGGTTGAAAAGAAGGAAGAGTTAAAGACACCATCTATGTGTATGTGTAGGAAGAAGATTGTACACAGTGGTAGGGGAGACCATCTTCTAGCTTTCAGGGCTCCTGCATAGGAAAAATAATTTGGCTGACAACAAGAACAAGGTTATAGTTTATAGTTTTAATATATAGTTAGAACAAGGTTATAGTATATATAGTTGCAGAAACAGAGCTTAGAAAGTCTACATTAACACTACTACAAATTAGTGATATGACAGATATCACCAAACAAGATCACACTAAAGTACAGAAAGCAGACATACAAATCATTCACAAAGCAGAGCAGTAAAAGCATATAAACAAAGAAAAATATGAAGCTTACAAAAGTTGCAAGGTAAAAATTATTAAGCAACATTGCAACAAATAAGTACAGTAGAGAAAAGTCATGACAAAGTTCAAAGGAAAGGCTTAGTGTATGGAATCAAATCTAATAACTATGACAAGAAAATTATACCTTGCCTTGCAAACCAACAGAAAATACACAGCAGTAAGAAAACAAGCAGACCCATAAGATGAAATATTTTATGCATATGACAAAACTAAAAAGAATGAGAGTGGTTTTAAATCACAGACTACTATCAACACCAAGGACATGTATTTGAGTAGCGGGAACAAAACAGATAACACAAGTAAAGGGCACCAGAGGCAGCAAGCTCCCATCAGAATTATATCTTCCCCTTTTTGTTACAAAAAGCCAGGGAAACAAAACACAACATAGAAGAAAAAAACAGTAACAAATCTTTGATTGAGAGTATAAATAAATATGGAACCATACACTTGCTATCCACCCAAAAATTGCATGGTTATCTGAAAAGATACGAGTATTACAACACGTCTTCTTTCCTCCAAAAAGGATTAAACCAATTCAATGATTACTTAACTTCATAAGTTGTAAAAACAAACATCTTCTGAAGCATTCAACTTTGCCAACTGTGCTGCATTCATCTAGCGATCAGAAACAGTTGTATCTCATTAAAGCTGTGCTGAAAATCTGTTCCTGTCCTGAAATTCTTTGGAGTAAGAAAAAAGGTATCAGCAAGCGTCCACAGCTTCAACGCTATAGGGTCACTTCTTCTGAGGGTACACAGGAACACCCAAATGGAAAAAGTCTCATCAGTAGTTAACCTAATGCCATACTATTGTAATCACTGTCAAGAGTAGGAAGTTTTGTATAGGAAATGTAACCAGCAGACAAAGAGGACTTGAAAGTCACTGCTAGCAGAATTTCAAAGAAAAAATGAAGTTATATGGCTCTAAGACACTCTTGCAACAAAAACAAGCAACAACAACAACCTGTAGCATTCAAATCTGAATGTAAACTGTTAAAGCAAAGTAGTTTCAGACCACTTCAAGGAACAAGCAGGACAAAAGTCCACCCCACAAACACTCCGAAGTATACAAGCAGCTACACCAATCCCACTTGCAAAAAAAAACTTGACATGAGAACATTCTAACTCTCAAGGTGATTTGAAAAACACTTCAGTGCTGCACACAGTGAGATGGATCACTTTGGCTGTGTCCTATAAAATACTCTTCTAAAAGTTTCTCAGAAGTTTCTGGGAGTTGCTCTTAAACAGAAACATTTCTCTGGAGGATTTAGAAATATAAGTGCTTTCCTCAGACATGGCCATGAATGCTTGAGCCCTGCTGCAGAAGTGCAGCATGTACTGGAATACACAGACTAAATAATAAGCTCCAGCCACGCTGTAGCAATCAGCAGAATTTCAAGAAGAGTAGGAATCACCAGTTTCGCTACAAAAAGCACACAATAACATCATTATCATAGACTATTATCTAGACATCTGGGAACAAAGAAAAAGCTGTCAGACATTACCTCAGTGACCACCGTAATCAAGGCAATGGACCATTTGCTCAGCCTTGATATCTGAAAGCATGAAATCTCATTAAAGTAAACTGGGTTCCCTTGTCTTTGTGTGATTTACCTGGAAATGGGAAGTCAGGCATATCACACACCATTTCCGTAATACAGAAGTTAGTCAGATGGCAAAACTGAACAGGCAGTTAAAGTTGTTATGGCTATTGAAGATGAGAAGGAAAACGTGTGGCAAGCCATTCTTAATGGAAGAAGCTGATAAAATGCTGCAACACCAGAAGAAATGAGCGCCAGGCAGCTCCTGTGTGTGACCGTACCACATGTACTCTGCCATCTGCCACACGTGCACCAAGCTTTGCACAGCTTTAAGATGAGCAAGAACTCTCCTAAATTTAGCAGGAGAAAAGTCAATTGCCAAAAGTTGAAATGATTAATTATCAAAAAAGCAAACTCAAGTTTATGCTAATAGAGCAATACGTATCCTACTGATTGCAAGAAGACATTAGTTCATACTTAGAGAGCATTTATCCCTATATTGGTTTTGACAGAGACACGTCACAGGAGACAAGCTAACCCATACACAAGGCCTATAGCAGAACAACATGTAGCACAGAGATTATTTTCATCCAGAAAAAGTTGGTGAAAGCATTGGAAAGTACATAGCAGAGAGCCTGGATGTTTAACTGTATTGGGTGTCTCCTTTTTAACGTTTCAGATTGAATACAATAAACAAGAGCTACATTTAATTTAATAAGGTGAAAAAAAGAGAAGAATTTTAGATCAGAAACTGGATTTATTGTGGAAGTGTTTGATCACTTTTAGTCCAAAATTTCCATAAAACTTGGAAAAAAAAAAAAAAACCCACTAAAAACTAAACCCATTTAAAAGTAGATAGAGTTGCCCTTCACTGCATACATTACCAAAGAAGAAATGCAAATATATTGACGCTTTATTTATTCAACTAATTGTACATGGTCTCACTGCATATTAATTAACACATGAAGATGGACAAGGCACTTAATAACTAATTAAAACAGTAGTGAGATGATATGATCCCAAGTTCAAGCCTTAGGCTGTGTGAAAATGTGTCCTCAATGTGACACTTGTACAAATACAAAGGCAGTGCTTTTAACACACAAAGGTTACTAGTCCCACAGAATACAATACTCTGTATTCTGTGATCCCTATTGCTCTGCTTACATGCTGCAGCAGAAGCAAGGGAGTCTGCTTTCAGCAATATGCATTTTTGGTAGCATACTGTACAACAGCGAAGCAATACACTGTGTTTTACTAAAATGCTGATCTGCTATCAAAAGCTTTTGTCCTCCCTCTCTCAGCTGTAAGCCACAGAAACATTATGATTGCATGTCTGATTGTTGCAAGAGTATCAGCAAGCACCTTTGAAATGTTGTAAGCTATAATTGTAACCTGCAATACATCTTTGTACAACAGACCACAACATCCCTTTACCAGCAGTTTTCCTTGCACTTTAGTTTTAGCCAGGAAAAAATATTATATGAGAGAATTTTAGTAAATGAGCAGAGATTAGATTTATAACGCACATGGTAGAGGATCAGTATTTACAGCCAGCTAGATGAAGTTTAACACAGATGGCAACAGCCAGGACATCTGACATTTCAGATGACACCAAGTCCTTAAACAAATTCCATTATGCCTAGGTATGTATTGAGCTGCAGTTGTTTCAGATAACTGAGTGACCTTTCTGCCACGTGTGCTTTGATACTTAAGCAAAGCGGGCTGAATTATGGACAAAATATCAGCTTTCACTTTGAATTTTGACTCCCCTTCTCCATTTCTTTTATATGCATTATGGAATATAAAAAGCATGCACAATGAACCACCACCAAGCTTTCAGTACTCCATTCACCAGGATGCCAGTGGGATTTCATTCACATTCAGTAGCGCTGTGTAGGGATCAGACTCAATTAAACCGCTCACGCTTTTTAGAATTCTCTAAAGCTTTCCTCTAGGAGAAATATTACAATGCAATCAGACCACATCCTTACAAAGAAGGTAGTCCAGAAACAAGAATATGCCATGCTGTGTTTCTAAATTACCACAAGCAGCTGAGTAAGCAACATATTAGCTGAACAGGAAGCCATGCATGTTTGAAAATACAATTACTGCAATGTTAATGTGTCTCTGTCTCAGGTCTGGGCTTCAGAGTTGCCTTTACAAATAGAAAAGAGCAAAATTGATAACTACAAAATGTAACAGTTGGAAAACTGTTATCTAACTGCTGCTGGGGATGGGGACAGTGTGTGTTTGTTTTCATTCTTGCTGAAATGTTTTTATTACAATTTTTTTTACAGCCTGTCAAAGCATCAAGTGAAAGCCTACATGCATAAGAACTTGTTTGATGCTTTGGATTTTCCCCTGCAAAACTTCCCTTTGTAATCATCCATATACATTAGAAAGAAGTATAGAAGCTCCAAAGCATGCGTTTAATGAACTGAGATAAAGTACCAAGGAGCTGGTCTGGAAGTATTTTATGATTTAATGCTTCTGCCTCCCTGTGGCAGAGAGGGGAAATGACCCCCCTCGGGAGCTGGTTCAGCTGCCTGGGCCACTGTCAGCTTTGCAAACAAACACAGGTGCACTGGTTCTCCTCCATCATCAACTGAAAGTAGCTTACAGTTCATTTTACCTTTATTTCAATTCTTAACTGAGTGAGAAACCACAAATTGCAGGAAGAAGCAGCAAGGAAAAGCTTGTAAAGTCTGTTATGCCCATCCCTTCCAAGGTTATAGCAGTTTAGTGCACCCCGGCAGGCACCAGATTGCAAGGACAGGGGGAAGAAGCTGAGCAGCATCACACTGCTCAGACACCTTTGCAAGCCAATGCTAGTATCCTCCAGCACCTTCCAAATCCCAGCTTTATCTCATTTGTCTTTCACAAACTTTGAGTGAGAATTGATGACTTCGATGTAGAAAGCCATAAGCTGCCTGAAACTCGGTGTTTGTGACTCTTACTTCTCTCCTTGCTGTATTGACACAACCACTGTGCAAGCGATGGATTGTTGTCACACTGCAGCAGAGGCTGGAAAAACAGTCCCAAATGTGAAAGCAATTCTCTACAACGGTAACACAGCCTTCACTTCTGGCAAATTTAAGTAACAAAACAGTGACTGTAGCAATTCAGAATAAAGGGCTAGATGGGCCCTATCCTCCTCCGGTCATGAAGAGAAGCAGCTGCATCAGAAAAAGGCACAGGAAACACTGCAAGGCTGTAGTGATGCTTCTCAAGAGTGGATTGTCCCAATTTCTGAGGGCTGTTGATTGCGCAGCTTTCAGAGTCACGAGTTAGATACACATCATTATGTTGAATATCCCTTAACAGACTTGTTTTACATTTTTCTTCAATCATGTTGAACCTGTTCCATATTTTCCACATCCATAAAACTACACAGCAGTGAAACCTCCTTGTCATTTATTCATTCCATGAGAACAATCTCTCTTCTGCTTACTTGATATTTTCCTGGTAGAAGCTAGTTAGCTTCTCCAAAATCAATAAAGCTGGCATTACGCTATGCTCTCAGTAGTTTGGTGTCCTACTGAAGAATTGTAAGACTTGTAAGAAATGATGGAGAATGAGATGGATTCCCTATCAGCTTTATCCTGCATATCTGTGATTCTACACACCCCTTGCTTCCTCCTAAGCTTTCTCCAGCTAAAACAGTTTAATACATTTGATCTTTGCTGAGATGCGAAGTGTTCCCTACTCCTGATCAAATTAGTAGCTTCCTATAATTCCAGTGTATTCTGTTGAGATGGAGAAAAGAAATAAGAATAGGGAAAAAAATGCATGCAGTTTTAAAAAGCCAGCAGACCCTGGCCTTGTGCAAAGACAGTGACATTAGGAGTTTTACTCTCCAGTCCTTCACCTCGTATTCCTAATCCAAGGTTGCTTTGTTTTCAGGGGGCTAATGTGCCCCAATTCCATACTATCACACCTGAATAGGAGAAAGATTAGGACCCATCTTCATGTCTTTAACTAGCTATATTTCCTCTTTTCCTCAGAAGCATACATTCCTTTACATGGGATTTCACATCTTCATAACAGGCTTTCAGCCTACTCTGCCCAAGCCTTTTTATCAGAACTGCATCATCCCACAGTTATTCCACACATACATCATGTATGACTATACTGATCATAGGCAGAAGAACTTGTCAAAGCTCATATAAAATATAATAAATACATTCTCAATATCTTATCATTCCATATAAGGACCTTCCATACTGCTCTATGATGACTTAATGAGTTTCTCTGTACTTTCTAGACACCTTCAGTGAAGGACTCCAAACTGTTTTGATTTTGAAACTTAAGTACACTGCAAAACCTGTATCATTTTTTAAATAGGGGTATATCTATTCCTTGATGGAATTCTGTTAAATGCTCATCTTCTTCTAAAAAGATATCCCTGTGTCACTTCTAAACTACAAAAGAGTTTTTAAGCATTTGCTTTGCTAGATGCAAGTTCAATATATTATGCTAGCATCTCTTCTGAAGATTGGCATCATATCCAACAAGTGATAAAGTATAAGTCCAGGCTGGAAGTTTGATAGTTCAGTTTTCCTGTTAAGTTTTCCTGTTTGGGCTGTTAAGTAAGCCCAAACAATACCGATAGCTTTAGTACATTCAAGGACCAAACAGATGTGATCTTTTTCAAGAACTACATTGAGAGCAGAATGGGGAAAATAGCAAGTCAAAACTGGCTCAGCAAATGCTTCACTCTAGCAAAGTACTTCAAGAATTTTAAAAATAGCTTTTATTTAGAGACTTACAGGCTGTATTTTCTCACTGAAGGCTGACCCCCAAAAATAAAGATCATTGTAACCTTAAACATGAGGAACTCTGAAGCACTTCTGGCACAAGAACAAGCACTTAACTGCGACATGAGAACACTAGTTCATGCAAAACTTCCCATACTAGTCAAAATACATGGCTTTTTGTGATTTATTTCTCATACTATTTAGTGCAGCCATACCAGCTGCTTTACACTCATCTTTATAAGTAGAATTTCACATTCGTATTTGCGCAGCAAAAGCTAATATTTAGTAGCAAATACTGAACTTTGAGATCTTACTTTTGAGAAATAACCTCAAAGAAGAAACAAGGCTAAAACAAAGTTAGAAGATGACTCCAGACTTCAAAAACAGCAATGCTTAAGATAAAATAAGTATGTATTCATGTATGCAATTTAGTTATTTGAATAACAAACTGAAATCAAAGGACGTCAGGCTATTGTACTGTGATTAAAGACTTGGGCCTGGGTTCTAGGAACTGAAAACAAGTAGCCAAAGGGCATGGAAAACCTTTCATCCTGTAGTGACTGTTTAAGTTGGCCTGAAAAGCAAGCTTAACATTATTTTCACTTCATTTTTGATATTACTTTTCCACAACAAGTGTTTTGGCACAACAGCCCTAGATAAATATCAACACTGAGAAAATTATACAAACATCAGATGACAAGCCAGCTCAGACATTGCTCTACTGTCAACACTTTGACAATACATAGTTACTAGATGCTAGTATCATCCTACTCCAGAGAAGAGGGAACACGCATGATTGGAGCCCAGAGGTAATGCATTTATTTTGCCAAACAGTAAACAAATGCTAGGATTTGCATATTCTCAGGCCTGAAGAAGCACAAGAGCTCACAAACAACTCCTGCTATGTCCTTTCCTGTTCAATTTGTGCTTTTAATTGCTGCCATCAAATACTGACAGCATGCCTCACTCAGTAAGCTAGACAAACTTCTCATTCTGAAGTATGTAGGATAGTATGCAGGGGTGTACTACGCTCTGAGGAAGATAATTTCGTTGCAGATTTATTTTCCAAAGGGATCCAAATGAACCTTGCTGGAGTACTGCACAGGGTGTCCTACTAAATGGACTAAATAGTCTTCAGTTATTCCCTTCCATTATCTATTTTCCGTACAATACAGCCAGATTTCTACTGAGACCACAACATCGTCCACTTATGTATTTTGTCCAGTGCTCCCAAGATCTACTTCAGTTGTTTGTTGGGGTCTTCCTGAATGCTGTCATTTGTTGTTGGTTTTTTTTGTTTTTTTTTTGTTTGTTTTGTTTTGGGGTTTTTTTGTTTATTTGTTTGTTTTTTTGGTTTGTTTTTTTTTTTTTTTTCCTTGAGAGTAGAGCTTTTGCTGTAGGCCCTCAAACAAAGTGTGTGCAATATTGATTAAAGTCCTGCCTGGACTCCATGCAAGATTCAATATATTCCTCTTCAACAGATACAAGTAGAGCCTGATCTCTAAGCAGGATAAGAAAGCACTGCATTGTAGGATATGATGGAGCTCAGTTGTCCTAAGCGGCTTAGAACTTTGCCTGGTCACTGAGACCCATCTAAAGTCACTTATAGCCAGACTTATCACAATTTTGGTTATTGAAACAATCCACACATCTTCATACTCTTCCCCGTGAAAGATAGGAAAGGTAAAAAATTTTGTAGAACATTTTGTCTGAAACTTATTTAGAAAATGCAAACAACCCTATGCCATGAGCCCTGATCCACAGACTAACCCTGGATCCCCCCCTTGGACACAGCTCAACAACAGCAGTTTCTCCTCTGAAAGTTAACCATATTCCTCAGCTTGTGTTTGCTCTGGAAAACGACCAACATTGTTGTTAGAATGGCTGATGGTGAATCCAGAGGTGGTCTCTTGGTCACACTTCCTTTCCAGATTTTAGGCTTCAGGAGTATGAAAAATGAGAGGTACAAAAAACAGAGTCCATCACCATTTACTTCCAAACAAAAGGACAGAAGGGCAAAAGTCACCTAAAAATAACTTAAACCCTTTTGATCCCACCTATCTTCTAATCTTACAAAAACATTTGCAATCTGAAGAACACAGGGAAAAAGCAGTAGTATACAAAGACTTCAACTTATCATGCTAATTATATTTTGCATCAAATTGATTGCATTAGCCAGCAAGCAGCATTTAAAAAGAAGAAAATCCTCTATGAACTGTTCATTCCAAGAACAATTAAGTTTAAAGTAAGTAAGATCAAGTTGAATTACTAACAATTGTCAAAATCCCATCTGCTGGCAGCTTTTATCTTTTTAGATGTCACAGCAAAGTCAAAACCAGGAAATCTACATTTCAAAATATATTTTATTAAACGTATCATTTGATAAGGTGAAATGTTAGACTGCAAAATTCTTCACTAATCTTTATTCTTAGCATGGGCACATCAGGGATACAATGGCAGAGTAAGGGAAAGACTCTACTGTGAAGTCATGTGGCATTTCAAATAATATTGTCAGTAACTGGAGAAAAGTCAGGAATAACGTGCCAAGTACAGCAAGGAGATAAGCTTCCGTAAGAGAAGTTTCAAATTCAATTGATCCAATCCAGAATTCTGTTAGATTTAGCAGTGTAGCTGTGTAAGCAACACAACTAACAAAGCCTGTTGGCAAATGTATACACCTCTTGTAGATGTTTGATTTGAACTGAGTTATTCCTTAAGCTCTGGTATGAGCTCATCCCTTAACCTGAACATCCACACAGGGAAGAAAGCTTAGCCTCACTCCTGAAAGAGCACAGACACCTACCACTAAGATTCCTATCTTATTGCTAGGAAATCCATAGCATCATTTTCCCTCATGAGTTGCTAGGTGTCTAATGAGGGGAGGTTTCACACATACTTTAAGAGACATAACTATCTTCTACTTTGCTCTTACAGTCCACGTACAAACTTTCCTTGCTTCACCAAATTTGGTCAAAATAGGCCAAGCAATATGGGAGCAGTTGAGATTCACAAAGGGAATATCAATAAGCTCAATTTGCTGAGATAAAAATAGTCAAAGAGTTACGGAAAGAACATTCCAGTGAGTTCTCAGTTTTGAAGTGGGAGTTTCTAGAAGAGCTAGAACAACTTCTGGTGACAATATGAAATGTGACATGGAGAATTTTTTTACTTTATTAACTTTAAATGAGGTTTCTGTAGAATCCTATTGGTTTCAGTCTTTTTAAATGTTACAAAATTCTACCAGGTTAAAAAAATAGCTCTGAGCGACAAGTATAACTGACAGACACATTTCTGGAAGCTTTAGGTATACAGAAGTCATCACAAATGCTATTACTTTCCCTCAACACAGCATACATTTCCCTTTGCAAACTGCAGCAAACCAAGCATACATTTAGCATAACTACATATATGTATGTATGCAGCAAAATAAATAACTTCAAATGTGTCATCAGAAATAATTACCTAGTAAGTAAATAGAATAACAGATAGTCTAGGGAAAAAAAAAAGTTTTTTTATGGCAGTTGTTTAGAAATATCTTTTCAAACAAAGCCTTTCTTGTATGCTCATTTTAAGATCAACCAGGTTATACTTAGAGTCCTTAGAACCTCAGCTTTAAAGTCCAACAAAATACCAAAGGTGTCTTAGGACTTGTCTAACATAAAGAAGCAAACCATTACATTTTTCTCCAATTTTTAAAGAAAAAAAAATTCAGTACTGTATCTACAAATAGTCCTTCTTAGGTTCAGTCTTTATGAAAACACATTTCAGGTCTAAATAACATAAATAGAATACACTTCCAAAATTTGAATCATTGGATGACTATTAAGACAGCACACACACAAATGCTAGGGCATTGTAATGCTATAATGATGCTGGAAAGTACAGCAATAATAGTGGGATGGCAAAGTCCTAGGCTACAGCAAGTGAGAACAAACCCCACCACAGCAGCTGTGGATGCAGAAACTAAGGAAGAAAATCTGCTTACCTTCAGAAAGCCACAGGTAAGCAGAGATCTCCATCAAGATGCCCTTGCCTCCACTGCCAGCCCTTAAATGAGGTCTGGAAAAGGGTGGATCCTGGCTCCATCCATTCCAGTCACTAAGGTACATTGCATACCCTGAGCTCCCCTGGGTTCGCCCTGCCTTTCCACCAGCTGCTCAATCACTGTTTCAAGCTGTGACTTAGCACTTCTGCAACAGGTGTGGGGAGTGAAAAATCAGTGAACAGATCTGTTAGACAAAGAGGTACATTTTTTTCTTTAAATGTAACAATACAAATAATATTTTAGATTAAAACATCTTGAAAAATTTAACTTAGTTTACTAAGATTCAGATTTGTAACTTCTGCAAAGCACCAACACTCCAGACTGTAACTGTAATGCTAGATTCATGTAGCTGTTGTGCAATGTAAACTAATGCATAAATCTCATGTCATTAGAGTTTTGTAAGGATATCCATATGTGAACATATGTGGGCATATACAGACACTAAAAGTAATCCACAGCTAAGTCTAGAGGCACAAGTTATGTAGATTGCAGAGGACAGTTAACAGCATTTTGTCACTTACAACAATCCCCGAATTCCTTGCTTTCAAACAAGTTTGCATTTATTTCCAAAGAGAAACAACAACTAACTGTACTGTAGCATGAAGGCAACTGATGCTATCAGATAGGCTGAAGTATTTTTCCATAAGCAGTATAAGGAAGATTAGAAATAGGCATTACCTGCTGCTATTTTCAGCCCTCCAGGTGGATGTGCTCATCTCACTTGCAGTTTACATTAAATTCAACAGGCTGGTTGGTAATTTTGCCAACCCAGCAAGTATCAGTCATATGAGCAACCTTTGAATAATGTCATGTACATTCATTCATTTCAGCACTGGCCTCAAGAAAAGTTTCCTTTGAGTTCCCTCCTTCTTATTTTACTTATGAACTCCTCAGCTTTTCAAAGCTAAGTTTGTTATATTCTGCTCGACTGATTACAACTACTTCCAGTCTCATTTGGCAGAATTATCTTCATACAATAAAAATAGCTTATGCATCTGGCTGTAGCTATGCATTTAACTGAGTATTCAACAGCAAGCAACAGTCTCTTGTTACCTGCACAGGAGTCAGAGATGAACAGGTCTGCCCTACCCTTGGCAGTCACCTTGACGAATTTGCAGCTGCAGATCCTAACTTAAAAGAAGACTCCACTGTAGGAAAGAGCTGTCAATTTTAGCCTTCCTTAACAGAGGACTTTCCCAAAGCATTATGCCAGAAACAGGCCCACAAATTACACTGAGGAAGCCTCAAACTTCAGAATCAATCACTTGGTTTGCGGTGAGCAGATAGGAGCAAGCAATCTTTAACAAAGAAATGGCAAGGTGCTATGAGGGGTGAAACAAGAAAACCAGTAACCACTAGTTTGCACTTCTCTTGAGTTTGGGTCAGCCTTACTAAAAGGCAGAATAGCACAAAGTTGTGATTTACATAACAACAAATATACTATACATAACAGAAAACTTGGAATACTGATCAGACATTGATATTTCCCCCCCCCCCCCCAATCTTTCAGCAAACTTAGGAATATACTAATTTCTCTAAACTTCATGCTTTTCAGTAAGGTTTTGACTATCTACACTTCCTTCCACAAGCTTTCAAATCAAACTGAGTTTTAATAAATCATTTATTACATTCAGCCAGTCTGTCTGATATTGTGTAAAGAAATCCCTAAAAGGAACTCATTTTACTTAATTCTACATATCATTTTATGAGCTTACCCAAAGACTATTTAATAAAAACAAACAACAAGTGGGAAAAAACAAATAACAAAAAGTGGGACCAAAGTGCTATGAGAACTGGCTTCAATTGATGTAAACTTGTTATAATATATGGCCCAGAGGTATGTATACTTTTGAGAAGATATATGACAAGAAAGTATTCAGGGATTTTATACTCATGATTTATTGCAAGACTGACAAATTTCCCTCACTAACTTTTATTAGACACACTAAGTTTTGCTACAGTTCTTTTGGTTACATGCCAAATGCCAGGAGAAAGTAACATATTTTTGTGGCCTGGGTTATCTTGCCAGCTTTTGGAAAATTGCCATACATCTCTCATCCGACCTTTACAATAAGGTTTAACCACAGTAGTTGGACCAAGACATTCTCAGTAAGATGAACAGACTGGCACAGCTCAAGCCTAGGTTAATAGCGACAAAATGCTGCTGCCATCTGACAGCTGTTCAGTGACTTCTGGGAAACTTGTTGGTGTTCTCAGTATATTTTCTAGTGGATAGGCACTTAACCTAATGTTTACAGTGAGAGTTTGCAGTGCTCAGCAGAAAGGCAAATGGCTGAGTCATCAGACAGTGACTTTCTTAATACTGACTTCTTTCAAGTCATACTTGAGGCACCAAAAGATGACAAACAAACGTATCAACAAGGGAGATCCAGAACAGTTGACTACAAGAATTTTTATGGTATCTGAATTCAGGTATCATCCACTAGTTAAGAAAAATCACTTTGCAGAAGGGATCTTCTGAGCTGTTGCTAACAAGTCTTCAATAACCTTTGTGTTCAGGTAATGCGACAAATGCCATAAAGGAAACTCACTTTCTCCCTGCTCTAATAAATGAGCACCTCTTATTTCTGATACAAGCAGGCTGCAACAATCCCAATTACTATTATTACTGCTACTTGAACCACTGCTACCAACAGCCACAGCTAGCATAGCTTCTGAAAACTCTGTAATAAACGCTCTATTGCTGTACTGAGTGATTGAGCATAAAATTCAGTTTGGACTCACATACCAAGGAAGAAGCTACTGAACTAATGTCTACATATAATTATCTTCTTATCAGACTGAATATTAAGAAAGATTTCTTCACCAGAGCATGGTCAGGCACTGGAACAGGCTCCCCAATGGAGTGGTTAAAGCCCCAAGCTGTCAGAGTTGAAGAAGAACTTTGACAGTGCTCTCAGACATAAGGTTTGAACTTTGGGCGTCCAGTGTGGAGCCAGGAGTTGAACTTCATGATCTCTGTGGGTCTCTTCCAGATGGGGTTTTCTATGATTATCATCAAGATGTTACTGTTCCAATCTATGTAGGAAGAGTACAAGGCTAAAACCAAGTGAAAGGGAAGAGGAAAGGGAAGATTGGAAGGAGACTGGTACTAATAATGAAAAGCAAGTAGGAAAGAGAAGTCATATATACTGAAATCTCAGATCCGAAATTCAGTGAAGCAGGTACCATAGTAAGTGGAAATACATGTTCCTTCTTCTGTATTGGGATTCCTACTGTCTTAGTCATGAAGAAACTGCACAATAAATTACCAAATTCTATGGCAAAAGAGTTAGCCTGTTTTAAATTCAGATCCTACACTGAGTGGTTATTATCATCCCTGTCTGTTCCAAGTCCCAGGAAAGCTGCTAACCACTGGGTACTAAAATGTACTACTTATCTCTATGTTTAAAGAGCAGGATATTAAAGAAAAAAAACACACATATTCTGACCTTAATTAAGGTACTGATGCAGAGTTCAGCAAGGGACAAAGCTTTGACTATCTACAAGAAAGCAAGAAGCTTGTGTTGCCAACACCAGAAAGACAGGGCAGCAACTCCGGCTGAAAATGCTCATCTCTTGGCCCATTGGACATCATTTTATTTTCTGTATTTTTGCTTCATTAGCTCAAACTAATGTTTTGCTAATAGAGATCGGATGGGGAAAGATGCTGAAGTGTTCGGTATTATTTTTGAATGCCATTTAAGGTGCCAGTTTTTCTGCAGGCTCATTTAGCGCATAGGACTAAAAATCCCTATTATTATAATTTTAGAAAGTTAATCTAATCATCTCTAAATTCTAGCAATCCTTGTGCAAGAGAACTGTAATATTGTCCCGAAAGTGCCAGCTAGAAAAGGGACTAAATTATTTGTCTCTCTTGACAAATGGACTTGTATGCTCACAAGGAAGAAAAGATTCTCCTTCATTCAGCAGGAAGGTATCACCGTTAAAACTGCTTCTAGGAATAGCCAAATTCCAGTACCGAGTGCCTTGTGTCACACTCTGCCTGTACACCTCTGGTTCCTAGCAAGAGACAGGGCATCCCATATATAGACACATCATCACTATGAAGCACTGTGCTGTGGCTGCCATCTCACTCAGCAAAAGCAACATCAGATTAGATATTAGGCATGATATGACTAATTTCCACTTTCTCCTTCATTTTCATCAGCAGTAAGCACAAATGGTCTTTAGAGCACCACATAAAAATTAAACTCACTTCAGAGTTTTTCCCAAAATTGCTGCAGAATTCTTCACGCATCAAGAAACATCAGTAGCCAAGAAAGGCAGCATAGGTAATGTTAGCTCATTAGTGTACATTTGTATCTTCTCCTTGATTCCATCCCTCAAGCAAGTTTAATGCATTTGGAGCCAGTAAGGTCTAACACAGCTCCTTGGAAGCCAGTTCAGAATTTGAGATTCAGTTTGGCTTCCCTGCTCACTCTCAATCCTCTAATTAAATAGATTAATTCCTTGGCTTCAGAAAGATCAACCTTTTAGACTACTGGCTTCTTATTCTGACATTGAGAAAGTGGAGTGCTCAAAAAAAGCCAGCTTGAAGCGGGTAGTAATGTGTCTTTCCCAGGGCAGTCAGAAGTAACCTCTTAATCAAGTTCTAAGGATGCCTCCCCTACAGCATGACACTTTCCCAGGCTCAAGGGGTAGGATAAAAAAAAATTCTGAACAGTTTCACATCAGAAAACCCAAGCATATAAATTCCACACACCCATGAGAGTGTTGAATTAATAGGAACTTATTAAAAACTTTCCCCAGATAGAGTATTTGAGTTAGATAAATATACTTCAGCTCATCCAAAACAAAATATAAGCATGTCCAGATAGTAGAAAGAATAATTCAGTAAAAGAAATCTGTTGTATTCAGTGACTCACTGACCCCACCTATGGGAACCCTTTCAAGATCTCTCACCCAATGGGCCTTCAAATTTCATACAGACAGAGGAAATGAAAAAAGAAAACTTGGAGGAGGGAAAGAGGAAATCAATTTAACTTTAACATTTCTTAGGTGCATCAAAGGTCTAAGTCATGTAGGTCTGTTAGATTTCTGCGTGGATTCTTGTACAATATGTGGAAAAGCCTTCACTGTGTGCACTGCATGAGGCTATAGAAAATGTAGACAATATGAACTTTAATCTTTCTTCAAAATCCAACTTTCAAAAATGTTTATGAAAACTATTTATAGATTCTGGCAAGTTGAAAGGCTGAATACAAATCTCTGATCCAATGCGAATATTTTGCCACTTTCAGCTCATGAGAGTGCACCACAGTATTGAGGCCTCCCAAACTGAACCACAGCATGGCTTCACATCTTCCCAGTTGGTACCAACATTTGTAATATCTGTGAGGCAAGTTCATAAGCTTAATAAATCCAAAACACAGAAGACACAAAGCTTACTATAAACAAGGATGAAAAAGAGAAGATTTGAGCGTGAATGGCAAAGGAAGGTGAGATTAAAAGATGCAGGGTACAACACAGGTGGAGGAGAATTACCACAGGCATGATTTAACACATTACAACATTTTTCCCCCTGCAGATCTTGGATGGTCTAGACATCCTTTCAAAGAACATTCCTGGTAGTTAATCCTTAAACTCTACCAGGAATCTGACAGGATTGTAACGCTACAAACAATCTTTATTACGTACTTATCTTTTCCCTTCCACCTCAGAAGGAAATCAAGTGTGTAGAGTGTGAAGTGCATTTCATACAATTTGTTAGGATCAACTCCCCCTGACTTAGGAATGCAACTCCAATTAAGCTTAATAACCAATTCAAACATGCAGAAAGAGGGGAACCATCATTATCATTTCAGTCTTGTGCATTCTAGTAGAACTCCATGCATACATATTGCTAATGTGACACTTGTCTTTCAGAATGCATTTCAGGAGATTTAAAAATCAACACCACATGCACTTGTCCCTGATCACTCTGTAATCCTTTAGGATAGGGTATACAATTACCAGTAAAAGAAATTAACATTTCCCACACATCCCATCTTCTCCTGACCAAAAATGGAAACTTGAAGCTCAAGAAGAGAGAGGAAAAAAGTACACAAATCTCAGCAAGCAGAAAGAGCACAATGTTACATAGATGGGATAAAGAATATTGTTACAGTTCCCAGAGAAAAATATTAAGAAAACTGTTCAGGATGATGAAACGGGTAATGAACTCCATGAAGCATTTAGCCCTCTTTCCCATCCCGATTTGAATATAAATGAAATTCATAGTTTCTCTGGCTTTAGTTTTCAAGATCAAGACTCAACTTATTGGAAGCTTTCCCTCTCTTGGCATATACAAATTTATTTAAAAATATATATATATAAGAAACAGCAGTAGCAAAGGTAGACGTTGGAAAAGAGAAGAAGTAGAGATTTGGGGAAAATATCATCACTACTAAACAAACCCAAGTTTAGAAAGAGGAAGTTGCTTTAGTGGAAATATATTATCCTGACATTTCAAGTCAGTCATTTTCTTGCCTGTAGTCAAGAAAGGGTTGGCTTTGATAAAACCACAGAAACACTAAATAACAAGATTTTATGAAAAAATAATTTACAATAATTACTGATAGTCAGGAAACAAAAACAATCGTCTACCTTTGGTTTCAGTTTACATGTTCCCCTGCATATTTCTTAGAATCACAGAGTCATTTAGGTTGGAAGGAACCTTAAAAATCATCTACATGGTTCCAACCTCCTACCACAGCTAGGGTTGCCACACAGCATATCATGTTGCCCATAGCCACACCTAACCAGGCCTTGAATGCCTCCAGGGGAAGGGCATTCACACCATCTCTAGGCAGCCTGTGTCACTGCCTCACCATCCTCTGAGTAAAAGCAGTTCTTCCTAACATCTAACCTAGATCTCTGTTCTTTTAGTTCTCACATCACATAGAAAGTCTATCTCTCTCCTGCTTATAAGCTCCTCTCAAGTACTGGAATGCTCCAGTTAAATCTCCCAAGAACTTTCTCTTCTCCAGACTGAACAAGCCTATCTCCCTCAAATTTTCTTCATAAAGGAGGTGCTCAAGCCCTCTGACCAACTTTGTGGCTCTCCTCTGGACCTGCTCCAACAGCTCCTTATCTTTCTTGTTCTGGGAGCCCCAGGCCTGAACACAGTGTTCCAAATGGGACCTCACAAGGGCAGAGCAGGAGGAGCCAGTTTCCTCCCTCTCCCTGCTGGCCACCCCTCTTTTGATGCAGCCCAGGATACAGCTGACCTTCCAGACTGCAAGTGCACACATTCACTTCACAACTTATTCGTTCTAAGTAGTGGAAAAATAACTGGGGAAGGAAAGCATGTGGGAAATCATGACTTCACACACTACCAGTACCCAGCTATAAAAACTATCGTTGGCAAAGAGTAAGAGAGAGTTGACCCATGGTACAGGCATTTGGGCTGGCCTTCCCTGCTAGCAGCTAACCACTGTCACGACCATTTTCTAAAGTTCAACCAATGAATTTTCACTTTCATACAAATACACGTCCTTTTGCTCAGGTGATCTACTGTATCTGGCTTCCAGCCTCCACTTTGGAACTCAACTATTATCTAACCCTTTGTGGAGAAATTCCCTAGAGGTGTGGGATAGGTCCCAAGCCATCATTAAGATCCCAAATCTTTGTTCTAGTTCTCTTTTTTTTGTCTGTGTCTTGAACTATATATACTATCATTCTTTTTACTATTGTATCTTCTTTTATGCACACAGAAGACTTTAAGCCTCCCTGTCCAGCTAACACGCCTCAAAAAAAAAAAAAGACTTCCAAAGAAATATGCACTTAAACTTAGCCTCACAAATCCCACTTTCAGACTGTCACACTTCTTTTGCTACATTTACACAATACAGTTGCTTCTTTGCCTCCACCTTTTCGCCACTAACAGTAACACAGTCTTCTGGAGACAGGTCCTAATCCATCATTTGATATCCAGGTCATTGTCCTGGTTACTAATTTATGTAGGTCTCAAGCCAACCAAGTGCATTTAATATTAGCAGACAAGACAACCTTTTATTGCATGCAAAATTCTTTGGTGTCCCACATGCAAATAGCATGCTTCATACAAACTATATTCCACAGAAGATTTCAAAAGTTTGCAATCTAATCCCCACATTCAGACCTTTGGTCTGATCTTCCCCCTCTTTCCCAGAAATAACATTATCAAATCTTTTATAGAGAAAATAAGACATATTCTAATCCATAATTAGATTCCCCAGAGGTTCTCCATCTCTCTTTGTCTAGACCTTGAGTTATGTAAATGCATTTGATATTAGCAGGCTAGCGATTTACTTAATGCAAAGGTATCTGCCTGGGAAGATCATGGAACAGATCATCCTGGATGACATGTTTGGACACATGAGGAAAGAGCGTATGATCTGAGACAGCCAGCACAGCTTCACCAGAGAAGGTCATGCTTGACCAATCTGGTGGCCTTCTATGATGGAGTGATGGCATCGATGGACAAGGGAAAGGCAACCGATGTCATTTACCTGGACTTGAGCAAGGCCTTTGACACAGTCCCCCACCACATCCTTATCTCCAAATTGGAGGGATGTGGATTTGATGGGTGGACCACTAGATGGATAAGAAACTGGTTGAAAGGCTGCAGACAAAGGATGGTCATCAATGGCTCTATGTCCAGGTGGAGGCCGGTAACAAGTGGCATCCCCCAGGGGTCTGTCTTGAGACTGGTGCTCTTTGACATCTTTACCAATGTCAGCGAGGATGGAATCAAGTGCACCCTCAGCAAGTTTGCTGACGACACCAAGCTGAGTGGTGTGGTTGACACTGTCAAAGGAAGGGATGTCATTCAGAGGGACCTTGAGAGGCTAGAAAGGTGGGCCCGGGTGAACGTAATCAAGTTCAACATGGCAAAGTGCAGAGTTTTGCACTTGGGCTGGAGGAATCCCAGGCATTCACACAGACTGGAAGGAGCAGTCCTTGAGAGCAGCCCTGTGCAGAGGGACCTGAGGTTTTGATAGATGAAAAACTTAACATGAGGAGGCAGTGTACCCTTGCAGCTCAGAAGGAAAACGGTATCCTAGACTCCGTCAAAAGAGGGGTGGCCAGCAGGGACAGGGAGGTGATTGTCCCCCTCTACTCTGCTCTTGTGAGGCACCATCTGGAATACCGTGTCCAAGTGCAGAGCCCCCAGTACAAAAAAGACAGGAAGCTGTTGGAGAGGGTCCAGGGGAGGGCCATGAATATAATCAGAGGACTGGAGCACCTCCCCTATGAAGACAGGCTTAGGGAGCTGGGATTGTTCAGCCTGGAGAAAAGGCGGCTGCGGGGTGACCTCATTGCAGCATTTCAGTACCTAAAGGGAGCCTACAAAGAGGAGGGGAATCAACTCTTAAAGGGTAGATAACAGCAGGACAAGGGGAAACGGTTTTAAGTTGAGGGAGGGAAGATTTAGGTTGGATGTCGGGGGGAAATTCAGAGAGAGGGATGAGGTGCTAGAAAAGGCTGCCCAGAGAGGTTGTGGATGCCCTGTCCCTGGAGGTGTTCAAGGTCAGATTGGATGGGGCCCTGGGCACCCTGTTCTGGTATTAAATGGGGAGGTTGGTGGTCCTGACTGTGACAGGGGGGTTGGGGATTCATGATCCTTGAGGTCCCTTCCAACCCTGGCCATTCTGTGATTCTGTATGTATTCTGGGCCCCTCATCCAAATATAACAGTTCACACAACCCATTTTCCACATAACTGCATTAGAGGAAGCTTCTTTGTAAGCATCAATTGCGTCTAACAGTCTGCCATAGAATGTCCTGCAACCACCTCAGATCATCATGACCTACACATAGATAAACACAGGTAGATAATTCTCCTCATAGATTCATTTTAAAAAGAATCACGTGTCAACCAGAGCTTCATATCCTTTTTGACAAAGGCAAATTACCTGATGGGGCTGTGAACTGGACCATCTGCTGTAGGAAGGAGCACTTGACGTCTTGCTGGCTGTAGTTCTCTGCAAAATAAAAGATTGATATCTCAAATATTCACCAACATGTACAATGGCCTTCAGTTCCTACCACGTAAAATACCATGGTAAAAAAAATAATCTCAAGAAACTATAAATATGATACAGTAAATCAGAAGTGAAACAAGTTTGCTTGATTTACAACCAATGCCCCTTAGCCTTGAATCTCAGTACCCCAATTTTCACCTCAACTTCTGCGTGTCACTTAGACTGTAAATTTGATGCCGGACCCTATCATAAACCCAGGCTGCAAAGCACTGCCTTTCAACCAAATAACTCATTCAGCTATAAGCAAACATGTTCTAAATTCTAATTGATTTCAGAAAGTTATCATTAAAGAGGTCTCTCTGCTTTGAGAAGTTACATCTTTTTTTTCTCCCTAAACTCAATAGCGATTTTTCATTCCAGACTTCATACAAGTTATATGGAAGCTATTTTTAACTCACAAAAAATGAAGAAAATGTGTTCTTTCAGAATGCCTCCACATCAAGCAGAAGTGAAACTTTGATATTTTAAAATATGTTATAAGATATACTAGTTACTTACTAACCTTTCTTATAAGAAAATTTGTCTTTGTGATTAATCCCTGCATTTCTTTCATCTTGCACTTTTTGAAAGCACAAATAAAAAGTCCATGCCATGTGCATCACATGTAGACCTTATAATCAAACTGCATTTGACAGCACAGAAGAACCGAAACAATGAAAGCTAAGAGAATACCAGTGGTGATTTTAATGTATGCTATCCACAGTTTTTAGACTGTGAGCTTCTACATCACTTACTCCTAGTTTACGTTGGAACTTAGCATGACACAGAGCTCCCCTAAATTCATCCCTCATTAACACGCACATTTAGTGATAAAAAAAATTAATAAAATAAGCTACCTATTCACAAGATTTGCACTCATATAGACTATTTGGACATGGGATGCTGAGTAACAAGATAGCTGAAATTTTGCAGTTTCAAGGACAATAAGGGGCCATTCATATCTGAACCACATGGACAAATTATACTTTAAAAAAGTAAGCAAGATAATCCATTTAAAATTTATATGGCAAAGTAGCATACTTTTCCTAGTACGAAAAGAAATAGCTTATGGCTTTTAATACTCAAGGATATAATGCATTTCTATGCCAGTTATAACCACTAGGGTTTTTACATCATTACTTATTCTAGAACTGGCATGTCATTCCTACTAATGAGAAACAGCCACTGTTGTAATTGTGCTTTTGTATTGGTCTATCAGAAAACAGTTATTTTACAAGTTTAATTATTAGCATTACTGTATAGTGTATTTAACTTCTAATGGACACCCTTAGAAGGATAAGCATTTTTAATGAGCAGCTATAGCCTGCAACAGAATATCCCTTTTGATAAAAACTTCAGAAGAGAAAATGCACACAATGTTGATTTCAGCTTTATGAGAATTTATAAAAACTATCTTCTTCTGCTTCAGAAGGAAGATTGGTGAATCCATGAATAATAAGCTGAGTAACAAGATAGCTGAAATTTTGCAGTTTCAAGGACATCCCCAAGAAAGATATCCCACAGAGAAACAGTGCAATAATATTACAAAGAAATAGAAGAACCCTTTCCAGGCTGGGAAACAGATGCATACCTTAAAGACAAGAAACTGGATTTTTTTTTTCTTTCTTACCTTTGCAAACAATAAAGGACAAGAGCCACAGAAGTTATTAGATGTTAACCCCACCCTCCCATTTGATTAAGATGCAAGCACTTAAAAATACCTATAAAAACAGTAGCATAAAAGGTTTAATGTCAGCGTTTATTCCCTCTCTCTGCCCACATTTGCTTTCCCCAACTCTCCACCACTACCCTTTACAAAAAACAAACAAACAAAAAAAAAAACTAAGTTACAGCAAAAAGTCATGCAGATCCATCTCTCTCCCCCGTCCATCCTTCAAGCTTCTATATGAGATTATTTTGAACATAGTGAAGAGCTTTTGAAAAGTTTGGGAAACATCTCACTCTGCACTTCTCTCCAAGATTCATCAGACTAGGGGAAAAGCTTTAAGGCTAGACAATATCCTCAGGCTGTCTCAGGTGTTAGAACTTCTGAAACAGGTGACAAAAAATATTACAGATTCATACACATGAACCAACTCCAAGCATGTGTGCGCGCACACACACACACTCCCGCTTCCCTAAAATCAGCAGGGATTAGCCAGCCACTTACCTCTAGGAGCTTGGCCATTCATGCCTAGCAGCCAAGATCAGAAGCTACAGCATAAGCTCTCCTGGATGAATAGCTGCTGCATGCAGCATGTACTACAAAGGAGACCTCAAGGCATAACGTTTTCACAAGACACTTTAACAGGAAGAGCCTAGCTGCACTTAGCCCCTTAAACCTCTTCCTGTACTTCAGGGAAAACCACCTTTCTCACCACTCTCCCTTTCAAGAAAAAAAGAAAACACATGTAGAATATTTAAAGACTTCCTGCTCATAAACCTGCTCTCTAGTCCTGTAGTGCTCCCTGACAGCATCATTTGAAACATCTAAATCAAACTGCAATCCGCTCTCTCAGGACTTCCAGGAAGTCCCTACACTAAACTAATTCTACAGCCAGACATCCACCCTTCCAGCTCCTTCCTGCTCCCCACAAACATTCTCTTAGCTACACATAGATACAAAAATCACTCCCCTACCCCATTATTAAAAACTAATTAGGCCAATGGTTCTAATCACCTGCTTCTTCAAGCTGTTCTAACATTCTCACCTCCTCTCCTAATTTCCCCAACCTGTGAAGGGAGTAAACTTGCACAGATGCAGGTGACCACCAGTCAGTCTATGAGACCCATGGGCTTCTGCTGAAAACTTCAGGAACCTGAGCTAGTTTTCACAGCAGACTGTACTTTTGAAAGCAATAAAGATGCTACTTAGACATACGGCTTTTGCCATCTGAGCTGAGCATTATGGGGGGGAAAAAAAATGAAAAACAAGATGAGGTAGTGTGCTGCATGCTACTGTAGTCTTTCAGGCAGTAGCCTGCCCAAAAGAAGAAAATCTGCTGGGGATTCCTTTCAGGTGCAACACGTTCTGCAAGCACATAGATGGATCCAAGCCTGAGCATCAGGAGTGCTGATGAAACACCAGGCTGCCCCCAAATCCCAGGGAGAGTAGAAACAAAGCACTTTTTATAGCAGTGAAGCGGCACAGATAAAAGAAAAGAAAATGATGTAGTGGATGTGCAAAACTGCTGTCTTTACACACAGTTCTCAGGAAAACTGTTTTCTCAGAAGGTTCGTGCTACTGAACACTGTACATGCTATAGCCTGAAGCCAGAAAGAAACTTCTACTTGAGTACTGGCAAATCTGAGTAGCTCCTGAAATCATATGTTAATATTATTATTCCTATCTTAAGTTGAGGTTATGAATGACCGTGTGCAATGCAAGCCAAAATTATACATAGAGTCCATAAGTACTTTTCATCCAGTTCAGGAGAGTTAGACTGTAAGGCCAAATTTCAAAATTAGGAAAGAAAAGCAGAACACCCTGGCCTAACATCCTGCTAGCATTCAGCAACTGACTTGCTCATTGGTTTTACCGAAGATGTTACTTATATAAAGACTTTAGTATCAAGCTGTTAGTCAAACTCAGGATATATCCTGCCCTGTACCATATAGCCATTTCCAGATATCTTTTTTTTTTTTTTTTTTTTTTTTTGTTGGAATTGTTTGCTATAGAATTTACTTATTTTTCCTTAAATTCAAAAAAATTATTTGCTGAACAAAGTAACAGTAAACTCTGACAACTACAACATTTTAAGACTCTGAAGTGTTGTTTGTGAAGCTTTATTTATACAAGCTTATTTTCATGGAGGTTTGCATATATATTTTGAACAATGAAATCAGTAAGCTTTCTTAAAAAGAACCTATATTCAACTGTTGCTTAATGACAGGCATAGACTGTTGGACTCGTTTGTCTATTTGTCATTTCACTGCAGGAGCATGAATATGAGAGATATGAATAGTGAGAGAGCATGAATAGAAACAGAATCAAAATGAAAAGTATTAACCTCTCATACTACAAATGACTGTATTGTCCTTTATTACTCCCCAGAAGCAAATACCAGAGGAAGTCCTTTTGCTGCTGACCATAGCAAACTGAGGGGGAAGAGATTGTTGTTTTTTTCTAAAGTACTGCATTTTATCCATTTTTATTTATTGATCTTTTCCCACAATAACACAATATAGAAAACAGTAAATTATTAATTGCTGTCACAAGTTAAATAACAAAGGTGATAACCTAACTGATTCTATCTGATCAAAAATAGTACTTACTGGAATTAGAGTCTGAAACTGGAAACAGCTATATCTCTTGAAATAACATAGACTTCATGCCTACAAATCAATCAAACCTCGCTCCTGGTCTGGCTCCAGACACTCTTAGGCTTTGTTGATTCTCTTTGTGGGGTAGGACCCCACACACATAAGGATACTAAATCCTCCACAGTCCCTTCCTCACAAATGCCATCTCAGCAGATCAGAGGAGTCAGCTCAGTGGAAAGAGTCTCTCAGTGCTTCTGATCTGCTATCACACCTGGCTCCATGGGGAGACAAACACTACTGAAGCTTGCTCATTAGAGATGTGCCAGTCACCCATGAAGCTATTTTTACTTCTGTACCATAAATATACATGATTCCTTGCTCCCTTCAATACCTCATCCTATTTTTCAGCACTACCAATATTGCACTGGAAATTCATATCTAACACCACTGTGAACATAAATACAAAATTCAAAATCCATGGCTTCTTCAATACCAGAAAAGAAGAATTAATTTTCATGTTATCTTTCTCCACATTTAAAAACAATAATAATAATTAAAACAACTTCAGAACACCCTAAAAAACTGCTTGCTTTGTAGTGTGCTTACTACAGTGAAATTCAAGATATTAGTTTATTTATTTATTATCAGAAACAAAAGACAGGAAGAGTTTGCTAATCACATTAATAACAGGAACATCACCTCATCACAGCTATGCAGAGCTTTTTTCAACTCGCTGGCAAATATTGCTGGTCAGCAGGCTGGGACACAGAAAGTAAAGGTGTTGACAGTAGTGGAATGACAGCATGTGGTATGACAATATTGCCTTTTCCACATAAAGAGGGCACAGTGCACGCCTCAGCTAGCTTGGCAGCAGAGTGAACAGCACATATCAAAGTGTAACAATTGTTCTGTGCTGATGAGATGAAGCAGGAGAATCAAATACATTGTCCAGTAAAACTATAATACCAAAAAAAGGCATTAGAAAAGCAATTGATCTGTATACAGTGGTCAGGATGCAAAACACAACAGATTTGTGAGATGTAAAGTTTATAATTTATAAATGAAACACATTTGAAAGTTGTATCTAAAAAAAAGAGGGCAATGGAGAAAAATATTTGCTTAACTTTGTTGCACAATGTCATCAGGGATTACTTCCTTTAGCTTACAGAAATCGATGTTATGACAGGAAAAGGCAGAGCAGGAGAGATATTGACTGAGCTGTCAACCATAGGAGTATATCTCTGTGAACTTGAAGATTTGGACTTTGATGAAGCAAAAGCGTTCAGTGGACTTTTTTATAGGAACTCAGGCACTCACTCAATGTACTTGCTTGCATTTTATATCCACTCTCTACTCTTGGTTATCAACATAGAGACGTCATAACTGTTGAGGTGCAATTGTCAAAAGTAATGCAATTCATCTATCTCTAGGTTTAGTGATTTGACATGGTCACTTAACCAGGATGTAGAGCTTGTCACAGCACTGTGATTCTTCCTCTATTTTTTCCTCTTTGTCATCAACTTAATATAGATATTTTGGCACACTCAAAGAAAAAGAGTCTGAAAAAAGCCAGGGATGAAAGTCTTCTCTGCAAAATCTTTATTTACGCTTACCTATCAAGAGTTCTGTGTTCAGTAAAACAGCTTTGCCTCATGATCATTCGTATCCTTTATGACTGTTAACATTAGTAATGAATGTATCCGAAACGTTAAAATACAACTTTAAATGGAGATAAAGTCCACAAGCCTTTCACATATGTCATATACCATGACAATATCACAAAGCAAAAAAAGTATTAGAGAACGTGCTACACACCTCAAATCAGGTCTACATTAGAAGAAAATGGTGGTCAACCTCTAGCCAAAAATATTGTAGCCATTAATTCCTTGTTCATTCTCTTCTCTATTGGAAAATTAGTGTCATTTAACTACATCAAACAATCTGAACAACAGTTACAGTAAGGACAAACAGCAACTTCGTCCTTCAGAATTTTAATATGGGGAAAGAACTTACCATCTTCTTGGGGATTCTACACCACAACTAGCTATGTAGTCAGCACTTTCTCCCAAAGCCAGAGAGTCTGAAGATAAGCTGCAAAGAGATCGAGGAACAACCCTCACGTCTTCCAGATGGAGTTAACATAAAGTTGGCATCCTTATCCCATAAAATGTAGAATTAAGAAATTGGAAGAAAGCCACAGGACTTGGGAATACACAGAAAGATAAGGAAGGAAAAATCACCTCAGCTGAGTTAGAAAGATGAGAAAAACTAAAATATGGAAACATTTGATAATTTGAGGTCAAGAATTATCCTAAGTACTACAGAAAAGGTACACGAGTACATCACATACAAGAGAGATAAAAAAAATGAAATTTTTAAAAGTTAGGAGGTGTTTTTTGGAAAAAAAAAGAAAAAACCTTCAAGGTATGAAATATCTTAAGTTGAATAATGTCACATTCTCAGCTGCCAGTAACTTCAAGTAATCAGTGAGGGAGCCTGACAGCAGTGATATTATCAGGATATTTACTCATATTGAAAGAATACATAATGAAATATAAACTGTGTTATCAGAGGAGCTTGAAGGAACATATAACAGCTTTCATGTGCCACAGTCTCCCTTTTTTTCCTGACTAAATAAAAAACTATTAAAAAAGACAGTATTGGTTACGGCCGACAGTAGAACAGAATTAGTTTTGTGAGACTGAAAGATGTGACTGTCTTCAGAAGTTCTCATAGGTCTGTTAATTAGCTTAACAGTTATATTTGATTTGAAACAGGAACCCAAAAGAATGTCACTGCAGTGAGAACTGTCCTTTTCCAACATGAATTCTGATGGATACTTGTTCCACTAAAAATTCAGACAAAATATTGAAAGTGACCCAGAATCTTTGAGGTGTTAAAAAACATCAAAGTGCCCAAAAAGAAGACTACCAGAGACACTCAGAGATAAAATACAAAGTAGTCAAAAATATAATAACTTGAAATACAAAACAACAAATTCTTTCATAAAGATGTGTCTTTCCATCTTTTATTAATGTCCATCAAATAATTCAGAATTAAGCTTACATTAAAGATTACAATGAAGTCAAAAAAGACAAGAGCTTTGACAAAATGACACAAAACATAGGACTGTAGAAATTCAAGTAGAAGTAGGCAGACAGCAGATGTACTAATGAGAATATTTCATATGTATTTCAGTACTGGAAGGCAGGGTTATGAATCACAAAGGTTCAGGAGAGGTTAAAAATTTAATTAATTTTTATCATTTATTTTCAAACAACCTCTATTTGCAAACACTGTAACCTTAGAAAGGTGGAGGAGGTACTCTAATGATCTCTTTAATGGTGAGGTAGGTAAAAGTGAACAACAAAAGGCCATTTTCTAGACAAATGAGCCATTTTCTTAAGAATCAAATTTTTAAAGCATTCAAAAGGTAATTAGATGTTCAGGAAAAAAAATGCTTGCAATTCCAGCTCAATTATTAAGACCAGGAAGCAATAAGCAAAATGCTTAGTCCAAAATTTTACAAACTAATTTCAAACATATTCCAAAGAACTGAAAAGAGAATCATATTTCCAATATGGATGTATTGGAAATGTAGGATTTATTGTGCATTTCTTTTCATTACAACCTCAGAAATCCATCTTTCATACTTTTTTACATACAAGTAGTTATTAAGCAGATGAAACAGAGAAAGACAGTGAGTATTGGTGTCTGGCAAAGACCATGATGTTCGCTTCCAAGATTACACACCAAAAAAAAAAAAAAAAAACAAACAAGCAATCAATTTCAGTGAGATGTTGTCACAAGAGAAAACAGTGATATAAACACAATTTAGGTGTAATTTCCTAAATCCTCTAAAAAGAACAAGCTACTGCGTCTTTGGGCTGCAGGAGGGGTATCTGACATCTTTAACATCACATCAAAAGCACGCAACTACATTTGTGATGTGTTAAATGTTGAGTACCTTTTAAATATGGAGTCAATGAAATTCCTGCTGTGCTTCATAGCAATAGAACAATAAGGCAGGATGGAGAGCCAGACTCATACTTTTCAGAGTGGTCCAGTCCCTGGGAGAGCCTCAGGTTGAAATGAGACGAGGCAGACCACCTTGACTTCAGAGCAATTAACTGCTGCAGAAGGGATGAGGTGGAAGGAAAAGTTTGTTCTCAGACCAGGAGACATGGGAAGATTAATTCAAGAAATATAAGACTAGGTAAATAGCTATGTAATGATAGGATCTTGAGCAAGCTTTCTTGCTTGGTGACTTTAGATTGCAATGAGTTTGGTAGCATAAATGCTTGGCTGAATTAAAATGTAGTAAAGGAAGACGGAGGAAATCCAGTTGTTTGCTACTTTGGCTCTAGTGACGGTGTGGAAATTTGGTTTTGCATTCATTTTCCTAAAAAGATTAAAAAGATTCCAAGTATAAAAAGGACCATTTGAATTTAAATCAGTATACAATCAGCAGCTGACCTAAGAAGCTGGCAAATAAAAAAGGTTACTTTATAATGCATTTTGAGTGTAGTCAGAGTTAGCATAATATGTCTGCCATCAGTGACAGCTGCTATGACTGTGAAATACATGGTTTACTACATATCCGCCACCAGAACAAACTTTCTGGGTTCTTGGGCACAGAAAGCTCTTTCATTTTGTTGCAAACATTTCTACAGAGAATACAGTTTTGCAGAGGATCCACATCACCACAGTTATGGCGAAAGCAATGTGTTGGTATCACTGTTGTATAGACAGCCTAGTAATCCAGACAACATTTGCCTGAAACAGCATTCTCATCTATTTAAAAGCTGTGAAATTCTACCCCTCATCTTCAATGGCCTTCCCCTTCCACAAGCACAAGTCTTTAGGCTCTCTTCCCCATCTGAGCCCCTGCGCATGCTCCTGAAGTTCCACCTGTGCTCATGCTCTCCCAAGCCCATCATACAACCTAAATCACAAGGTGAGACAGGCATGCCGACATGCCTGTCACTGCAGTAGGAGAGATGTGACACAGTGGCTAGAGCAGCAATAACTGAAAAAAATATATCATCCCTGCTTCTTCAGATGTCCCTCCCTACACCACGATCAAGGCACACCACAGCAATAAATTCTTCTAAAAGCCCTTAAATCTATCAGACTAATTACTAAATGTGAAGTAGCCATTCACCTTCCCCAGTTACACTGTTATGCATGTATTTGCTGTAACATTTTTTTTTAATGTTTCCTTATGATTAAAGCACAAAATAAGTAAAATAAGAGTAACATCACTCTGTCTACTTTCAGTGCAATGCTTCTTTCTGAAGACTGTATCTCAGGATTGGGAGCATAAAAGATAAGGAGAACTCCGAATAGAACGGGAAGAATATTTCCCTGCTGTATTCACATAGACTTAGAAGTTAAGGCACTTATTTCCAGACTGCAGAATGAATAAGCACTGCCCATATTTTTAGAAATACCCAAAAAACTTCTGTTTAAAAAAAAACTTTCTGGAAATGTTACAGCAATTCTCCATTCATTTAGAACAAGTGAAATTGGAATGTATTTTAGCAGATAGGTCAAGTATTTAATATAATAATATATTTATCAACCAACTCAAAACAGTAAGTGGAAAGACACTTGAAAGATAACATAATCAAGACTGCAAGCATGCTCTTTGTCAATTTGTTCAGCACACAGCAACCTCGGCAAATTAACAAAATTCCAAGTGCTTTAGGAAAGACTGCCCTCTTCAGACAAACTTCACAAAAGTACCCAAATGAGGTAGTGTATTGAAGCTAAACTTAAAACATGGTGAAACGGGCTGTGCAATGTCATATCAATCTCATAGCAACTTTATTCTACTTGATAATGATTTTCTACTACATAAATAAAAGAGCGTCTCTTATCACTAGACACATAGTGATGTAATGTTGTTTGGACTCTGCAGCCTCATTTATATATTTTCTATAAGGATGCTAAAAACTTGTATTCACATGCTGAAATACAGAGACATAATTAATTAACAAAGCTACAGAGTCTGAGGTTTCTCTGCATAGTCATTTGGAAAAATGACCAGTTTGCAGGCCTGAACTTCTACCACTTGCATTTTAGAGATATTTTGTTCTCCCTAATGATGGAAAATAGTGAGTAGAAAAATATTTTTGTCGTCCTCACTGGACTTTTATGCTTGGTGTATATCTTTATTTTTCTTAAGCTTTCCCAAACTAGTAGGAAAATGAGCTTATTTAGCTAGAAAGATACTTTCCCTTACAATTGATCTTCTAAGGGTCTTCATGGGTAATTTTGCGGATTTCTATCTTCTATCACTCTAGACTGCAAAGCACAAAGCCACCAGGTAATTTCCTCGCGAATATGAATACAAACTATGAATTTTCGTCAGGAGATTATCCGTATAAGAAAGTAACTGTAACTGGTTTTGCAGGTATAAATAACAGCTTCCAATTACTGGGTAAGGTAAAGTGGATTCAAATGTTTTTGGCAGAGCTTTGCTTTGAAAGCTGGAAAGTATATCACACACTCTGCTGAGGAGATACAGAGGTACAAATCATGCTGCACAATACCAACCTGACAGAGATATCAAAACTTTTCAAGTCCTTTAGCAGAATTTGGAATGATACTAGACAAACTTTTAAAAATCAGTCAATAACTGTCAATCTAGCACCCTAAAATTGCTCTGGAACAGAAAGCAAAGATAATGTTACAAAGAGCATTATCAGTGACAAAAAGATAAAAGGGATTTAGCTGCCAGCTTGATGGGAGTTTCTCAGCTCCTGCTTAGCCAAGTGTTTTTTTCCAGTTTTTCAGTAAAGACTCTAGTGTCGCCAGGTCTCAGGGGAAAATGTCTGTTTGCACACTTAGCTCTAGAGCTGACATATGGCTCCTCATTGTTGAAAGATATCTTGTCCTCTCCCTCTTTTTTTGTCTCACAAAACTTCCCATAAGCATGGTAAATCCATATTATTCTATATTCTGTTCTAAAATTTGACCACATTTTCCTGCCTTCTTGACCATATCTCTCGGGAGTTCTCACCAACAAGAGATATCCTCTTTCCATAAGAAGTCTCTTGACTCTGATGCAAGCATCACATCTAATTACACTCAAGAAAAAAATATATACATATAATAACAATAAAGCACTTTCAACTTTAACCATGTGGAGAAATCCCTCCAAGGACTTCTCTCTTTTTGCCTTTGTTAAATGGAATTTGGTTTAAGATGTACTTTAAGTTAAGCATTACTTAAATGCTTTGTTGAACTGAGGCCTGAAATGGGACTTTAATTTCCTTAACAACTCTCAATATGCCATTACAAGAATAAATGTAGAAAAATCAGACTTTCTGAAAAAATGCATCCCAAGGGCACTAGTAAAAGCAAATTACAAAGAAGTTAAATAATGCCAAGCTATAAATCTCTTATCTACCAACACTTATCCATCTGCCCTACCAATATGTTAAGGAGCAGGACTTGTTTAAGTGTGATGTTAGAGCTGGAAATGAATACTTGCCTTTTAGTCCCCTTCTGTACTATGGTATTCAGTTTCATGTATAATGGATGGGTTGAAATTTTAAGATAGATAGAGTAAATAAATAATGAGTATTCAAAATACCACCCTTTTGCCAGTAAAACCCTATTATTCTTCACACTGACTCAGCCACCTCTTGTGCTGCTATCTATATTTATAGGAGCAGTATTTTCTGTGATTTTGTGGTATACACTTACTAAAACTATTTTGATAGAAAACATAGCTATGATTTCGTAATAATCAAAATACAGTACATTTTTCTTTGGGTATTTTTCCCCTCACTCAATTGAGTCATAGTGTAAAAGAAAGGCATATTAGTGAGTTGAATACCAGCACTTTATATGCCATTGGTATTCCTGCACAATAGAATTCTTGAGAACTCTGCAGTAACTCTTTCCTGCAGTGAAACACAGGGGTGTCCACATTGGCATTCTTGAATTTTCTTATGCTGTTAAATTATAAGACTGCTTGTACTATGAAGAGAGATTGGGTTATGAATTTTCTGAAGTGACAGATTCCGTTATATAAACCACCAGTGAGTCTGGGAATGCCTTTCAACATTTTCAGCCTTGGAATTAATTTTATTCTCCTTCTTCCTATGAGTAAATTGAAAATGTTCACAATTCGACTAGTAGGGATTGCAGTTTCCATGACAAAGTCACATCCCTGGGAAAACCCCAAATATTTCTTCCAGCTGTGGAAGGACAGGACTGCAAGTGTACAGAGGTACAATTCCGCAACGACAGCAGTGCACTTGTCGTGATTTATTAAGAAAGTCAAACAAGGATCCTACAATTAAAAGCCTGCTTTACAAAATAGCTGTTGAATACTTTTTGTATAAGATGAGGCTAATGAACTTGGAAACATAATAGATGTGATATATTTGCATAACAGAGTAGATTTTTTTTTTTTTTTTTTGGTAATGATACTGTTCTTTTCTCCCATAACATGCAAATCTTTCCACTTCAGGCACATAAGGGCGCTGGTCAGAGAGGTAGTCATTTATGTCTGCTTTTGTTCAGTGCTATGGATAGAGCATCAAAAGTGAACAGTGAGGAGACGCCACTTATAAAAGTTACTATAATATTCTTATATAAATTACTTGGTATATTTACAGTTTATACAGACTACAGAGGACTACAGGACTTCGTAGAATAAATAACTTGGGTGCTAAGAATATACAGCATTTTTCAGTGAAAAGAATTTGAACAGGTAAACGAATAAGGAAACTTATTAACAGAGAAGCGACACAATAAATTTCATAACTGGATAAAGTTTGTAACTTAATAAAATACAATTCATATTTAAGCATTGGAGAAAAGCAGCAGAAATTCAGAGACTATACAGAGATTATTGATTATTCCTTAAATAAAACCAAGAAAGAAGCCTAGTAGCCTCCCAAGCGCTAGCTAATAAACGAATTCAAACAAACACAAATTTGCTTTTGTCTGCCAGGCTCCACCCCTTCCGGTCACACAGCTGAATTGCCTTCACCTGTGCTCCCATGGCTGACTCAGTGCTTGCCTCAGGTGACCAATCAGTGGTTCAGGCCATAACTCAACAGTTCCTGTACAGTACTCAAGCCTCTCAAATTAGATTTTGACATAATCTCATTCATTCACTCATTCACATTTCACTCTCCAAACTGAAAGACATAGAACCTGAGGCTTCAGAGTATATGTCCAGGTCTCTGCAATTATTCTGGACAGAAAATCCCTCAGTGAGCACTAAACAATTTCTGACACCCTGTTAGGTCAAAAACAAGTTATCAACCCAGGCTGACTACCGGGCTCATGCATATGCAAAAGCCAGGTCAATTTTCACATTGCTTCACCTTTCTGCAAGCACCAGCATGGTGCTTCACAAAATATTTGCAGCCTGCTTTCAGCAACAGAACAGTTTTGAAAGTGGAGTAAGAAACTTTTCACAACCTTAAAAGCAACCTTCAGTTGGCAGACCCAACCCTTAAGTACAATAAGTAGATCTAAACACCTTCATACTCATAGATTCAAACTCTACAAGTTATAGGAAATACTGCTGTAAGAGCTGAAACACAGGAAAAAAGCCAAAAAGTTCTTACTGGAACACATCACCAAAAAAAAAAAAAAAAAAAAAAAAAAAGTATGCTCCTGGAAAACTCAAGAAGAAATAAAGTATGCTGTTTTGTTTTTGTTTTTTTTTTAAAGGGAAGAAATAACTCTGTTTTACTGTACTTAAAACGATATAAATTCATTCAAGTTGGGAGGGCAAGGGCTACTTTAAGTCTAATCTGGCTCCTTGGATTGCAGAAAGTAAAACTGTGATTTACCCGTGATTACCATGATACCCATGATAAAGTGCTTAAGTTTAACAAAAAAAAAAAAAAAAAAAAAAAAAAAAAAAGGGGAAAAATCCAAAGGAGTCCCAATGAGTTCCTCATCAGGTGTACAGAAGAGTTTCAGTTGTGTAATATCTACAGTGTGTCAAGCCAAGTCTTGTGTCAGGGTACTTGGCTAGTATAAATATAATCTCCAATTGAAGCAGGCCAGCTATTCTTATAACATGAAATTTGTATCCAAAATGCTGCATATACACCATCTGTGTTAATCGGTTTAACATCAGGACTTCCAAATTCCCATTTGAACCAGCGACTGTTTCAGCACACTGTGCTGATGAATGACTGTGCTTGGCCAGCATGGCTTAAGCCAGCTCCCTTAGGGAAGCAGCCCCTTCCAGCTGGGCTGTTTTGGTCAGATGTCAGATTTCGTAACATCCCCTAGGTCCATCTTACTTACACCAGCAGAAGCACGTAGTGTAGGTTCGGATACTGAAAGAGGCTTTTGCAAAGCAATGACTGAAGTCACATTTGGCCTGTGCCCTCATACCTTCAAGCTGGGATTTTCAAAGGAGTTTGAATTTCGCTGGTAGATGAACAGAAAATAGCCCCTCACTCCTTTGAAGAGGTCAGTGTGAAGCTGTAATGAGCCTGCAAATAGTGATGAGCATCACAAGTGGCAACCTGAATAATAAAATCTCGGTAAGCCAGATTCTAGCTTTCTGGAAATTAAAGATACTATTCACATTTACCTCTCAGGACCTAATTTTGGTTTCCTATTGCTAAATGAGAGATCATAAGGCATCAGCTACAGTGAATTGCTCCTAGACTCTTTGGGTAAGATCTAATCCTTGGAATCTTGGAATTTCAATTGCAAGCCTTCTGGAGGCTTCATGCTGCTTGCTCCTGCTTCATTCCTCTTCCAACCTGAAGAAAAAATCCTGCCAGCAATCATTCTACAGGACACTGAGCAACACCTTCCCAGTTCAAAGGCTGCACCTCCTCCAAACTGGGCTTGAAGAATCATCTCTGAAGTCTAATTCTCCCTCTATGCACATAAATTGCCCACACCTGGAGCCAAATGAAGTTATGAGGGTGGGAGCATCTCTGTGATACACTGCACCTCCTCCTATTTGCACAGCAACCACTTACGGTTCAGCTCAATTCTTCCATAACACATTTCATCAATAAACATTGTCAGAGACTGTTGGACTAGTTTAAAGCACATAGAGAGATTTATCCTGACATCAAAGTGAAGCTGAGTAAAACCAAAATAATAAATGAACAAACCCTTGACCAGGTATAAATATCTGAACCCATGAGTGGGAAGTGCTCAAGTTATACTAAAACTTCCATTCAGTACTCTTCTACAGAAGTAGGTGTTAAGCTAGCTAATCAGAAGCGCGTCCTGGAGACAAACCTAGCCTTGGCAGGCTGTTTCAGCACAGTAAATGGTCCATTGATGCCCATGGAAATACCATTAGCTCTCCTTCTACCTTCCGTCACAGCCCACACAAGGACATTGGTCAAACGGTCCAGAGGAAAGGCCAAGCACAGACTTTGGAGCTGTACATTCCCCAGAGAAGATTTCCTCTGCTGTGATTTTTGAAAACCATAAAGTCTTTTACTTTCATACATTAATCTTGAAATTCATTCTATTTTCCATGCTTGATTATAGAAAGCCTCTCTGAAGTCCCTGAAATAAAAATATTAAGCAGAACACCAAAGTGTTTTTAAAATACTGTAGCACTCCAATCTCCGCCTGCCACTCTGTGGCACACAGCAATTTAAAATTATTGAAGCTCTCAAATTAAGTGCTTAAATTGGAAGGTGATCGCCACTGTGAACATGTGAATTGTACAGCTATCTGAACTATCAAAGCGCTTCAATCTACTCTAAGCAGGTCATTTTTGAAAGTGATAAGGGAGCCTGGGATTGCCCAGCCTGCGCTGATTTAAAGCTGTTTTTTTTTTCCTCAAATCATTTTTACAAGTACTGGAGCTTGGGTGCTGAGTAATTCCGGTTGCTCATAGGAAGCCTGTGCTGAACATATCTGATAAAGTTGGAAAGGTTTGATTTTTAATTTTGTCTTGTTATTAATTAGCCATTTTGTTCAGCATTTTCCTTCAGGAGTCCAGTCAAAGCATATATTTATCTCTAGTTCTTCCAGAGTTGTGTGGATATAAAAATTGAACACCTATATCCATTCTCCAAATCTTCAATTCACTTAATATTGAATGTACTATTTTCTGAATGTACTGAAAATTTCATTGCTTTGTAGTTACAAATTGAAACCTATAATGCTCATCTCCAGGAATCAATCATTAATGCCTTTTTTTAACAGTCTTGCAATTTTGGCACACAGTACCTTTTGAAAGTATTTTCTTAAATGAACCAGTAATAGCTAGTCACTCCTTGTAATATATTATTCAGTGATGAAAAAGTTATATTCCAAACACAAACCTTCTCCATCTGCAAGGACATAGAAAACATCAGAGATCCTTAAACTGTGGGATGATTCTTTCCTCTGCCATCCAAAGTAGCTTAGGTACAGAATATGGCCTTGCCAGTTTGTTGGGTTTTTTTTGTTTGTTTTTGTTTTTTGGATTCAGACAGATTTCTACATATTCCCAGAATTGTTAAATATTGCACTATTTCCCACACTATTTCCCATATTCTCTTGTGCTTCTCCAACTGCTCCATGGCACATCTGTCATGGCTGATGTCCTGCTCTGATTCACAATTCCCAGCAAGTATTTCCCATTGGCTTTTCTGAATAGCTTTAATGATAAGGCGTAATTATTTGAAAACTCGGAAGACTTCTCGTATTTGTTACAAAAGAACTCCACTTTATACCTAGTCTTTTTAGGGCACTTTCTTTCTCTATCGGAAATATCTTCTGAGATGAAGAAGTATGTCAACCTTCCAGTTGTAGACCCTTAAAAATCAAAATCTCTTTTAAGTGGAAGCACATTTAGGTTACTTAGCAGCATTTCCATTTATACTGTCTCATGATATACTGCATAGCATGTACATTACCACTTGCATACTGTGGGATTCTTTACTCATACCTCATTGATAGGCAGCTTATTTATGATGCTGAAAATTCTTAAACAGTGTGGTTTTGTTTGCCATTTGGAAGACTTCTATCATCAACAAAATGAATCTAATTCCAACATACAGCATTGGATTCATACAGTGCCTTTGTTGTATCCATCCAAACTTTCAACATAATGGCCAGTCAAATACCAGAATTGAGATAATACAACTGTGCTTAACATTTATCTATTACCAAATCATTCTGTTGAGCTTACAGTGATTTAACTGTGCAAGCTGCACCTTCATAAAATTATTTTTATTGGCATACTAAGACACATCAAAGTGCTTCATAGAAATTTATAAAGGAGACAGTCATGTGATTTAAGAAGTATGAAGGTTTTTCTACATCCTTTCATATTCTCTTAAATGATCTTAAAAATGATCTGTGTGAAAAATCATGGCGAAAAAGTGATTTTCCAGGTTGAAATCAAGGCTTCAATTCAAACATTACTTGTATTTTGTTGTGTGTAGCAACGCAGAAGAGCCTGGCAGGAGTTGCTGCTCCTTAGTTTACTACCTGCTGTGGTTGCTTACATCACCATTCTTTGGCATATAAACTGTAATGCTGCATTCCCCATTATTCTGTAAGATTTTCCTGGTTCTTTGCTGAAGAGTTCAGTAATTTATCAGCCGTCTCATTCTTGCAAGCATTTCTCCGGTGTGCTCTATATCTTTATCAAGCTCAGTAGTTGAGCTGGTGGAATATTTTACTATGACTCTCTGTAGCAATAGATTGAACTTCTTGACAATACTATCCTTGTTGCTCCCCTTCTTTCTACTCATGCTGCCTCTTGTTGCACTGTCCTTTTAAAAACTTTTTTGCTGCCTCTTTTTCAGAGGTATTTTTGAGGAGTTAACGTCTTTTCTAGCTTGTTTCTTCCCTGACCCTCAATTATGTAGACTTCAGAGACACTTTTCTGAAAATCAGTAACAGCTGTTTCAGCATCGATGATACAATTATTCAAATAAAGACAATGGCATGTCAGTGCTGACATGTACAGCATCTGAGTCTGAACACACTTGAACTCTTTTCATTGGTACAACTAGAAGTCGGTTTTCTTAAGTCTCGATTAGTCTTTTCCTTAGACTTTTTTAGGACTGTAAAAATGAAGAGATGGAAAAGATTTTTAAAGCTGTTTTGGCCCCAGTCTCTGAAGTAAGTCAAAACTGAGCAACTGTGGGCTACCCCTGGCAGAGTTTCCTTTATCCACTTTTTGAAAGCCCCTAGGGAGAAGTGCTGAGCAACTGTCCCAGGGCTGTAACAATCACTCACTGTTCTTTCCTATCAGTCTCATATTCCTTGTGAGATTAAGACTCCCCTCAGGCTTTTTTTTACTAAATTAGACCAATCATTTTCTTTACCTTGTTTCTAAAAGCATATCTAGTAATACTCTTTTCCTCTATCTAGCCTGTCTACTCTTAAGCCTGGCTTCCAAAACCATTTTTCACTTACCGCCACACCAGCAGATCACTTTTCCTACCTCTGGAAAGTTAAAACATCCTACAGTGTCACCCCCATATTTTTGCAGCAGCATCACCTAAAGAATGTTTGTTTTTAATGCATTTTCTTAAAGTCTTACAAAAAAAACACTCCTGTAGCTTCTGATATCATCTCATCTACATCATCTCATGTCTTGAAGGGCTGACCTAAATTTCCTTTCAGTACATAGCTAGTTTTAAACCAATTCCCAGTGACTTCCCAGTAACTTCATTTGGATGACTTGTATGACTTTTGGGTAGCCGCATTTAGCATAGTTTCTTCTCAGTCTGATCTCTGGCACTGATTATAATTTCTTCCTCATGCTAATTTAAGATAGAGGGAACATGTTTGCTTGTGTCTTACTCTGATATACACTGACTAACCCAACTTTGGTTATTAATGTTATTGCAAAGAACTGGCCAAGAAGTGTTGTCAGTTGGAGCATGCTGATGAGTAACTCCATAGTCATAATTGGCTCTTAGCCTACAAGTGATGATTCTGTTTCTGAATTAATGGTATGGACACTGAATGGTAACTATACTGCATCTTACATATATTACTGGTTTGTTGTTGCTGTTGCATGCTTTGTTTTGTTGTTTTTTTTTTCATTTTTAAATTTCTTTTTGTCAGCACCGATGATTTCACACACCAGGGATTTGGGGCTTACACTTGTCCACTTCTTTAATTAACACAAGTTTTATTATTATAGCTTTGTTCTAATGCTCTAGAAGTTTACTTACCTACTTGACTTCAGAAAAAAATTGGCTCACAAATGGCTCACGACAAGGCTTGCAAAAATTACCAGGCCAAGTACATTGCTAGTCTATTTTTCATGTTTGACTTTATTTTTTCAATGAGCATTACAATAGAATTATCAATCAACTGCAACATGGTAAAACAGTAGACTTCATTTCTTCTGGCTTCTGATCCTCACTTCACTAGAGGAGAGAGAGTAGACTTCAGTATCCTTACCAGGAGTTAAAACTCCAGCCACTACAGATGACAGGATCATTGAAACACAGTTCTTTTTTACCTCCAAGGGTAGCCCTCAAAGGCTGATATATCAGTGGTGATGCTCTTAACAATCAACATTCCTGTAGCAGCACTTTAAAATCCTTCTACCTAAACCTAATGCCTGAACACACATGTAGGCAATGAAACCAAAGTAGCCTGTTCTGGGAAGGTGCAGAATAATTTCAGAGATCTTTCGAATGAAAGCATAATAGGTGAAATAATAGACCTCAGAGACAAACATAGTGACATACTGCTATCATATTTTCAACACAGAAATAAATCTTTTTATTAACTTAAATACAAAATTATTCACATGCAAAGTGACTAATTGCTTCTTCTTATATAGCTTAATTGATGGCCTATAGTCAAGAAGAGATCTAAAATCAATCAAAGTTTCATAAATAATTGTGACTTCACTGTGATACAACCCTGAATAATGGACTAAATAATAGGTTAATCAATTTACTGCTTCCTTCACTGAACTAAATATAAAAGAAAATATTCACATATTATTTGGTACTCATTTATATTTAGATGCAAACACTTCAAAGTCTGACTCCTTGCTATACTAAAGCAGGATGGAGTATTAAATTGTGAAATGTTCAAAGAGGATTTGTCATCCATCTGAAACTGCAAGCCAGGGTGACTGTGACATCTCCTAACAGCACAAGTGGTACAGCCTGATGTGCCAAGGAAAGGGCCCTAATACTTGCCCAGCACATCCAGCAACATCATTTTGGGGAACTCCCTCCCTGTTCTTGACAAAAGTCTCAGGGCCACATAAGCAGCATGTGGGTAATGCAGTCCATCCACAGAGGTCACACACAGCACGGTCTGTAAAAGTTGCAGATTTGAGGTGTGCATAGGACAACTAAATCACTAAAGGATTTCTGACAGGCAGAGAAGTTTTTAGCCCATAAGACTGATACCACTGCCTCTCTGAAGGCTTGCAGTGCCCCCAGATAACACCATGTAATCTGATTTTGAACATGTTTACTATGAAAGACTCGAGCCAACTTATACTACACATGAGGACAGTTATCTGTTGTCCTTAGAGGGACTTGAATATTGGAGGAAGACACAGAGATAGTCCTGAAATAAATACATCCATGAGTCTACATCAGGAAAAAAGTGTTTTTGGGGCATCTGTAAGCAAGGTGCTAAGCTAACAGGTTGAAAGGCCACCGTGTCTTTTTTTTTTAATCCTTTTGCTAGTTCTAGGTTATATTTTCAGTTGTCAAGTCACATTTCAGATCAGTGCTGCATATTTTCTTATCAGCAAACCAAAGCAATGCTGATCTTCTGACATAAAAGTACATCTTTGTATGGGAGATTCCTATAACGTACTAGCAGCCAAATTGAACTGCATTTAATATTTCCTGTTCTGATATAATGTTATTTATCAAATACTTCAATTTAGTAAAAAATATATAAATTACAAGTGTTTTTGAAACTATATTACTATTTTTAAAATCTCTCCAACAAAAGGCTTTCTTGTTCAAAGCTGCTGTAAAGAGAGCTGCACCAAAGGGGCCTATTTGGGCTTCACAACAATGAACTTTATTGATCCTGTAAAAGCCATAAACATTGTTGCATGTTTCTGAGTGCCATCTATGCACATATGCCATCAGCTGATAACGTAAGTACATATGTACTTATGTAGTGCCTATGCTTAAGTTCAGATTTAATAGTGGATATGTTAACATACAACTCGTATTCCTCCTTGCCGTGTCCAGTAGGATATCTATTGGAGCATGTCCTATACAGGATACATGCTCCTATACAGGCATGTTTCCTTTCTTTAAAATCCAAGGTCTGTGTGCTTGCACAGCCAAGTCTTATTCCATCTGGAAATAACGCTTGGCTAATTTGTGTGCCCAGACTGGGAAGCACAGAAAAGAGAGCTCTTGAAGTCTTGTACCATAAACACAGCCAATGTCAACAAGGTTTATTTCATAGTGAACATTAAAGAGGAAATTTTCAAAGAAACATAAGAAAATCATGAGTAACCTGGGATCAAACACCTTTAGGCTCTTCTGAATTGCAGAAGCCAAAAGAAAGCAACTAGTACACTGGTCTGTACCAATTACCACATTGTAATACTCCCTGAGGCTTCGGTCCAGGAATTAGGATCTTGTTTATGGAAATATAATTAAAGCACTTTCACTGGTTTCCTGTAACAGACACTTTAGCACCTGGTAATCAAAGGGAAATGCTGAAAAATCTGTCCTTGCATTTCACTAAACACATTCATTAGAAGCCTACTTGCCTTCCCGGCCTCAAAATCACATGCCAGGGCTTCTTTTTCTCATTAGAAACAGAAGAGACTCACATCTCCAAATCCTCCGCTGCCCCACGTGTCTACCTGGAAAGGCTTCCTCCTTCCCATTAGCAGAAATTTAACTATTTATCATGCATTGTTCAGAGGCTCAAGCGGTTTGATTAGTCAAAATGTTTGCACCCTTACACCTGCTGTGATGCTATCGAATGGGAATCCTGCCCTTAACACCCACAAGCGATTCACATACATGTTTCCCCTGGCTCAGGCTGTGCTCAGGCCCATCTGTTTGAAAGCACCAATCCTGCTTGCTGGTATAACACTTACACAGATATTGCAAGGAACAGGAACACTAAGGAGGATAGCATTAGCTCATATAATCCTGCAAGAGTCCTTTCCTTTGTTGCCATCCCTGCAGTCACACAACATAATTTCTGCCACAAATCATGCTGGGGGAGAAAAAAAAAAAAAGGGCTTGCATCTACTTAAAGTCTGCTGCTATAGAAATGAGACACGCTCCAAAGGAGCTCCAGTTGTAAGTTGTGGCTGCTGCAGGTGAAGCCTTTCTTCACAGGCTTGCCCAGCAGCCCATGCCTTTAGCCAAGATCTGCACCTCAAGAAACAGCAATTCTGCTGTGGGGAAACCCTCCTTCTTACATGAAGGAATTAATCCACCAGAGGTGATGCACAGTCCTTCACAAAGCTTTTCCTCCCCATGCTCAAGTCCTAAAATTCTAATGAAAGACACAGCTCAGAAACAAAGGACCGCAAGTAATGAAATGATTAAAGAGAAAATACAGCTGAAAACTCCTGGAACACATTATAATTTAATATCTCATTATTTAATGGGCACATTGAACATATCATGAATTTCCCTCTGCTCCATCAAGCCCACTTCATATTCCACAGAGCCTACACTTCTGTATCTCATCCAAGCTGAGATGAAATTGTCTTGTATATCAGAAAAATGTACTAGAGAGTAGTCTGCAGTTTGATAATGTACAATCTGAATGTTCCTAACTGTCTAACTTCCACATCATTTAGGGAATTTGCACTCGTGCATTCTCAATGCATAATGAATGGCTTTAGCAGTTCATGATCGTTAAGTAGTCATTTTACATGCCCTTATGATTGGTAAATAATACCACAGAGAAAAAAGTAACAAGGGCCTGAATAACTGATTCTACATAAACCTAGAGATTCTTGTTTTAAATCTGCATTATCATGTTGCTTTAGGTCTGGAGGCTTAGGTCTAAACAAACATGAACTTCAGGGACATTACAAATTCATCTCTGAATCCTGACCTGGATTTTCTAAATGACCTTTGAAATTTGGAACTAAATCCAAATGTTGCAGAGTCTCTATCTGGAAGCCATTCTCTGATAGATTCTCATTCAGTCTAATGCAGGTGGCAAATTATGTCTGGAATAAGTCATTTTCAACAGATCCACAGCCTGACATACAGACTACTGCATCCAGCAGGTTTAAATGGAAAACAAAGGTTCTTCATTTACCTCTGAGGCTTCTGTCTGATTTATTTTGCTTCTCTGGTTTGCATTTATTTGATTGTTTCTGCCAGCTACAATGGAGAAAACGCAAGCACTACTAGGGGAAGCTGTAATCTGCAGTGCTCTGAGGCAGTCCCTGAACCACAGTGACTTCTTCAAGATGCCTCTTCTGAATGGAAGCAGAAAGGAAAGATGCCTTTCCATGGCTGGACAGGCCATTGTAGCTTGCCCTGATGTCAGCAAACTATTCTTTACTGGCTAAGATTGAGACTGCTATAACTTTTTAACAGGCAGTGAAGCACGTACTTAAATCTACTACACATTTCAAGTTAAGGATGCACTTAGCTGCTCAGCTGAACATGGACAGGCACAGCACTGTGTCATGCTGCTTTGGGGAAGTGGGATTGGTCACTTCCTGAGCGCTGAAAGCTTCTCAAGAACTCCTGAAAATGGTAAATACATGAAATACTATTTATTATGTGACAATCTCCAATGTCAAGAGAGAGCAACTAGGAAGGTCTCCCTTTCACGGACTCTGACAGCATCTGATATCATACTGCTATGACCCCAACAGCCCCACACCCTTTCCTACCACCAAGACAAACACCGAGCATATATACTGATAAGCTTGCAGCGCTTTCCCTAATTGAAACAGAAGATAAACAGCACCATGGAAATAATCTTCTGAACTATACTACAACTAGAATGAATATATAAACATCATTCTGAAAAGCTGGCTTGTGCTTATTATTATTTGTCTTGATTACACGACTACGCACAATTAAATACAGTAACAAAGAAATATATTTCACAAATGTGCAGATATTCCCAGGCTGAAGTCGGTCATGTTTTCAGATGTCCATCAGTTGCTTTCCTGATGCGTTGAAGAAAGTAAACAAAGATAAATCAGACAAGTTACTATCTGTAGAAACTGTCCTTTAAAATAACTTCAGTTTATAAAAACATAAATCCCAACGTTTCAATACATATTGTGAAAAAGTCTCCAGGGACAGGAAGCAAAGCTACAAAAAACAGAGTTTCACTTGCCTCTTGATCATTCCTGTATACAGAACACTGCAGTGATCTCCCAGTTTGTTTCCTGAGTGGTTACATTTACATGGAAAAGAAGCAATCTACTTTTGACCACACATTGATCTGCAAATTCAATGCAAAAATCTCAAGCTCTTGTGCTGATCACCCAACTGGAATTTTTAAGAACCTTCTGAAAGTTTTTATCTAAATAGTGCAATGTCTTCTGTACATCTTGCTATCTCATTGTTCATTCTTCTTTCTTAAAAAGAATCACTAATACACTTCATTTCTGTTGTACTGGCACAAGATTTATGTCTCCGTAGATTCTTCAGCAGGATTGTCTTCACATTTTGTGTGAGCAGTTGTTTTTGTTTTGTTGTGGTTTTTAATTGGACTGATTCAATTCATATTTTGAATTGCAATTACACATAGATAAATACAACAAAGTTCATTCTGAGTGAAAGGCAACTGAAGCTGCAATTATCATACTATTTTTTGACCGGTACTATGCATGGATCAGAGATGACCTGAACTTTCCTCCCTCATCTTAGAAAAAGAAGCATGAATCAAAAGTCAGCCTTGCATTTTAATCAAATTGCCCAGATTATCTGGTATGGATCTAGAGGAGGGAGGTTTAAATAGCTTTTATAATGGAAATATTTCATAACTAATCTGACAGTACAAGCAAAAAGAAGTAATTAATAAAAGCAAATGAAATTATGTTGTAGCAACTGGGGAATGGTTCAGGAAAGAGCACAAAGATTACAAGAATCAGTTGATTATTGTGAATTGTTCCTACATAAAAACAAAAATTAAGAAAAATATACATGCCCTTCAAGCTACAGGAAAAAAGAAAATTATAAATGTTTCTGTTTACATAAATGTTTACATAGAAAAGCTTGTTGAACTTTCCAGAAAGAGAGCAGTTTCGTACTAATGAAAATAGAGATTTGATGATACAGTTTTCTTTCAGTGAAATTGGGGACAATTTTCTGAAAATGAATTTGTGTGGGTGTTAACAAAACTGAGTGGCAAATCCCAAGCCAGAATTTTTGTTGAATGCTTAGGAAGGAAAAATCAAAATTCTTCAGTGAGGACAGAACTCTTATTTCTTACCCTTCCTATCACAATTCTTAGGGGTAATAAAGTTTTATTTTGTCCAAGCACTCTCTTACAAGGAAGTATTGCTGATAACTTTGTCATCATCCCACCTGGGTGTAAGAAAGAAACACCCCTGGAGAAATTGCATTGGGTAATGCAGACAAACCTTAACAGCTAAGGCATAGTTGAGGTTCTCCTTACATCATGAAGATCTGCTGTTGAGCTCTGGACAATGTGAAACTTGATAAATAAATAAATTCTGTACCCAAAATTATAATTCACCAAGGGTCAGTCAAAATAAATAAATAAATAAATAAATAAATAAATAAATAAATACCGTTTAGAATCCTAAAATGTTTTGGGTTTTTTTTTCTACTTTTAAGCCTCTATGAATTAATTACCAAACTACAAAATAAACAAGTGGCTTCTCCCTGCCCAGTGCACACCCATCATTCAGCAGCAACCACACATTGGTGCCCCATCAACATCATCTAGGCTGAAACCAGGGCATGGGGAGAGCGCATTGCAGTGCTAATTTAAGTTTTGGCAAGTTTATGCAGTTTGATACACTGGCTAAACACAGTCCTGTGAACAGCAAAAAATATGCAGCCATGCTTTCCATTTTGATAAAGGAATTTGAGAATTGGTTTCAAGAGTACCAAATAGGTCATGAATTTATGTCTGTGACTCCATTTTCTGTCAACATAAGCACATTATCCACAGATTTTCAAGTGGAATTAATGGAGTTGCAATCAGACATTCAACTCATAAAAACTGATCATGTCTCTCTACTGGACCTTTATAAGTCCTCTCTTACTAAAGAGAAGTATCCCTTGCTTTGCAACCATACCTTGTTCATGTCATCACTTTTGGCATTACATACATTTGGGAACAATTACTGTCAATCTGACAGTCTCTGATGAACACCTTGATGCCTCACTAAGAATTGTGCCCACTACCTTCAAACCAGACTGATGCATCAATTTCAAGAAAACAAGGTCAGATATCCCTCTAGTTTTATGGGTCTATTGCTCTTTTGTTGCTAATATTAATAAAAATATTAAAAATTAAAATAAGTTTTGGTTATATATTTATATTTTATACAAGATATGCTCTCAAAGTAATGCTTCCTGTTTTATGATGCTGGCCCACAACATCTGAGACAGATGTTGGTGGTATGGCAGTAGAGGCTGAAGCTTACCCAACAATATTCCATTACATGTTGTTGCCATGAAACACATGGCAATCCAACAAAACAGCATCTGACATGGAAAAGTGTCTGATGCAAAGTGGTGAAACTGAATTCCTTCATGAAGAATGTACAGTGACTTAGTATAGTGATGTGTGTGCACGAAAGATGTCCTAAAAGCAAAGCCAAAGGCAGTAATAGTGTTACCAGTGCTGAAATGCAGTTGAGGATAGTACTCATCTTCACTAAGAGTAGAAGTAGTGGAAGAGTTCTGAGGTGCTGTGGTAATGTGGCTCATTGCATTCTGGCATGTTCAGTCATAGCTCAGGTGCTTCCATACTGTCAAGAATCACAGAATGTCAGAGATTGGAAGGGACCTCAAAAGATCATCTAGTCCAATCCTCCTGCCAGAGCAGGAGTACCTACATTAGGTCACACAAAAACACATCCAGACCGGTTTTTAGTGTGCCATTAATGATGCCTGCACCATTTCAGAGTCATAACAAGTCAGGAACTGTTGCTAATTATGATGTTGGAGCCTGTTGCCACTGCTAATTGTAGTAACCTTCAGAAAGACCCCTTCCCTAAGAGATGGTAGAAATGACAAATTGAAGTGTTAATTTGTTAAACTGCAATATCACTGTCAAATTAGCCTGGCTTGATGCTAAAAATAATTCCAGTTATTACTACAGAGCCGAAACAAACTGATCCAAAACAAACATGTCTTCTGCTGCTAAAATACCATGCATGCAGAGCAGTCCCAAGAATTCAAGAAGGGAAAAAAAAAAAAAAAAAGCACAGAAACAGGTAGGTGACGTGGAGTATTCAGTGAAAGTGAAGCTCATACAAATGGAGAAAGCCTGCAAGGATGTTCTCATGTTCTCTCTGAAGCTGCTTCAGAGAGTGAGCATATGCATCCACTGAATACCCCTGAGGTTCACCAAAGAAGTATCTTGAACCCTGGCTTTTCAGCCTGATGCTCTGGTAGCATCAAAGACTGTTCACTCGTGACAAAACCAACAAGTACCAAGTAGTGAATTGTCCCCTAGCACATAAAAAATATATATATACTGTCACAGTTGTGTGGTTTTTTTTTTGTTGTTGTTTTGTGCTTGTTTTTTTCTATTGGATGAATGCCAAGCTAAGTCCTTTCCAAGCATCAGGACCGAAATATCATCTACAATTAAAGCACTGTAGACAATTTTCATGAAGCTACATGAGACAGAGCAGATTACAGGTCACCCCACAGCTTGGAGGTATTTTGGCACTGTGATAGTAACAGTAGTAAAAATGTGTTTGTATCAGTAAAGTAAGCAAATAAGACTCAAAAACACATAGGCAGTAGACTGAATAAAAATTCACTTTTCAAAACAAAACCACAATTTAAAGTGCCAAGGCATGGTGACCTACAGAGCCTCATTGCTGGACAGCTGCTCTGGAAATCTAACACAACATAATTGAAATTAATGACAGAAGAAAGCAACACTCATGAGACTAACAGAATGACTGCTTTGAAAAATTGTTTTCTTCCACTGACATATTCATGGAGGTATCAGATAAAGCAAATTTATGTCATTTGATAAAATACCACTAAATATATATATGTATATAAAACGCATTATATGTATAGCGCTAATTAGCAGGGTTAGGTTAACCCAGGCACAGTAGAGGCTCTGCCATATTCTCACAACATGAAATACTCAGTTGTGAAGGAAAGAAAAGAACCAACTAGAACAGAGAGTATAGCCTTCACCATCTGGCAACTTGCTCCCCTTGCCTGGGAACGATGTCTAAGCCCACGTTAAAAGATCAATGAACTGCAAAAGATGTCTCAGTCTGCCTGGGAATCTGAAGAATGAGTGGAATTTGGTTTTGCTTTGATTTCAATTTACTCTGACCACATTACAATTCTGTAACATACTGTCAACCTAAAAATATTTGTTCTGTTGCCAGTGTCCTATCACTGTAAAAAGGGAATTTAGTGATATTTTGAACCTGATGGGTAAATGACAAAAACATATGACATGAAGTGGTGGTGGTGGGAGAGGGGATAATTGCAGGAAGAATTATTTCCTAAATAACCCAGTAAGCCAATATTTTAATACTCACTGTAAAGCATGATCACGCTGCTAATGAAGCAATAAATCCTCCTTTGCATTGGTGCTTGAGGGAGGGGGGGGGTCAGAAGGTGGAGAAAGCTCCCTTTCCTCTTTCATTACAAGCAGCAATGCAAAATGCTTTCATCAAGCTCTGTAATGTCCTAGAAGGAATAATCAATTAACATTTCTCCTCACTAACCCACGTGAGAAAATAGCACGGCTCCTTGGCTCCTCCTGCTTGTCCCCTAGGAGCCCATCCTATAGATGGCCCCCAGGCACAGCCAGGGCCTGACCTCACCCTCCTTGTTCCTACCCACCAGCCTTCATCCACTTCAGTGTCTGACATCCAGACCTACGCCTGACAATTTAAGTAGAAGCGACACCGATTAATGCCTAAAACTGCAAACACTTGCATATACTAAATTGCCCTTATTTGAAACTGTAAAGGAGAGAAACATTAACTTTCCCAAAATTGAAACTGGCAATGAGAAACGAGCAAAGTCTCTCTCTAATTAACGCTAATCTGTCTGCCTTGTGTATGCACTAGTGGGGGAACCACAGTGCGCTGCAGATCAGAAGATAAAAGCACACTCAGGAGTTCAACTGCTTTAGAAGCACAACATCTGTTAGCCATGTTATTCTGCAGCTACCCAACAAGCAGAGCACTCTTCATAACGCTTAGCAGCTTATGCATTATGGATGTAGCCGAGGCACTTGGGTTCAGGGTTTCATTCTGTGCAAGCCTTGAATTATAGCACTGTAGGCAAATCTGGGCAGTGTCTTTCTCCCCTCTCCTTCCCTGCACAGCGAGTGAAAGCTGAAGGCCAAATTCTGCTCCCAATTACACTAATACGGCCCCACTCCAGAGCAGCTCGGCTCAATACAGAACACTGTCTGACTCCATCCTTAATTCACTCAGTGTGCGGAATTAGAATGAACTCACAAGAAATCTATTTAGAAGAGAACATTTTAAGTCACCTATTGTGGTAATATTCTTGATTGATTTATCCACTACGTTATTATTACAAATTAAGAAAGGAAGGGCACGCATTGATGGAGTTTATAGGTTTTTCAGTTACTGTTTTCCTATTATTCTTTCTATTATTCAATTCACTACCTTCCTCATATAATTTATCTATAATTCCAATACATTTTAGTGCTTCAGAATTTATGAAGTATATACAAAGCATATAAATCCTATTAACTCATCCTATCATACTTATAATTGAGTCCATTAAAATGTTATGTGTGTCTACAGTATAAAAAGGGAGGGAGAATAAAACTGAGACCAAGGGGTTAATAAATGCTTGATTGTTTATATTTTCCCAAATTTCTCTGTCATGATGGAGCCAAGACACAGCATGAATATGCTGCATTCTGCTCCCTATGGTCTGGAATCCGTGAACTTAAGAGACTTGTGAGCAGTTTACATTGATTTTCATATTCATTTTAAGGCAAAAGGGACCATTTTCTTCTTATAATATGACTATTGATATGACACAGTCCCGCAGGATTTCACTGGAGGATTCCTTGACAATTTCTGGAAGAGTGTTTTTAAAAGTATCCAATCTTCATTTAGGGATTTGTATCTATTTGTTCTGAATTTGTAGCACAGCCTCACTGATAAAAATAGACATCCTGGCAGGTTTTCACACTATATATGCATGCCCATGCTAGGTATCTAGCTTAGGAATGATTCAACAGATCAAAGTGAAAGTCCTGAGTTCCCTGTCTAGTCAATGAAAAGAGGTAGTCAACTCTTGTGCATTGAGTCAGAGCACTTAAATGAGATGCTAAAACTAATGCTAAAGCAGACCAGGGGAATAAATACCTTCCCCATCTTCTGAATGGATAAAAATCCTTCTACTACTGTTGGCTGCTCCTTCCAACTATTATCTTTGTCAGTATACTTCATTTGCTTGACTGAATAGGCATCTGCTTTCTCTATAGTCACACATACGTCTCAGTATGAATTAAAACACATAATTGAATTTGCAAAGCAAAAGCAAGTTGTCCAGAGCTCAATTCATTCACAGGCTCTCACTTTTTCCTTGTTTGCTGCCATTGGTATTTTAGCAGCAATGGACACTGCAGCTCAACACAGAGCTTCAGTAACAGAATCAGAATTGCCACTGAACGATTCTGCACTACGAAGTCATTAAAGTGCTTTTGAAAAAAATCACATCCTTGAACTCTTGATATGATTGCAGCACTATCTTGGCCACAGAGTCCCCGTGCAACATCAATATATTAATTCCTGTTTGTAAGGCACTTTGAAGATGCTTATATGGCTACACTGCACCCCACAGATTTCCACTAGTGCTAACATGGCTCAACTCTGTTTCTCCCTCTCCCAGCATGAACCAGTCTACAGAGAGGAACAAGAAAGACCAGAAGATGTGTTTTTTTTCCCATACATTTCAGAAGGCAAATTTTGATGTCCCAGCATGAATTATTCCACACCACACAAAAATGCTAATTGAGCCTTTATTCTATAACCTGACAGATGTTTCTGATGCACTGTTCATTCATTTCATACTGTACAAAAGCTAAAGTTTTAAACTTTTTGTGTTATGATGAAATTAGCATTATTCATGAAGACAGCCATCAAAAGTCTACTTGAAGGGCTGCCCCATTCCTCAGAGGGAAGAATATGGGAAAGAGATAGCTGAAGACTGCCCTCCACTGTGTATTAGGTAGATACACAACATCTATACACACACACACACACACACACACACACACAGGTCCAGAGGCCCCCCAGCCCCCAGTCCTCTCAGCACACCTCACCTGCACTTGCCATTCCTAATGGAAGCATATTCTCCTCCGTGTTAATAACAATACTGGTTGCTTAAACTTATTTTACACATCCAGCCTACACAACCTTATGTTCCTTATATAGAGAAACAAGAAACGGTTGCTTTTGTGATCATAACACCACAAGGAAAAAGGCAAATCCAAAGAGTTTGTGCCTGCTCACCCTGCTCCTTCATCACAGGGACATTTGCTTCAGTGCACTTCTGTCCTGACAGCAGCCTATGCCCACCTGGGGTGCAACTCAATCTACAGCCCGACACGTCCCTCAGCATAGCACAGCTTCTGGCTATGGCTGAGCTGCACCTCTCCTGTTGCTGTGCTCTCTGGGATGAACAAGCAAAGTCAAACTCATCTCCACTTTATTCCCCCACCTATCCTATGCTCCTATAGGTATGGCACGTATACCCCACTAAACAGCCCTCACTGTGTGCTGATACTTCCTTCAAGGAAGCCATCAGTGGCTCCCATCTTCTACTTCGTTGCAGTGTCACTGCAAGTTCAACTTCATTGCCTTTCCAATTGCCTTACGTGCCAAACGTTTACCTAATTTCTGTGTTCTTTGACTACTTTCCCATATATATAAATATATAGGGAAATATATGCGTACACACACACCACTATTCCCATTTCTCCTCTGTTTTCTTGAAAAAAGCACATTAATGCACCAACCTACTCAGTCTCCTGCCCTTGTCACGGAATGAACATCTGAGAAAACACTTGTCCTTTCCTCTTTGCTCTCTGGAGTAGCTGTCAGGAAAAGAAAGATTTCTTTAAAAAATACAGATTCAGCAACTACACGCTGCTACTTAGAAGGAAGGCTGTCCCTGGGGTAGTGATTATACATATAAAGACAATAATAAGTCTGAAGGATGCAAAGCTGTGTAGAAAAGGTAAAAATCTGAAAGTCCATTTTTTCAGTTCTCCAGAGGTTTAATAGACAACTTGAAAGAGGCTATTTTACACATCTGTAAGTGCTGTAAAAACAATTCATTCGCCTGTTGATCATAAGTTGCACTACAACGTATCTCAAGGAATGCATCAGTAAGAGGATAAACAGAAACAAATACACATGAAATAGATACACAGAAATGAACATCTCTAACCTAGGATCAGCCTATTCTTTTCTAAGTGCAAGTTTTTAAAGTTGTATTTATTAATACATATCACAGTTATTATTTCTTACTATAAAACTGAAAAACAGAAGGAATTGGACACTTTCTTTATCAAAGGAAATCAGTCCTGTAATCACTGCTTTAGTATTTACACAGAACATCAGGAGGAGAAGTTTACATGGGACAAATATTTCTAAAAGATGAATTTAACCAAGCAAAACTGGCCTATGCCAAACTCAGCACTTACAACAAAGACAGTTAAGCGAGTGAAACCTGGAAGCATGGCACATACAGTTTAGCTACAAGTTTACCAATGATTAGGCTAAGGATAGAAATGAAAAACGGGAAACATAAAGACTTCCACATTTGGATTTGTAAAACCAAAACTAGATATTCATTTCCTCCAGCAGATCTATGTTCAAAACTCCTCACAGTGAATGCAGATCTAGTGCAAGCAACTGGGCAATGCTAAGAAGGACTCAGTGCTGGCCTTCCTGCCAACATCTGAGAAGGGGGAGAGCCAGAGGCAAGTTTCTCTGCTATGCTGCATGGATAGCAAAGGAAACAGAACAGACAGATTTCCTCCGTCATATCAACTCAGCTACTGTGCAGTTTGGGATTCTTAACAAGGAAGAATGAGAAAAGAGGGATGATTTTTCCAAATATCTACTGCACAATGACCTTTTACCATAGCCTTAGGTTAAAGCAGTCTTCTCAGATACAAGACAGTGGGTTTTGATGTACCCCAAATGAGGCAGGAACCAACTTCAGTTTTTATACTGGAAAAAAAAAGAGAAAAGTTGATAAAAGTGTTCCTGGTCAATATGCATTCACATGTAAAACACCTCCCTTCCTTTCCCTGATGTATTATAAAGAAAACAGATACACCTTCCTTCTAATGAAGGACCAGTGCCTACTGCATACCGACAAGGTGATGGCCAGCAGAGATGTGCTCTGACTACCCTCACATGGCTTAGGCAAAAAAAAAAAAAAAAAAGTATTGAGCACCTGTGTGCTGCCTGGGGAGCATGGATGTCCCAGTGTTTCTTGTAATCCCAGTTCCTTATAACCCAAGAAGGGGAGTTATTGGCTCCCACATCACCTGCTCACACAGCTGCCCTCCAAAGCACCTGGGAATAACAGGCTGATACAAATTCACCGTCTCAGTTGGGAAATGCCCTGTCAGATGATGGCAGCACTGGCCATGCGCACAGAGAGAACCACAGCATGGGGCAATCTCACTGATTTGTCAGTTCAGACACCTTCGGGCTAAAGGAGTAGCTGGTGAAGGATTCCTTAATTATTTTTGTGGGATATATGAGACACTGTGGATTCATCTAATCTATATTTCAGCATCCACCACACTGACCTAGTCACCCTTGATGCCCTTTTTAGTCCATCAAGAAAGTCATACATCTGTAGAACATGGTTGGTTTAAAGTGCTTTAAATATTTCACTTAAATATTCTCTCTTTTAAAAATAGAGTGGATGACTCTTAGAGTGGATCTAGATGATGGGTAAGAAGTGGATATCTTCTGTATGCACGCTGATGTATCATCAGAGGCTGGATCTCTTTTGTTTTATGTGGCTGCATCCCATGGAGATAGCTTGAAAGATCATGATGACTTCTTCTGTCCTTGAAATCTATTAATTTTCTAATTAAGACTAATTAAAAAGAAATGCATATTTACTTTTTTTTTTTCCTAGACAGCTCTCTCTTTCATCATTAAAACTGACATTTTTCAGATGAGCACCACTACTAACAAGGAAACGTTAATATACCTTATTAGTATTCCTTTCTAGTAGTAAGACAACAAGCTTGTCCATTTACACATTTTTATGCCATTAGAAACAAAGTGTGAAGCTTCCATGTAAATAGGTTACACACAAAGGCACACCAGTTAGTGCAAAGAATCCAATATAAATAGAAACTAACTGATTGAGTAATTCTTCCAGGTACTGGGGGAGCAGGAGCAGGGAATGCATAGTGACAGGAAATACTCTGCTGCAGCTTGTGAAGTCTCTATAAATTGTCAGACAGTAATTTTGTATTAAAAATCTGGAATGAGATTGAGTGATTTAGAAGCAGGAGAACTACAGGAAAAAAGCAGGGGGCTGCAGAAGTAGGATATGTCTTCTCTCAAGCTCCAGCTCTTTCTTTGTAGCTCTTTTGAAACGCTAACAGTGGCAGAAAACAACAGGAGATGTGCTATTTAAGCACAGGTAGGCCATTAATATGTTGTTTAGGGTAATTAAAATGCACTGCACAGGATTAGTTGCCTGCCAATCATCCCAATTAAGCAGACATGTCATTGATCAGGATAGCAATTAAGAAAATTCTAGGATATCAGCAATTTATTCTTAACTGCCTCAAACTAATTGCTTTCAAGCACAGAACCAGGTTCAACATTCTTTACGATAGAGCAGAGAGTTATTGGAGAATTTCTTGTCCTTTTCCAGATGAAGTACCTATTGGCTAAACTAGACTAAGAAAATTTACAATACTCTGAAGCTCAAACACAGTTCTGAATTATTCCTTCGTTATGTGCAGTTAGCAACAGGAAATGATGAGATAAAATGAACTTATGTTAGTGGCGTTGATGCAGATACGCAATGTCCCTGCAAGCCAATAAGCAATCCAAAGCATAAAGCCACCACAGCAGCAGAGCACAGGGGCTTTGGGAAAGCAGGAGTACAGCCCTGCAAAGCTCTAAACACTTGGCACCCACCTGCAACAGCACACGTCCAGTCTCAGCTCAGTGGACCAAACAGAAAAACCTGGATAATTAGGCAGAGCAAGCAGTGCTAGTCCACAGCATCACTGAGAAGTCAGGTTTAGTCAGAATCTCAGCCCCGGTTCAAATTAGGAGCCTAATGAACCTTGTTAAGGTTACAGAGAACTCTCAGCTGTGATGCAGTGCACTGCTCTGTTTTTCACCTTTTGTCTCTTTTTCTGTCATATTGTTACTGTCCATATAGCTTTAATTCATGTGCACCAATAAGAAGACAAATATCTTAACTGAAATGCTGACTTTTGTTCTTCTTATTGCTTTGTTTTAGCATAGAAAACAATGCAAGCTTAGGGAACAAATTAGAACAATGTCTAATCCCTCCAAAAACATACTGATGATATTTGAATGCTTATGTAGAGCAGCATGTATGAGTGTTATCTGGAAGTAAGCTTCAAATCTTTGCATAGGATTTTACATTTCTGAAAAATCAAATATTTAGTCCTATATAAGTACATTTCATATCTTAAAATATTTATTATGCAGAGAGTGTGATGTTTGCAGTTAATTGTGGGATACATTAATTATCTCTGTATAAATATGCTATTTTGCAAACTACTCTTTACAGAAGGTGTATTTTATTTATTTCAAGAGCGTCATTTCCCTCGGCAGGAGCTGAGGTTCCTATAGGGGAATGGCAACAGCAATGTGGGTCCTCATCACACTGGAGGCACTACAAAGATGATGAAAACTTCTTCCTCCCAGTCCTTAGAAAACAGTTCCTGGACAGCCCGGTCTGAAGCCTCTAAATCCTCACTTGGGAAGCAAGGACTCGCAAACAAGCCTGAGTTCTGTCTCCATCTCCATAACAACACCTAAGCAGCTCCTTCCTTATGTGAATCTATCCTTCCCAGATCACCAGACTAGGGAATTACCAATATCCCTTTTTTAGAGATGTTAAACACAGCACAAAGAGCTGAGCAGATCTCCAGCTGGGATTTAGAAGTCCAGAGCTCCGAATCCATTGCCCTAACAGCTGAGTATATAAATCAGAAAGTTTTAAGGAGCACCTTCTCTTTTAATGAGCCTAGGATTTTCCATCACGGTTCTGTTGCAGGCACCATTCTGTAGCCTTGGACAAACTGCAACCTCTTTCTTTCAGTAAATCTCCCTGTAAAATTAATGTGGCCACTCTTTCAAGAGGCACTGATACCCTGGCCTGACAGATGCAGTTCCCATCTATCCATTAGATGTTGCTGGAATAGTGGAACCTTGCACCCAGTGCTCTCAGGTCACCCTGCTAACCTGATCCGAGACTAAACAATAAGAGCTGCAGTGAAGTTTGAACACATTTAGCAGAGGTCAGTAATGCTGCTGAGGATAATAGGGAATAGAAAGTGCAAAGCTAGCAATTAAAATAGCCTCAGTCCATCTTAATAAAAGGTACAAGAGAATACTGTACATATAAATAGATAGATAGATAGATAGATAGATAGATAGATAGATAGATAGATAGATAGATAGATAGATATAGATATATATACTGATTTTCCAGCCAATGCAAGCATCTTTTGTACATGCATATTTGGCCACTCAGCAGGTAAACAAATGGGTCAGTGGCTTAGGAGAAATGTTTCTTTGCTCTTTTTTTCTCATTTCAGGAGGGTAAAGTCTGCAACAGTCTGCATTTTAAGCAAAACAGATTCTTTCTGCTTGCAGCAGTGGAACTGTTGACATGCAGCACTTCTTCAGCTAAGCATTTGCTTAGAAAAAGGGAATGCAGCCCCAGTCCCCAAACCAGATTTTTCCTATTAATTTAACTTTGCTTGCTCTATGCTTGCTCTATGTATAATGCAGCCATTTGAAACCCTTCCATCTTGTTTGCAACTTGAATCATGTCTCTATTTTTAGAGGACTTGGAGCTACGTTATGACTTTACCAAATGGAAAATGTAATCATGCCTGGGTTATGTATAACAAAGTGTGCATTTCCCCTGAGCCAGATGAACTGCATCATCAGGATTTTGGACAGAGTACATTTTTTGGGATAGTAACAATCTGAAGAACTGGCCCTGCCAGCAACTTTTCTTTCCTAACTTGCATTAGCTCAGAGTTTGTGACAGCTCCCCAGAGAACTGCACTGAGGCAGCACAGCAAGAAGACACAGTGTTCTAAGAACACATGAAACCAAATGACTTAATTTGCCCATGGAGCTGATTGGGATTTTGTCTGTTTGACACAGCTTGGAAAGGAGGGGGGGGGATTTCTTTAGGAAGAGCATGTCTATGACATTGTTGTCACTGACCCTCAGCCAACTGGCACTGGCAGAGTTTGGAGAGGTTGACACACTCTCCCAAATTCCACATGGGCAGGACAGCATTTGCATGTAATGAATCTCATGCCTAGCTGGTCACACCGAGTGCTTCTGCCCTGCTTCAGAGGTGCTTCCCGTCTGCCTTCAAGGCTCTGCATTTAGCAAGAACAAGCACAGGGAAGCTGACAGAGAAACTGAAGAAACATATGGCTGTTCTATGCACACAGAAAGTGTGACTGGGAGCTCGCTGCGTGTTGCTGCTATTGGAGCCCCTCAAACGACCTACAAAAATACAGAAAAGAAAGGGAAAAATAAGCTGTTTCTCTGTTCACATGTTAGTTTTCAAAGATTCTTAACCCAACAATAACTAGATGTATTATTCCAAGCATTCTGGATCAAAAAACAGACATTCTTTTAAAAAACTTAAAACACAGATACATAGTGTGCCTTCACTGATGATGATAGAGATATAGAGATAATAAGATAAAAACACCTGCATGCATCTAATCTGGTTTTCCTCTCACTTATGACAGTTTTATACTAGCTTAATTTCATTGATTCTTGAGAAACTGTTATTGATGCAATGGAATGGAATCCTGAGAGAGAAGATTCAGCCAATAAATGTCACTGCCTTAACACTGCTACATGATATTTTAAAATGCATAATAAATGCATACAGAAGCCAAAAAATCCCTTGCAAAAGGAATCTGAAATCATCCGCATGTGGGACAATTGTTCCTCAGCAGAGTGGTCTTCCCACAGTGGAGAAACTGTCAGCATATAATTATAGATCTCTGAAAATCATTAAATCTCCGTGTTTACTGGAAGTGCATTAGTGAGAAAACACCATTCTATTTCTCCAAATGCCTTCTGAACATAATAGCTTTAAAAAAAAAAATGAAATTCCCAAATCTACTACAAAATTACCACAAAATGTCACATTCCTCTAATTAATAATTCAAGTCTTTTCCCTATCCAAACCCATGAAGAAATCAAAAATACAATTGAAATGTTGTTTGTCTGGCAATATGTATTCCACTTCACAGCAGCAGTTGCCACAAAAATACTTTTGGTGTTAAGAAAGACACTCTGGGCTTGGTTTATAAACAAATTTTTGCTGGCTCAATTGACATAAATCAGGCTAACTGCATGATTTACATCAACTGCATTAGATCAAATTAACTGCTATAACTGAGCAAAACCATTCAGATCTCCTAAATATTGCTAAACGAAGAAAAGCAATTCACATCAGGCAATTTGTAAGCACTTCATAGTTGTTTGAAAAGTTACGCTCCCACTTTCAGAAACGCTGCAAAAATATTTGGCATAACATCACTCTACCATACTGTAACTTTGCTCTATATCAATTTCAATCTTCCTTAGCACTTTGCTCTTCAGCAATTACGGCGCTCTGCTTTTAACTCTGCCTCTGCTCCCACACATGGGAATAAAGGAACGGAAGGAGTGGGCTGAGCCACGGACCCAGTGATTTTCCCACTTCCCAAATAAAATGCCAATCAGCATGGCTGTGTTGGTGAAAACATAAAACCAATTTGAACAGGTAGAAAACTGCAAAAAAAATGCTGGATACCAAAGGTGCAGCAAAAATGTGAGAGATAGAACAATTTTTTGCGCAACAGGAGGTCCATTTAGAAACAATTATTTGCATCTTCCAGAGCTCTGAAGATTTGGATGACTTGCTACTGGTGTAAGCTGGCCTTCCAAATGCTAGTCCTCTCATAGAGAGATGTGTTGCAAAAGGCTGCCTGCAAGTGAAAATCTCCTCTCTTTGGAGACTATATTGATCCGCTTCTAAATTTCCTGGCGTATTTTCATTCAGTCTTACAAAGCACCATATCTAGGCAACCAGCCTTTGGTGGGCTCCAACTTATTGCTTAAGACAAGTTTTTCTGTGCTATATCCACCGTCTCCCATTCCTTCCCTCTGGATGTTGAAATCAGTCAGCATTTTTAAGGCAGAGGCAAATTGTTTTATTTTGACTTGACCCCATGGCAAAACTTTATTGCTTTCCTTCACTGCCTTCAAATACCTTATCACTACCAATTTGTTTTGTAATGAAACAGTATTGGTAATTGCCAGGAGTCTTGTCCATTTAAATGAATTTGAATTCTAGATAATAACTGTACCAGATTTTCTTCTGAAGAGTATTTAATTTGTATTGTAAAGGTGCCTAAAGCCTCTAATATCTCTGCTAGGGACTTAAACTACCTACCATGAAAAGGTGTGGGAAAAGAGTGCCCTTCAGAAAGCAGTGTGTGCTCTGCTGAAGTGCAGAGCCCTCAGTACCCTCCACAGCTTGTCAGAGTGAGACTGGACCTGGGCACCCACCTGCCTTCCATAGGATGGGATGCTGATTCCTGTGCCTCTGATTCTTGTGAAGGCTGTACTTACATTGTATGTGTGAAACAAGATAAGAGGAAACATTTTAATTTCATTTATGATTAGCTCATGGCAACTCATCTCCTTGGATTAGGAGGTTTCATAAAAGAACAACACATTGAGTTCAACCTCCACACAAAAAATGGCATTTTGCACAGAAGCTTCTTGTGAGGGGAGATTTTCTTTTATGGACGAATTTTCTCTCTGTGGAGAAATTAAACAATGTAATAACCTTGCTGAACCCATAGCTCATATCAGTTTTTAAGTGTAATTAATATAACTGCTTTATGGCACGTGTGTGATTCCATGTTCAGACAGATAACAGGTTTCCATCTTTCAAAAGAGAGGACTGTTCTGTGATAGTCATCCACTCCTGTCTGAACTATAAGCCATTGTCAGTGAAGGCAGATAAGCTGAGCTGTTTAAGGATAAACATCTTTTTCTCTCTGTATGCATGTATGTATGTAATCAAATCACTCCTTCAGTGACTCCTTTGACGTCAATTTTGTATGATTCATGGCAAGACAACAAAGGAAAAAGTAATTCTTTGTTTATAATTCAGAAACATGAGAAACCTGATTGTAATAAACGTATTGCCTTATGCTGAACACGTCTCTACTCCTATTTTGAAAAGCACATGCTTTTGGAGCCTCAGCATTTACCACAAAGAGGATATAAACTTCGTAGAGGAAATCACTATGGCTGGAACACACCCAGCAAAACCAGAAATCCCATACCAGCTGGGTGGAAACCCCTTGCCAGTTGCATGGAAAATTAAAACCTGTGGGGTCAATATTAACCTTGCAGATTTTTGAGTTGCCTATTACAAATATTTAAACCAGATATCGAGAGGTGTCTTCATGAAAAGGCGACGTATGATATTGCATAAATGCCAGCAAAAGGATACTGCTGTCAGCTTACACTATTGCAAGTATATCTTGCCCATAGCCTGTACAGGAAATTCATTTTATACAGCAATTTCACACAGAAGCTCTAATCAATGACCTAGGCACTACTTTAACACTAATAATAGGATATACTCAAATGAATGTTTCTTTCTTAGTGAATTTCATGAAGGAACTCACAACAGAAGATTGGCATAAGGGAAGAAGAACTGTTTAAGAAAACTACCTAACCTGAAGCATGTATTCTTCAAAAAGTAAACTGCCAGTCTTTCATTCACTTCAATGTGTTCTGAATGCTTAAGTTTCTAGTCTAAATATCATCTTTTTGTTTTACACAGTCCATGAGGTGTTTGTTACACCTGTCTCTCTCCCTTCACAAATTTAGATTGAAGCTCTAACATTAAACTGTAGAGTTTCAACTCTAGAGTTAAACTCTTGTTTTAGACAAGCCTGAAAGTTATTATGAACAACATCACTTTTACCAAGAGATACACTGTATGAAATAAGGGTCACGTGGGCTACAATAATCCTAAACAAGAATATTTTGTAATTCTATCAAAACATTAGGAAGCCAAACACCATACTAAATGAAACAGGACAGACTGTTTTACAATGCAAACTCTTTGGTTGAAGAAATGAATAGCAAAAATTAGTGGTGGCCATAAAGCACACATAGTATTATATTATTAACATGTGGTTAACTCTTATGGTTAACCATCACACCAGAGGAAATAGTTCCAATGCCAGAAAGCTTAAAATCTGCATTGAGAAGGACTGACTGAAATAATGAGGATATACACCTCTACCATCCCGTGGAGCTGCAGGTCAATATGGATGACTGTGCATCTAACCCACCAGACTGCAAGTTTGCATTTGCTGGAGAAGTGAGCAACCTCTCATGCACAGCAGTAATAGCTCTGAATGTCCCTTCTTGCTTAAGGAGAGAGGCAGCCTAAGGCAAGACAAGAATCTTGCAGTGTGAAATGCCATTATCCACCAGGCTATGTGGAGAAGACCCAAAGGTGCTACACAGAGTATGGGTACATGCAGGGTAGAACACTTCTGCCCCTGGAGGCTTAATGTGAAATGCATCATCAGGTTTTAACTAGCAGCAATCAAAACTGTTTTATTATTTTACTCAGAAAAATCCTGAAATGTTATATTGAGCTGTGTGTCTTATCTTCCATCACAGAAAACTAAAACAGCAGCAGCAAATAAAGCTTGTAACAGTTCAATTTGGAAATCACAAGTTCAGCAAAAAATGAAGAGTCACAACAAATTACTGAAGTTACTAGATTTGAAAAGACCTTTATAGGGAGACAAGGTGAACTGGAGGTGTAAATAAGTTTTTAAAATTGAACGAGTTTTCTAAGAAACCTTTAAAAGAGACAATGTGCAAGGTGAAAATAAAATAAAGATTTAGAATGTCATTTAATGGAGGGATTTCAGACCAGGGAGCTAGGCCACTCAGCTTTTGGGAAATCCTCCTACTTCTCAAAGTAAGCAATAAAGAACAAGAAAATTAGAGCTGTTCTAGCAGGAAGTGAACACTGGACACACAGAACCCCTTCCTACACCCAAAAACACCAGAAGCCTGCTCCATAAATCAGCATGGATGCAAAAATACAAGAGAAGTGGGACACAAACTTCAGCTTTCATAGACACATTAACTGCCCTTAGCAGGAAGGAGAGATGTGTAGGAGAGGCTGCATGTTGCCTCCATAGCAAGAACACTGGTGTGACAAGGACAAAGAGAAAGGTCATGTCTGTGTTCTCTCAATCCACAAACAAACCGATCTAAAACAGGCAGCGCTGCAGATCTGCCACTTCTTCCTTCTCTCATCCAGAAATTACCCTGAAACACGTGATATTTTGGTAATACAAGTGAAGGTGACGGAGCTTACAAGCTTCTGGCTTACGACCAAGCTACTGAAAAATTTCTCAGTCTTTCAGAGCTCCTTCCATGACTGCCCCAAATATTTCCACTGAAAACAGTGAGTCACCAAAGATCTACTTGAAGAACATAGCTTTTATAGTTTGTGAACCTTTCTTTTTCACCCCATTCATCTATGCTGGCAGGTAGATTTTTTCCTCAATCTGTACTAATAAAAAATAGACATCAATTTATTTTTTGAATGTGAACAAAACCCAATGGGAGAATCAGGCAAGAAGAAAATTGCAGGCTTTTCAATCTCCCATTGTAGAAAAGTATGCTGGAAAGACATTCATAAAACGAAATGAATGTAAAGAGTACATCCAAGAGTGCAGCTTAGTGAGGAATGCATGTGTTAGGATTTGCATAATTCCAGCTGGTTGGTGGAACATTTCATATTAACAATAATGCTAAAAATAACACATTTTGAATCTACTTGAATAGACTATGCTTAAGCACTGCTGTTTTCTTCACAGTTGATGGGTGCTCTACAGGAATCAAAGGCAAATGCAGGGCAGAAAAATTCATCCTCAAGTGAGGTGGTTGCAGACAGCATTACAAACAGCTACAGCTATTGCAATGAAAAATGCCAACATATATAACCAAACAAGACAAAATTCTTCCACCTACTCATCAATAATCCTTTAGTGCCTGCAAGAACACATTCAGTTCTTGTGCAGGTGAAGCTCAGACCTGTTTGATAGCAGGCCTATTTTGAGCACTGCGAGGCTGAGAGACTCCTAAAACTGCGTTGTCTTAAGGACTCACAGGATTTCCAAGGTGTTTATTTTAATGACTCTAAGCTGTAAAGCACAAAAGAAATATTCTATCTCTTTTATGCTTTTCCTTTGCTCTCTGTCTAAGGTTTCTTTACCTCTATCTTGCCTTCCAATATTGTATGTTCTGATTTGGTATTTCTGTTAAAACCCAGTTCCTTCAATGATACATATACATAAGGATTTTATTTCTTTAATTAAAAATAAAAACCCAGATGCTCTTAAGCCTTCATTATTGAAAAGATGAGTTTTCAAAACATCACTAAGCTGCTGATAAAAGCTTAAAAACCAGAAGGCAAGTAAGAATGTACATTTTGTTTTAGTCTCGTAATTTTTTCAGACGTCATAATGTTTTTCAAGTGTAACATGATTTATAAAGGTTGAAGTTGGAGAAAAAAATATAAAGAAGCTTCTTTAACTACAAGCATGAAGGAATACATTCAAGCACATATGCCAATATTCCCAATGAGTTAATGAAATTATTCACATGCATAATGGTGAACATGTATGATTATTTACAGAATATGAAAAACATTGATAGAAAAAAAGCCCTTTTGGAAGATGTAAACTGAATAGCAAGTTTTACTCATTTTGTTTTGATGTATCAAAAGTGAATATCAGCCTACAGACCATCCAACTGAGATCAGAAGCGTTGCACGTAAATATTCAGTATGAAGAAAGAAAATGGGGCTTGTACCAAGCTCAGCTGTTACTAAATGCCTAAGCTAATAAAGAAAATGGGAGTAGTGATTTTTGAATGAGAATACTAGTTATGTGAGGCTGAAGTTTAGGTGATAAGTTGACAAAAGAAAGCTCTCAAATTTAAAACCTCTTGAAAGTCTGTCAGTAGTCTCCATTAAACTCAGAAAGATCCAGCTCACAAGTCTGACTTACGAATGAACAGTAGACATGTGATTGACTCATACATACCTCAGCTTTAATTTTTCAGTATGTCAGTAGCTTGATTTTCAGTCCCTGAGCACCTACAGCTCCACTGAAGTAGTAGCAGATGTGAGAATTCAGCCTCTTTGAACATTCAGCTAAAGGCACTGGGAGTTATGAACAAAATGTAGACTCAGTTGCATGCCTATTACTGTATGATCATTATGACTACTCACAAATTAGGCACACAGTCGCGCACATGGTCTTAGACACATTGGGGAGAGTTTCAAAGACACATCATGGGATGATAGGAATCCAGCTCCCTTAAAAGACACATACCTTTGAAAAGTTCACCCTGGGCTTTGAACAGCTTTCCACAATGGATCTCTTCTAGGATTCAGTGGTAACAGAAATTGTTCCTTATATATCACCAGTTCGTGATTTAAGATTGAAAATATGCTTAGTTTTTTTCCAAGAGCAAGAAAACTTCACACATTGCTCCTGGGAAACTTATTTTGCAACGAGAGGAACAATGTAGGGCAAAGTTCAAATACGAAAGAAAAGAAATAAAAATGTTAAACTGCTATATGAGGGACATCTCATTTCAGTCACCTACTAAATCTCTTGTTGTGTTCAGTGAAGTCATGACAAGGGGGAAAAAAAAATTAACTACAATTAAGCTCATTCACAAAATTAACACATTTTTGAACCATTCCTCATAAACTTTTGTTCCATTGCAATCTGAAATGAACAGTGTTACTGGTTGTTTTTTTTTTCCACTATCCAAAATTTGGCTTTTTAGAGCAGACTCAACCCTTAACTATAGGGCACATTACTGGGGGGGTTGTGGAGGGGAGGTGGAAAAGAAAGAAAAATAGGTAAGAATATTGATTCAACTCAGTGAATAGTGTTATTTTTAAGATCCAGAGTGTAATCAAGTAGTTAGCTCTTAAAAACATCCAAATGCATTCCAAATGTTTGCTTACTTTAATCAGTTCTTCTTTGACATTATCACTGTGTCAAAAGGGCGTGGCAAAGAAATATGTAACATGAACGATAGCCTTAATAAATAATCTTTGTAAGCTACTATCTTGCTTTTACACAATCTTTTGATCTACCACATAAAATACGCTTTGGCAACAGGTAATATAAAGTCCCTTGGAGTATAACACCTTCTGAGATGTTAGGAACGAATGAAAAATAGTAATCCATAGTGCAAAGCTGTGGTTTCATTTGCAGTCTTAGCTCTGGTGAAGTCAACAGGAATTTTGCTGCTGTTTGGGACTTTTGACCCCATTCAGATACTCTTATCTACATGTTTTCTAAAGATGTTAAATACCACACACTTAAGTAGTTTGTTCTGAAAGAGGTGGATGAGAATGTGACAAAAAGCTGGACAGCTGGTAACAGGACAGTAGTACTTGGAGCTTGTGCCATAACTCTAGAGGAGCAAAAATTATCGCCTACCTCAGAAATGTGCAGATCGGTGCACACCTCCAGCTTCACGATTCACTTCTTCTCTGTTCCTTGGCTAAGGACAACCCTGGGCTCAAGTTAGGGGAATTTTTGTTATGGCTAGGTGGAGTATTCAAATCAGTTTCAGGATGATGGATCTTGATCTCCAAGAGACAAATGTGAAACTGAGAGCTGGCAATCTGAATGTTTCGTTTCCATTTTCATTTTTCCTAAATGAATGCTAGATGCCATGGGAGGTTTGGATAACAAAAAGAATGATCGTTTCATTGCCTAAGTGTCATAAAGCTTGATTAAAAACCTAATCCTATTTTTTATTAAAAAAAAACACAGGGTAAGCAGAGCATATTATTGATGCCCAGCTTTTACACAGAGAATTTTAACAAGTAATTTGGCAATGGAGACCAGACTTGCAATTCAAAACAGAGTATAACCTGAGCTAAGGATGTAGTAAAGTACTTAAAAATATCATCTGTCCATAGAAAGTCTGCAAAGGGGAGGAAGGAAATATTTTGGGATTAATCACAAATTGATTATCCATGATGTAAAGGGTAAACCAAATGAAAAAACAAAACAACACCAGAAAACTAAATCTTCCATGATATTTGAAATAGTTGCATGAGCAGACTGGTGATGTTATGCATTATCTAATTTTGGAAGGGTCTGCCTTTCCTCCCCATTATCTTTATTTTGACAGAGTGTGATCATTTTTTAGCTGAGTATCTTTTAAGCTTAGTCAAGGGAAGAGTCAGGATTTTTGTATTTTCTGTGTTGGGTGCAAAGTTAGCTATACACACCATAATTTCCCTCATAGTATTTATACCAAGAAAGGAGAGAGGATAGCATTTTGTAGCCTTTTTTTATAAAGAATATCAAGAGTTGCAGTTATGCACTATGGTTCAGTCTCTGAAGCTGGGTTCAATCCATATCATTTGCTTGCATCTTTACAAGATCTTGAAGGCATATCAGCTGCAATGCTTTATTCACAATGTCAAATATTCTAAACAGACCAGAAATAAATCTGCCTATGAGCTATGACTAAGAAATCAGCCATCATCAATGCAAAAGTAATCTCTGTTATATTCTGGAGTCCAATTGAGATGGTCTAATGTATTGGCCAAGATCAGATGCTTCTAAGGATGTTGATTTTTTTTGCCATTTTCTCAGTCATCTCATAAAAAACAAGAAATTAGGCAGCACATTAGCTTGCCAAATAACTGACATAAAAATTTCTAGCACTGATCAGATTGCTATGTTTTCAGAGAAGGTGAAAATAAGACAAAAAAATATTTCACATTATATGTGGAATGGAAAGATTTTTTTGATAATCTTCATAATCTGTGGCATATCAGATTCTTTGTTCCCCAGATTCTTTCTCTCTCATAAGCATTCTCCAAAAAGCCAATATGCATCAAATTCTGAAGACCAGGAAGTCCTTGGGAATTAAGCATCTTATGTTCCTTGCAGGTAAACGGATGGGCTTGCCCATAAACAAAGGAGAAAGCGTGGTGCACGCAGAAACCTTAAAGTGGAGTACTGACATTTTGATGATGCATCACACCTGCAGTGTGCTAAACAGAACTGTTTCCTAGAGAAGCAGTTTCTAGAAGTCTAATACTCTTCAAGCAATTGGCCAAGAGGAAAACAACATGCATCAAGATTGTAGGTAGCATGCTATTGTTATGTACTGCAGATATTTGTCTTTGCTGTGGAAATGCTGCCACTATCTGAACCATTTCAGAGCAGCCCCTCGTGCCTGAGCAGTGACATGATCTGCAAGTAGATGAACTCATTAAAAACAACTAGTTTTCAACAGGATACGTTAAATATTGCTAATTTCTGTTTGTTCTGTAAGGACATCAGCTCTAAACCCAACATCCACCAAAGCTGTCTCCATTTCTCATAACAGTACTTCAACATACGCCTAAATCAGCAATCAGCTGCCACTGACGTCAATGAGAGGGCTTTATTAGGAATAGTGCTTGACACGGCTGTCAAACTGCCATTACAGCACATATCAGCAGTCGTCCTTTGTACCTCTTCAAGTGAAACACCAGTCCCCCCAAACCCTGGCCTTAGTGACAATAGCCAAAGAAGAAAGAAAGCATAAACACTGGGTATTTCTGTCATCTTGATGTTATTCAACAAAACCAAGCAAACAGCTCACAAACCTCCAACTGGAACAGGGTGCTCCAGTCTCTGCAGCAAGCAGCCTTGTTGCTAGGCAAAGTAAGAAGCTGGCAGCCCAAACCACATGGACCTCTCAGACATTTTCAGAGGCTGCAGACCCATGGCTCCCTCCAAAAAACATCAGAACCCGTTCTCTGTCCTCTGTTTTGGGCATTCCTTGCCCTAAACGTTTGTATATATAGCAGACACCAAATAACAACTCTATCTAAAACTGCGAGCATCAACTTGAAGCAAAGAGCTTACTGGACAACAACTCCACCTACCTCACACTGCAGGGATGTAAGATATTTGGGCTGGAGCTCACCTACTGTCTTTATTTCCAAGTTAGGGCACGCATGCTAAACTAATCTTCTAACTCTTCTTATAATTAGTGAGGACACAGGCTGCTGAAGATTCATTTAAATCCATCACAGACATCTGAAGTAAGTGCAATGAATTTACCTCCTTAACTCCTTGACTGTAGAGGGAACTCAGAGAATTAGCTCAGACTACTGGCTTCCTTTTTTAGATCTGGTTAAGCATGAGTTACATGATCCGAGCTCCATGCGATAGTGTCAGATCCCAGTAGGAATTTGATTGGCTTATACATTCCAAAAGATTTCAAATATCTTCTTAGTGGCTCTCTGTTTACTCAAAGCACCATATGTTCTGTAACTTCCAGCCAACCTCTAAGAAGTCTAGCTGAGGTGTTCAAATGTCTTAATCTGTTCCTCTTAGAAACAGGAAAAATATGTTTTATGAGATAATACAGAGAAGTCCATCTTTTCATATGACAAACACAGCAATGCTTTGTTTTATGTTCAGTTTCAGGCATGCATTGGAAAAGAGGTACCTATATTTTTCAAAGTATTACATTTTCCATTGTGATTTTTCATCAAGCCTTTAAATCTGGATGTAGGTTTTGTTTTGTCAGCCAACAGAACGTACAAGTAATATTATAATTGGTATTGGCATTCAACAGAAGGAATGGAGTCTCAAGTATTTCGGGGTTCAAACATCAGAAAAACACTTTTTGTTACTATTTTTAAATACACTCAAAATTAATATGCAAGAAACTGTAGTTGCATGCTACATTTTCTAGAGATTAGAACAAAGTAATAAATTAGTGAGCAAAACTCTGAAATGCTAAACAACTGCAAGATAGACTTTGGTAGTGTACTGGTAGCATGGTTAACAGCCTGCAACCACAATGTCTTATAATCTTTATGTGAACCATCAATTTATACATTTTTACTTACACAGCTATAACACTATTAGATTTTTTTTCCTTGCCAAAGCTTATTTTATTTTCCTGGGCAAACTCTACACTAACACAAAGTGTTGGCCTGAGGTTGTTAGAAGAAACAGGTATATAAAGCAAATAAATGAATATCAGACCTAGTAGGCATTCATACAGGGTAAAACAGGTCTACCTTGCACACTGAGATGCTGGAAGGGTGAATTACTGGCAAGAATAACTAAGAATATAAATCAGTAGAAGCCATGCATCATGTTATCTTACAAGTTGCTTAACAACTTGATTTCCTTTCAGCCTCCTCCCAGTCAGATTTTCTTTGCTATCACTTACATACTATCTTCATGCTCCATGTAAAAATAGCACAGGTCTGCAGGTCACACTAATTTTTAACAAGGCGATTGCTAAAATACAGGACAAACGAAGACTTCCCTCAGAGCCATGTCATGGAGAATGAGAAGTCAGGAGACTTGCTGAATGTATTTGTCTACTGCTTGCTTATTTTAATTTATTTATTTACCTCTTTATTTATTTATTGCTATTGTGTGCTCTGGGAGTTCCCAAGACTGGGTAAATATAAGAATGAAGCATCCACATAAGTTGACTGAGACATCCGGTGCTTTCTCCTGCTGGAGACAGTGTACGAGCAATCTGTTTTTTCACTCCAATCTGTTTCAGGCCATTCCTACGTCTATTAATTCCTACCTGATGCAACAGATCCATTAGCAAAAAAAACAAGGCAGCTTCAGGGCCACTGCTCTGGCATGCAACAAGCTCAAAAACATTTGTAAGCCTTTTTTCCTCCCTGCAGAAACCTATGCCAAGACCTTGTCTTTTTGAAATCTCTGCTATAAGATTTCACAGCTGTTCCAAAAGACACTACCGCTTACAGAATGCAGTTATAAAATACTATCCCATAAACTCTGAATACTATAGGACTATAAAATTGTTACAACTCCCTCTTGTATTACTTACCAAAAATAAAGGGGGAGGGAAAAGGAATAGGGAATCAAACTTCATGTGGGAAAGACAGTGAGTACATATTTACTTGATGCTAATCACCTCCACCTCTTTGTGAACTTTGACTTTGAAGATGTCACAGTAAGTGATAATTACTGAAAAGTAATTTTTAGCCATTTTTATAAGGCAGGAAAAATACTTTTGAGAAAACTAAACTGCTAATCTTAAAATGAGACAGTAAAAGAATAAGTACATTCTGACAGAAATAACTGGATTTAAGACTTAAAGAGCCTACTTTGTTTTTATGCTGATAGAGTGACATCCTATTTCCAAAAAAGCAAATGGAAATTTTGACATCAATTTCAATGTTGGCAGAATTTCATTCACTGAGTGAAGTATAATTTATTAGATTTTCGTGTTAAATGCAGAGGAAAATCCTGTTCAAATTTCCCCCTAATCCAGACTCAGAGTTCCTGCATGGTTACAACAAGAGAGTCGGTAACCTCAGATCTTTTCTCAACTGTACAAAAATGACCCAATTTCCCACATTCTTTTGAATACTAAATCTCTGAAGCCTGTCATGTACAGAGAAACCACTATGCTGCACTTTGAGTTTCACTCAATATTCTGACTGCAGTCTTTGTAAGTCTGCAAGAATTTACATTCATTGTCTCTCCAGAGTAACTTGCAGAATGATTTCCAAAAAATCTCTCTTTCAACTACTATTAGACACAGTCTAATACAGGAACAAGGAATTCCATGCCCAAGGGCCAGATACAATCTGCAACTTAATTTCAGGCAGACTGTGGCCAAACGTCTTTTCTTGTGTGCGTGTATTTATCACTGGATGAAAAACAAAGGTTCTTATTAACATACGATTTGCCAAATGTCTCTGGGAAACCTAGCTGGACCTTGTAATGGAAAAGTGCTCTGCCCCAGGTCTAATAAATCACAATTCAACGTTACATCTACCAACCGAGAAAGACAGAAATACAATACCGCAGAATATTACACGGTACATAAATGCAGCATTCCAATGGGACTGTCAAGTGGTTTTGCTGTGGTAGAGCAAAGGGCACCATTAGCAGACCCAGTACTGGAAGCTATACTTCAGTTGACGGCAAACATAGGTAGAAAACAAGGGGCAGAAATGGCTCCACCTTGAATGTAAGAGTACAGGAGAGAGACCTGGGGACTACCAGGAACAAAACAACAGTATACTTTTACTTTCAAGCTGTGAACATTTGATACAGAAACTGAGGAGGAGACAAAATGAACACAAGACTCTACAATATCGTTTCTACAAAGTTCTTTTGTAAGGAGAACTGTGCTTTGATATCAAGCAGCATTAAAAGAAATCAGAACAGATTAAGAAGAAAAAAAACTGTAGGAAGTTGCTTACATCCTACTGTTACTTGATCTGAACCATCTTACATTTATTTAGGTTACTGCTGTTTCTTGCTGTATCACTGACAAATGACTGTTCTTGCACTAAGAGCCAACTGCAATGTGATAGCTGTACTCTAGTGGACATTTTAAAGCTCCTTGGGTTATGAGGTATGGAGAAGGAAAAAGGGAAGGGGGGAAAGAGGGAGATGGGTAAAGAGAAAAGGTGGAGAAGAAAATGAGAGAGGGAAATGTAATGGATTTACATCGTCATCCTTCATAAATCTTGATCACATCTTCAACAAGATCTAGAAAAATCACAGTTTCACTCCAAGACAAGGATGTTCATTACCCAGGTTCAAACTATATGAAAAATTACTGTGGGAAAATCATTCACAATTGATTTATGGCTAAACTGAAAGAAGTGGAAGTGCCATGGCCAATCAGCTGCCTTCAGAATACCTTCCAATCCTGCCTCCACACTAAAAGCTTTGCACAGAGATGCTTCTGTCATTTGAGTACCCAAACACGAAGCATTAACCCAGCACATCCCATTAATCATTCCAGCCACCTAGAAATGAGACCTGCAATAAAATGGAAAAGGAGGAAAAATGAATAATTTAGTAATTGATCTCTATCTGGAAAAACATACTGTTCTAAAATAAACAATTCTCCCTTCACAAGCTGGAGAGAACCCTTAACACTATTTACATTTAAAAATGCAATTAATATATTCATGTTTCTTTAAGAAAAAATTAAAAAAAATAGGAAAAATCTTTCTATCATAGGGAAAAGCCAGGCTTCAGAATTTGTTTGTCTTATTTAAAAATATATAGCTAATTTCTTGAGGGCTGCTGAGAGCAAGAGAACCAGAGGGAAGGCTTTGTATGACAGATCTTTTCAAAGATCAGCTGTTCTGTGTCTCCATACACTTCAAATCAATACAAAGGGCTCTTGGATGTTTAGTTAATATCCGTACTCAAAGAATTGCAAAAATATCTAGGGCCTTGCATTATCTTCTCTGCTCTCATCAACAAGCATATCACTATAGAGCTGCATCATGCCTCTAGGAAGACTTAACTCATACACTGCCATGGCACAGGGAATGCATGAACCCAGCACAGCAGACAAATATTTGTGAAAGGAAGAGAAAAAGGATGCATCTGCTCAGAGAAATGGCTTCTCAAAAGCAGCAGTCATCCTTCTGACACCATGCAGGGAACTACGACCCACTGGGAAAGAGCCATCTACATACTGAAAGAAGCTCTGAAAGAAGGAGGTCATGAAAGAGGTCATGAAAGCCACTGGAAAAAAAAATCTGCCTTGTTCTTATTTGCATCCTACTGAACAATAACCTACAATGTTTCCCTAAAAATTTATTTGTGTGCACACACAAACATCCACACGCTCCCTTTTGTTTCATATACACCTAAGCAATTGGCTTTAGGCTAGCTAATTAAGCAAGTGAGTGCACAGCTTCTCTCCAAGTCACATGAGCCAGAATCATGAAAAGCTACAGTAGAAAAGGTATTTGAAATGTTAAAATCACACAGTAGCCAGATGACATTGTAATAGCACAAGCACTAGGCATCTCTATTAAAGACTTGATTTATTTATTTATTTATTTTCCTGTAAATTAGCACAGTTCACTGAATTATTAACTTCCCTTACAGAATGTAAACAGGATTTCAGAAGATGGATGAATCAGGTAAAATTCAAGTAACAGTATGAAAACTGGAGCATGAAGTAACTAAGCAACAACCCCTCTGAAGATGCACTTTTGTCAGGATTTCGGCTTCTGTAGACCTGCTGCTACCCTCTCTCCTTAACATCTTATTAAAATTGACTTTATGACATGAAGCTTGAAACATTAGTATCAGCTTCCTGCTTAGACCTACTTAGTATCTTTTTGAACAACTGAAGTTTCATCTAGTGCCCCTGTGGGCTTATGCCATGGTTGGAGAAGAAAAGATGCCCCTCATCTCTCCTCTCAAGCATATTAAGTATCCTTCAGACTTCTACCTTTTCTATTTTCCTGTAAGGTATGACAGGTAAACTTTTTAAGGTAAATTTTTTAGTTACTCCTCTGTCAGGAATTTTCTCAGGCTCTTGAATACTGTTGTCACACTTTTCCTAGTCCCCTCCTCTCAGTCCCGTCCTTTTTTTGCTCAGGAGGCCAAATTTCAAGTTATGCTCTAGCTGAGACCAGAGGCATGGCTTCATACAAAACGTTGGCTGATACTCTCCCAGTTACTCAACATCTTACTATTCTTGAAAGATAAGCAACCTAGTATTGCATTTGGGTTATGATCATGGCTGTAATGTGAGCAAGATCTATCTCAGCCCTTCTGGATTGTGCAGGATCAACTGCTCTCACTCTCACTCAGTCACCCTCTCTTGCTTTATTCACCTCTAATCTCTATCCAGCACTGCTCTGCCCATTTTTCAGACAATTTTACAGTTCTTCTAAATTATTCATAGTACTGCTATAGAGCAGACTAATAATTGTTTCAGTCCCAGATTTTGTTTTCATCTCTCCAGCCCACTCTTAATGCCGGTAATAAATGGGTTAACAACAGGAATCTCAGTCAATTTGCAGATGTCTAAAGCTAAACTTCAGATCTCTTTCTACCTTATCAGATTAGCCTAACTCTCTGCTTTTTCTCTCCTCCACAGCCTGCAATCACAACAGTGTTTTGTTTCTGACCCTGTTGCTGTAATCTTTTCTCTACAGATTTGTGGAAGAGTGGTCACTCACAGCATTTTGTTTGCAATTACTCATGACTTCTCCGGCTCAGTCTCCATTCTAGGAGATCACTGAAATGTCAGCTTGCATTGTAAGATACATGTTGGTTGACTACATTGTGCCATAATCTCTCCAGTCCTTTACTATTGTTTTTAAATGAAGATTTCACATTGGTTGCCAAGTCCAGATGCAGTGTTGCTTAAATATCTTTCTGAATTAGTTAACTGTGCCTGTAAGTGATTCACAGATGAAGCTCTGGTTTTAGCAGAATTTATAGAAGAGACACAAGCTTCAGATCACTACTGAATCAGCCACAAATCAAAGCCCTCTGGCATATGGAACCCATCAGTCTAGCAGAGGTTTACTGTTGGATCATTCTGCAGTGTGTGAAGAGTTACAGACTACAGCCAAAGCACTGCTTCTCCCAGGGCTTTGCTTGTGCTGGTACTGTCCTGCTCTCTTCATAGGTTTGCCATGCATTGATACAGCATCACTGCCATTTCTGTTTTACTTCTGGTATCCAAAACATGGTCTGCTCTGCTAGAGGTCTTTCTAGGACTCCTCTTTCCTTAAAGCCCTCAGATGTTAAATTCCCATCCTCGAGTAGAGCAATGCCTAAACAACAAACAGCTGCCATGCAGAGATTCGAGATTTTGGGTGGGAATCAGGAATGCATAAAGAACAGGAAAAAAATGAGAAGGGCACTGACTTCCACGAGTTCAGCTGCATGGAAGAGGCAGCTTTGTCAACTGATATTTACTCCTTCTATTCTGAGGAAAGGCAACCCAGACACCATGTACCTCTGAGGATGAATGCTGGGAAAGAACAAGCAAGAAGAACCGCACTGACACAATCACCATTTGAGAAGAAGGAATAAGAGGGGGAAAGACGACCTGGCATGTACAGAATGGTCCAGTTTCATTTCCATCATCTTAGAGGAAGAGTCAGAGGCTACTGAAAGCATCCAAGAGGCCAATATGACAGCAAGGTTATTGTAAACTATAGCCATAATAAAAAATGCTATAAAATCACAAGGACGTACTGGTGTTATTACACTTTCCCAAATAAATTTTAGCACTGAAAAAGATCACATGCACAGACATACTCTGAAAACTGTCTGACAGCCCTCACAAAACAAGCAGTGCCTCCTCAGGATTCAGAACTTCCCTGACCTGGTCTGCCTCCCTTTCACCTGCAGGAGCAGGGCTGGGACCTCAGCATCTTTGTTCCATGTGAGCTCTCACACAGTCAGTGGGAGGACCTACAAGAGCTCTCCCATGGGTACCTGGCCTGCACGTTGGGTGCTCACCAATCTACTAAGCTACTGAACCGATTATTGAACCAAATACCACTACACTGATTGAAATATTAAAATACATTTGTGTGTGTGTATATTTACCCCAATGTATACAGCACACAGAATAAAAAGAGAAGAATAACAAATCCTATGTATATGCTTCCCCTTCTCCATCACAGCTGCTTTTCATCTCACCCACCCTGGAGTCAGCAGCTCAGTCAGGAGAGCAGCTCTGCTCCCAGCGTGCTCCCCATTTGCCTGTCAGTTGAGCATGATGGGTGCTGAGTAACCCTCCTTCTTCCTTATGCCAGCATCTTCATGGCTTTAATATTCTGTTTGATCTGAGGCTGTGGGAGGAGTAAGCAATCTTCTGCTTGGCTTATTAACTAGGTAGGGAATACTCCCCAAGAAATATATTCCCCATCATTTCCTTTAGATCTCTTATCCAAGCTATCCATTGTTATTTTATTTTTGAGTGTGTGTACATTTTTAAAATATTTTTTAAGTTTTTGTTTTGTTTTATATATTTAATGTTACACGTTCTGGCAAGTGGATATAATGCAAATAATCTGAGAGCCAATGTTATTTATAACATTACTGCACATAACACCCTCATTCTCCACACCAGCCTTTTACTCTATAAAAATATACAAGAGTAAACAGGCACTCCATAAAAAGAAACCCAGGCATCCACAGTTTAGAGTGAACAGTTAAGAACTTTGCAGCAATGAGTATTACCTCACTTCCTTGTGAATAATGCCTTGCTATTTAGTCTGCTTACAGGATAATGCACTGTACTGCAAATACATATCAGCTTTCCTCTACTATTTTAAATGCAAATCTAGAAAATGATGCATATGGAAGACCAAAGATCTCATTTGAAAGACTGGGGGGAAAAAAAAGGAAACAATTGTTGAAAATCAAGAGTATGAAAGAAAATCATACAAACCAGAATTAAATTGGAAAACATAGGTAATATAACGTTGAAGAAAAAAATAATGCATACTTCGAAAGGCAAGATGTCACTGCATGTGAAAGGGGAAGAAAACAACTAACTACTTCAGCTGAACAGCTCTGTGCAACTTCCTGCCCAGGCCTTGTGAGTGGCGAAGGTTTGCATCAATTGTCTTTGCAGTTCCTTTGGAGGCGCTAATACAGGCATAAGTGTGTGACTTCAGATAGAAACATCTACTACTCAGGTGTCCTGCTCACCAAAGATGAGGCACATCCTTGGTTAGCTAGGTAGGTTTCATCTTTTTGGAAACTCAGAATATTTTCAGAGCACTTCGCCAAAATTCCCAACAATCCTGCCACCAGGCTGAGAAGTAAAGAGATCTGTTTGTTCTGTGCTGCCTGATGAAGAAAATCTTTAAGTCTTTGGAATAATTTTACAGGGAAGCTTTTAGAGAAAATAAAAATATTTATTTTTTACTCTACTGAGGATATCTGGATTCACACTGACATTTAACTGAGCAATGACTTGCATGCTGTACACTGTATTTCACTTACAACAACGGATATAACAAAGTTCCCTTTTCCCCCAGAAGACAGGAAGGTACGGTACATTTTTCACAGGAAATTACAGTTTCTCAAAGTCTGGAGTTCTTTTTTGTTTGTTTGTTTGCTTTTTAAGGGTCCAGTGAGGGAAAATACATTTGTCTGAAAGGTTCTGTGGTGGTACTGACACTGGGCATACAAAATGTGTTTCTATGACATTAAATATCCTACCATGGTCAAACAAACACACAATAACATTTATGTGCAAACGAGCCATAGCCACAGGTCTGCTGCCTCCTCTGGAGTGTATTTCAGAAGATTTGAGCCATCACCAGGCACCTGTAAGACACACCAAAAAAAAAAAGAACAAAGGTTAGCAGAGAGAACTTCTCCCATTCATGCTTGCTGTTCAACAGGACTTGCAAAAACATTCAACACCTAATAGACAAGGAAAACTAATTTGGCTCACTGTCCTGCACAGCTCTGTGACAAGCAAGTGATGTGGACTGATTTATGTAATCTAACAGGGCACTTGAGCACCAACGAGTACCCAAAACTAGAAAAGGTTGAGGAGGTGAAGCTGCATCACACCCGTGCCCAACATTCAGCAGGGCCAACTTCCACTCTACCTGCTAAGTAGGTGTTTCTACCCACCTATGCAGACATACTGAAATGATGCAGCATAATGTTTTGTGATTATGTTACTTGTGTTTTTAATGGTGTGCTGGGGAAAGGTAAGATGGCAGGCATGGGATTGTAATACACCACCTAGCTTACTGAAAGGAGCAGTAAAACCTTTTGAACAGACACAACAGCAGAAACAATTAAGGAAACTCCTTCAATTCAGAGCTACCTGGGGCACATGAACAGGCATACAAGCTGCCCGGAGGCCCTGGAGAGCAGTCGCTGAATTAGTAAGAAATGCAATGACTAATTGGTGATTGTTTATCAAATAATACAGCAGCGTTTCCACTGTACTCTAAGGGAGATGGAGGAATAAAGCTGTATCAGGTGCCGCTACTGTGAACTCAGTACAGTTCTGAGATATGTAAGACATATTCTTTAACTCTTTAAAGTGTCCATATGCAGATAAGACAGAGGCTGGCAGAAGGCATACTTATAAATGCATTTATTTCAAGTGCTTCTGCTAGTTCAAAGAACTCAAAAATAAACAGTTGTCTAAAAATGGATGTGCTTTGGAGAGGGAGAGGAAGATTTTGAGGTGGGAGACAGGGATGGTAAATTAAGTGCTTATTAATATAAAGCTTTTGTCTTCCTCAATCTCCCTTGGTCCCCAGATATATGAAACTGAGAGACTTTCCTGCTATGCTCTCTCAATATACTTGGCACATGCCACCTTCTCTGTCTCTTTTGCATTCACACACACACACACACTCTCTCTCTCTCTCTCTCTCTCTCTCTCTCTCCATAAAGGGGCACGAACTGAGAAATTTTAGCAAGGTTTCTTTACAGAAGAGAGGCCAGTATATAAATGTGGGAAGGAGACTTCAAAGGGAGATTCTTTCAGTGGTGCCCAAGAAAGTGGTTTGGTACTCCTCACTGCCTGGAAGCAAGGCTACCTAGGACTCTCCATCTCAATCCCCACCAATACTATCCTCAGAAATAACAAATACCCAAGAAGGAAAAAACATCTGCATGATGCTACCTTGAGTTTTTTTCAGCCAAAACTTTAGGCAAAAAGTGAGAGGAATAGTTAAAACAAAAACAACAAAAAAAGAACTTGGGGAATCCCTGAATTTGGTATTTACTTATCACATACTATTTCCAGTTATATGAACTAGCCAATTTATATTAAGAGTTGTTATCTTTTGCTTCAGATGCATTATTTCTTTTCAGTGAATCCTTTTAGACTCTTGTAATGGTTTATTGATAGTTATACAAGCATGGACAATTTACAATAGAAAAAAAGAAAAGCCTTTTTCAAGTACAGTTTTACATCATTTCCGTGAGCAAACTAAGTTGTCTGACAAAAAAATCTTTTTTTTTTTTCCCTCTCTAGTGTAACTTCATAGACATTAGGGCATTTGGTAGCATAGCAATGATGACAAAAATATAATAAATCCCTTTCTACCACAGCTGTCCCAGCAAGACTAAAGCCTTAACATCAATGAGATTGAACTACTTTATATTTCAGCAACATTTAGATCTATTGATGTTTCAATTTCTAAAAATATTACAGGCTTTTCCCCTCACAGCACAATGCATCTTCCTTGGTTACAAGGCTTTGTCTTGCTTCTGTCCATACTCTGGTAACTGTGGGTGTGCTAGATAACCTTTACAATATCAAGTATGTATCCTCACTAAAACCATTTAAATAGTGGATATTATATATAGTTGAGTTTTTTTTAAAGAAACTTTATTGCCATCATGCAGTTCCACAGTTTCTCCTGGGTCCCCAGCCCCTGTTTATAGCCAACTCTAACCCGCTCCTAGGGAATGCAGTAGTAAATACTGTCCCATATGCCTGCAAAGTACGATTCCTTTGGTTATGTCTTTCCCTTCTGTTTTATAATGCACAACATAAATCAAATGCATCTAGTTTCCAAAGCTGTGCTTCCACTTTGAACATATCAGGAGGTAAACACCACAGACAGCTCTTTTTTTTTCTTCTGTAATTAAGAGAAAAATTCTTACCATGCCCAATGAAATCCAGACAGTTTCAGTGTAGATGCCTGAAAAAAAGAAAACAGTCTTTAAAAGACAGCCTTTTGCTCAGTGAAGCTTTAACTCTGAAGAAACTATTGCCAGCATAATTCTATAGGTTGAGTTAAATAAATAAATACTTATCTGATTAATTGTTGCCTGGAATCCTTTTGTGCTTGTATCTCTTGAGTTAGAGGCCACATTAAAAAAAAAAAAAAAAAAAAAAAGTGCACAGGAGATTTGAAATCTGAGGACAACCTAAAGCTTGATTCTAAGAAATCTCAGTGCACCAGCACTTTCCCATGGTGTGTGTGAGACAGGTTTAGTCATCAGGTGTGACACAGAGCATTCTGCTGCAATCCAAAATTGCAAGGAGAGCCAACTAGAAAGCAACGTATTAAGCACATACACTGCACATATTACTGTACTCTCAATGAAAAGAAAATCAGGTGTTTCAATACACAGGTTTTATTCAGGTCAGCTGCATTTCGGTTCCTCTGAAAAGCTACAGCAAATGCCTGGATACAAAGATGATCACCATTTAGAGATTATTGCCAGACATCAACATCACCCTTATTCACATGTTGGTGGAATGCTAACATACTTTGTGGAGGCATTAAGACAAAAAGACCCTCTGAGAGTATCAGAACACCTTTGCAAATTAGGAGTTCACCCAGTATACATTTTCTTTCACCTCATTCTTTTGTTTAAAATTCTTCTGCCTCTCTTTTCTGCAAGAGCTCTCTCTGAATTCTTTTCACAAAAACTCAGGTTGATTTTCAAGGGAAGCAACTGTTTGGTTTTTTGTTTGTTGTTTTTTGTTTGTTCTGTTTTTGTTTTTTAATATGCATACGCAATACTTAGCACAAGATGAGTGCAATTACACAGGAACAGCCAATCAGCACAGGCACAGAGGCTGAGGAAGTCAGTTGCTCTGCCGACACTCATAATTTACACTTTTTCCTTCTCTGATAAGAGCCAACAGAGTCCCAACCCTTGGGCCTTCCCAGCTCCCAGCAATCTCTTCATTTTTGTACACAATTGTCACCAGGAGAGTGTTCTTTAAGGAATATGTCCAAACACCATTGTCAGCATGTGAACTTTTGGCATCTACAATATCCCAGGGCAATTTCACAGCTATAGGAAGACCATTTTTCTTGTTTCAAACTTGTCACCTGTTTTAAACTTGTCACCTAACCATCCACCTGAGGCTGCCTGGATCCCATGGTATAGGAAAGTGAATAGCCGTTTTCCATTTGCTTTCTCCTTGCCACTTGAGAGTTTACAGACCTTCATTGTCTTCCTGCTCAGACAGGAGGTTGAAATTCCTCAGGTGCTGAGCTGCTTTCTGTACAGGAGACACCCACATCCTTTATCAACGTTTTCTGTATTTTCTCTGCATTTCCAGCATCTCTTGTGAGATGAAAGAGTAAAGATGCAATATTCAAAAGCAAAGTGCATTTATATTATAGCGTAAAGATATATCAATTTTGTTCATGAGCACTTTCCCATTCATCGGTTCTTCTTTTATTTTCCCTTATTCCTCCTGCACATTCAGCATACACTTTTGTACATTTGTTATAACCCAATGTTTCTTCCCAAGTGATAACTTAGGCTCTATCACTGTGCATTTTGGATTAGGATCTTCTCCTACTCTGCACCATTCTACATCCACCAACACTGAACACCAACAGCTGCTGAGTCACCCTGCATCACCTTGCATTGTGAGGCACCCAGCACGTCCTCACCTCGGTTACCCTCCCTGATGAGGAATCACCAGGAGGCTTCTGTGCCCTGTTCTCCATCTGTTTCAGGAGCAGGCTGAACAGCACCAATCTGGATAGAGAAATCTCAGGTCACTCCATCCCTTTAGGAAAGCTGGTTCCCAAACTGAAGTGATTACTAATCCACTTAAGGAGCTTGCCAAAAAACCTTAGTACTTTGATTATACCAGTGTCACAAACATTGTGAAGTGTAAAAATCTTTGCCACTGGCCAATCTTTCTCTAAAACAACCCTTGTCTTACACATACCAAGCTTGTACCTTCTTAAAACAACAGCACCCACATCTATACCCTCAAATAACTCCTCCCCAGCTGCAGGAACTATCTGTTCTGTGTGGAATGCCTTGTGTGCCTTTCAAGAGGTCTTTTCCTATCACTTTCTCTTTAATCTTTAATTCTCCCACTAAACAGAAGGGCCAGCTGTGCCCCTTGGGATTATCACTGGTTGTGGGCTGTTAATGCTTGATTCCTGCTGGCACAGTTAAGGCAGGGTATGGAGCAGGAGACACCATCACTGCAGAGCTTTTCCATACAGTCCATCTGCAAAGACCTTATTCCTGTTCTTTCTTATAACAGAAAAGCTATAGTGCTTTTCTCCCATTTTCCTCCTGCTTGTACATGACACAGCAGAATACACTCCTGCACAGGTTGAACAATAATGCTTGTTCTTTCACTGGCTGGGCTATATTTTAAATGACATGTTTACACAAACCCTCTGGTTTTGAATGTCATTCAAACAACACAATGTCACATATGGTTTCCCACTGTTCAAGAGCAGCGCGAAAGTCCCAATTTAGACTCTGAGGCTCACCAAATAAAAAGGAATGCAAAGCATATGTTCCAAGGCCGAGCTCAGCAAATGTAGGCTATAGAAGTTCATAGGAAGAGTGAAAACATCAAGACTGATTACTAAATAGTACAGCAGATGAATAAGTCTAATTTTCTAAACAAAGATATTTGGCTCAAATATAATGCCAATGACCTTTCCGGGGACGTAGATCTGGTGAGTACCTTTGAGAGTAATAAAGAAGACAATTCTTATTCCATTATGAGAATTTCATTTCTAATTATTTGGATAAAGCTGGCTACTCTGAATCAGTAAACGCAACACCCAGGTGTGGCAAAATGCAAAACAACAGCACTGCAGCAATGCTGCCCCAGCCAAGCACAACCCCATTATGGCTGGGCCAACACATGGGGCAACGGCTGTGCTACAAAGAGGAGCTGCTTTAGGAGCAGGATCTCCACCATTTTAAGCATGCGCCCACAGCCCAGAGATTCCCACATCAGTCCAAAGCTGGATGGTGTTCAGAGTGCTGTGGATGGAGCGGTGTCTGCTCAGGCTGCGCAGTGCCATTTACCAAGGTACTGCATTAGGAACAGGAAAGAATTGCTCATAAGCTATAGAGTCAGAATCGTCAAGAAAAAATAAATAAATAAAACATTAAACTTGAACACAATACATCCCTGTAAGATTTTGATTCTGCTTCTCCAGGAGGGCTCTATGCATCCTATCCTTACAGCACAGAAGTCGGTACTTTCGCTTCCCAGGAGCTCATGCCAGTGACTGGTCAACAGCACAGCTAAAGGATGCTCTTATTCATTTCACACGCCCTCTAGATTTCCCCTGGGCACAGGTGGAAACCCCAATCTTCCCTTTTCTAGGTAACAAAGCCTTCAGGAAGAAAGCAGCCAACCCCTTGCCAGCCTGCCTAGGACTGCATCTCCTGCAGCACACATTGCTCCCCCAGGACACAGTGCAGCAGGGAGCAGGGAGTGGATTCAGCCCAGCTCATTCACCATTTAAAAATTAATGGCAAATGCAGCCTCTCTAGCTATAGATCAGTCACTCTAGAGACCTCTGGAAACTAATGTCAGCCCTCCAACTCCTGTTTCTATTACAGCGTTAATCTTAGAGGTTGATCCGCACACACCAGCAAATGCATGAAGAGGCCTGCTGGCTCAACCAGGGGGCTGATTTTCACTCAGATCACATACACAGAAAGGTAAATGCAACATACCAATACGCATGTTCCACTATCAAAGCCCGACTTAGAAGTGTCAAATTTTTAATATCACATACTTATTTACTGACGCCTGCCTTAGTAGGCATATGTAACCTAATACTGTATTTTACTGATATTGCAGATGGTATAACCAATCTCCTAAACCCTCTACACTCTCAGAGGATTAGTATGATGTGTAGAGCAGTTTTAGCTTACAAAGCACTACTTTAGTGTGTAGGGTTATTGATTTAACTTAGAAATTCTGCTATATAGTGTAGTTTTACTGATTTACCTTTTACAGTAGTGTAAGAATATCTTTTCTCCCTTAAAAACTTTGACACACTTCATTATCCAATACAAAATATTGCTCAGGGTAGAATTTCAAGGCAGGCATTCAGTAATCAAAATTATGGACTTTCTGAAAAATTCTGTGTTGCAGGTCTCCTCCCTCCTTACTCATGTCTTTTTTTACTAAATAAACTGGTATACTCCTAAGCTTTTTAGCTATAAATTTCTCAGAGAAGCACCCACAGTTATATACCAGCACACCACCTCTCCTCTTCTATCAAGGCTTCAAGTCAGAAATCTACTTTGACATAGGGCAGATACTGACTCAGAGGGGAGAGTTTTTCTCTCATTTGAAATATTTCCCAGATGTGTAGAATTTTATTTTTTTCCTCAGCCATAGTAGCTGTCCAGTCCTTTCCATTGCTGTAGGGATCTCCTCTCTGCCACCCATCCCAGCTCACACAGTTCCAGCATACATGGGAAGCTGCAGTTGAATGGTGTGTACAAATGGCAACAAAAGGATAATCCTCTGACATCGCTAAAAGCTTACTTTGAAAGCACATTTTAAAAACAAGTCCAAATCCCAGAAACACTGTGTGGCATTTTTCTACCCTTTCTTTCAACTGTTTCTGCAGCCATGCAACTCTAGCTCTGATCTGCTCTGCACCACTTTCCCCTTCTATCAGTTTTCAAGCAAATATATTCTCTTAACTATTCCAGTTTAAATCATCCTTTATTCTGCATTAATAATCACACCCCTCCAGTTGCCTCTCTAATTTCTCTGCTAGTAAACACAATAGGAAAAATACTTTGGTTTTACCTTGTGAAGACTTCTTGTGGCACAAACCATTGTCAAAAAGCAGTCCAGAGTCTAATGTCAACAGCTCTACTTTTCTGCCTCTTTCTTTACAGATAAATACATACTTACACAGGTAGTTAAATCTGTGGAAAAGCTTTCCCAGTCTGCATCCTGGAAGTATACCAATTCATCATAATTTTGTACATTCTATAAATTACAACCTTGAACTCTTTTCATCCAAAAAATACGTATCAGAATTGCCAGTAGTCATTGAGACAACAATATGTAAGTGTAGTAAGAGCTTAGACAAGCAGACCAGTTGTTGCACATCTGTTGATTCACACCAACCAGCCATGTATATATATATATTCATACACACACACACACACACACACATATCACCTATGGCAAATGCAGGAGAATTAATATTAGCTTAAGAAAAATACTTACCTCAAAGAAGGAACACTACACGGATATATTCTACTCCAACACCACAAGGAAACAGGCAATGACAGGTAAGGATTATACATAGTTATGACTTCAGACTCAGATATTTTACTTGTTTTACAGAGTTTCCACACCTCCACACTTCAAGATAATACTGTAACAATATCTGGTCACTCCCAAACGCTCAGTGTACTAAAAAAATATTTAAGATTATATCTAAATCTCTACTCTGTTAAGGTAAATAAAGCAGTGTGATTTCAAAAGGTACATAGATCATAGATAAACTGGTCTAGCAACCAGAACCTTCTCTCTCATGAAATGATAAATTGTACCATTCCAGCAGCTATTTAGACCTCACTGCCTGAACTTACTCTGACCTGAAACATACCCATTCCTTCATTACCCCAAGCTCTGTGCCTTGTGCAGCATCAAACAACTTATCTTCCTCCTGATTACAACACCTCCAGCAATAGTTTTCTTTTCAAAGAAAACAAAAAGGCAGACTATTCAAAAGGAGATGTTGCTTACAAAGTTAAAACAGAGCTGCACTCCCAACACCGTTCTATATGTTTCAGCCACATAAAATCCTGCAGTGGTCTCAGCCAGCTGGGCTCTGTGACCCCCTCAGTGATCCATCCCATGTGCTCCTATTTTCTCAAGCAATGAACTTGCTCATTCCAAAGCCAGCAAGAATTTTGTTACTGGGAACAGGAACTGGCTCAGTCATAAGAAACTTTGAACTAAATGAAGCAGCAAAAAAAGGAATGGAAGGGAGGTAGGTGACTGTCAGCTTGGAGGACCATGGGGCACAGCTTTGCTAGTTATCAGAGTTACTTGATACTTCTCCATGTAAAATTCCATTTTCAGTTGCCAGTAACCCTGCAAATCTGCAAATATGACACACTAAAGTTTGCTCTTTCTTCAGGAAAATATCTAAACAGAAACCTGCTTGAATTTGGACAACTTGCATATGCTCAAATGAAACAGCAAAGAGAAAGTCCAGATCAAAAACTGTCAACAGCGATGTCTTCCATTTTTAGCTATCTTAGTCAAAAGGTCAGCAATGCAATTTCCACTATTCTCTGAAGGCTCTTCCCCAGCAGCTTTGCTTTAGCCTGAGACTGAGTGAGATTCTCCTTGGAACCGCAACTTCAGCAGTTCTCAAACAAAAGCAGGGATACCCTTTTCTTCTTCAGTGTTTCCCCAGTCAACATCTCCTGCCTGTATTGAGAATGCGGAAGAACGAGTTACCAGCATCAAATTTAGAAGGGTCAAGCTTTGGGCTTGCAAAGATCAGGAAGAAATATACAGAAACAATGTAAGTAAGTGGAGAAACGTCTCCCTGTGGCCATATAGTCTAACCTGGAGAGGCTGGAATAGGAATGGGTGAGGAATGGGATGCAAGAACTGGGCAGTCTGGGATCACTCACAGGTCTGGTACTGAAATTTGGCAAAGAAAACCATGGTAAAGAGCAGATACATTCTGGAACAAACAGAGTCACAACATTAATGGTCTTGAATGCAGAAGAAACACAAGACTATGCTGAATAGGTACCAGTTGGCTGAGGTATGTCTGGAAAGTAGCTCAATACTGAAGTTCAGTGGGAACAAACCAATGTGACAGAAAATCAATGTGACCAGAAGAATCAGAAGAAAATCCAGGATTGGGGGACTTCACATGGCTGAGCCAAAAACTGAGAACTCTGACAAATACCTGTGAAGTGAAATGTAAGGCAGATTGATGCTTCTTCTTGCTAGTCTGCAGGGAGGATGCTTGGCAGCCCTTGTTACTCTATTAACTCAAATGGCCATGGCCAGTGGACAGGAATAACTGCAGTCTGTGCACTGACTCCATAATTCCATGAATGCAATTCACCCCATATCATCAATCTGTTTTTTTCATAAAAAGTGAGTTATCAAGGAATAACTTCTTCCCCAGAGCATCTCACATCTCCTGATCCATTCATAAAGCAGTATTTTAAAAGATGAGATGTGGTTATCCACAGTTGTACTCATCTCTGAGGTATCTCACCCTGAATTAATGCACTCAAAGACAGTGAGGAAATGCTGTGGCCTTTCACATTATGGTAAATGTGCATATGTTGTCATTTCACAAAGTCCTTGCATTGTGGAGGAGATGGGAAAGGGATATTTTACATGTTTGAAGAAGAGTTATGGCCATATTTAACAGTACAGCTTCTTCCCATCAAAGATATGTTCATCCTACTATCTTACAAGATAATCATTTGCACATTATAACAAAAGCTGATCTGAACATATGCAGTGTCTTAGGACAACACTCCTTCAAGGAACAAGTACTGCTTCTTGTGACACTATTGCTCCAGGATTTGCTTATGACTTTATTTAAAAAATAGTAATTTCAAATTTTGCATGTCACTTTCCATCAGTTACTTTAAAAAAAGAAAAAAGAAAAAAAAAGAAAAAAACAAAAAAAAAAGAAAATAATATGCTAAATAAAAGCTTTAAGCATCATTACTGGTGAGAAAAAGAGGCCACAGGTCCCCATTCAAATCAGGAGGTGAGCTGAAGAGTAGTACATCAACTCCTGCAGCACAGGCCATTTTTATTGGAACAGAAAGTCCACACCCAGGATTATTTTCATGGTGATACTTGCCCTTCAGTAAAACAGACAAAAAAGTCCTGATCGCTCTCATAGTTCATGAAGTTTCATAAAGCTTTCCAGTTCAAAGCACAAAGCAAATCTGGCATATCTGGAAACACGATCCTGCTTCACTCACCACTCTGAGAACTACCAGAATATTTGTTTCGTGGAAGAATCAATTAATTCTGACGTTAGCTTTATTTCCTTCCCAGTGCTATAATGGTTGCTTAGTCTTCAGTTCTTCAGAAGTTTGGTTGTCTCAAGAAGGACTTCCTGAGTTTCTGCCACCCCTTCTCCCTTCTGCTGATGCTTCTTAAAACTTGCGGTCCAAGAGAAATCTACTGTTTGCTGCACAAGAGCTGGACTTGCACAAGCCATTTAGCCTAGCAGTTTAAAGGAAAATAGCAGAATGCTTTTTACAGAACAACAAACACTGATTCATGTTAGGAAATGTACTTCTGTGATGCACTATTTTGCAAGACCACTGTGGTTGCACTGCCTCAACTGAGATCAACTACATTAATATTTGAATACTGGATGACGGTTGGAGATTAATTCCAGTAAGTTATTCACGCCCGGAGGTTCAGATTTCCAAGCAAAATCATGGGAGCTAGACTATGGCATTTCACCACAGCCCCAAGGAAAGTGAAGTGGGAAGTTACCCAGCCTCACGAGGGCCAGAATGGTTGGTACTTTTGTAAGAGTCTCTGAATCCCTCCTCTTGCTTCTCTGCATCCGGGGCACTTCACTGCAGGAGATGGTGTGCCAGAGACCTTCTGCTCCCAGAGAGTGCAGCTGGACAGTATGAAATGGTGTGTGGACATACACAACCTTGTAAAAACTTTGGAGAAAGGTGCATCATTTATTTACCCAGGGAAACAAAAAAGGCCATTCTTAGACAAGCCTTACTTGTGAGACCAGGACGTGTTTCTGTGACTGATCAAGCTGAGAACAGTTTGGCGCGTCACATTTATTTCAGTTCCACACTCCTTACGTGAGTCTTAAAGCCAAGAAGGACTTGAAAACATGACAGTGTGAGAAGAGATATTGTCAAAGCAAAAGTGCGAAGGCCTATGCAGTGAAGAACCTCTCGAGAATGCTTTCTGCCACAAGGACAAACCATTTTCCATGGATTAGTGCTAACGTACGTGGAGCATGAAACCAATGCACAGGAGCGTTACTTGGGAGGCCAGCATAGCAGTGTGCTGCAAGCAGGAGAGCCAGGAGTGCCTACCCCAATCACACTTCTCTCCTAAGACTTGAAGAATATCAACAGCAGAGACATTACCTGAAATTGTGCAGATTTTTCCTGAGATTTACGTTATTCACAAACTTTTCTTCTTTCCTATTTTTTTTTTTGCTTTTGTTGTTGTTGTTGTTTGTTTGTTTTGTTTCTTTTAGTCATGGGGAATAAGTGACCTACTTTTCAGAAGCACCCAGCAACCTCAGCTCCACTCCAGCAACATCCAAAGGTGTACCTTCAGCAGGAAAAGTACACAGAAACAGGACTGGAAAGCATTAGTGGCCAATTCCCACCTTTGAAATGGAAGTTCAGAGTTAATAAAAAGAAAAATCTCTCTGTTGTTATACTGAAGACTGCCAAATCGCTATGTAGAAGCCATTAAGACCTCTACCTCACTTCCCCTTTAACACACTAATTTTGCTGTTATTGTTGGGTTGCCTTGAGGCTCACAAGTAACAGAATATGAAAGTGTTGAAAAAGTTAATTATAAGATACAAGAAGTGCTAAAGACGACATTATTTAACACACTGAACACCAATGTAAACTGATGCTTATGCTAGCTACACGTTCATAAAGAAATACTATTGAAAAATGTAGCTTTCACTTTCCAAATAAAAAAAATGACAATAAAGCAACTATTGAAAATAGCTGTAAGTTTTCTTCTGGTTGGTAGACACAAAGCATGCAAAATCAGAGAGTAAAAGTTAAAGTAACTAAGCGATTGTGAGAAAATTCATAAGATTAGATATAAGCATCACAAAACATTGATCTTTCAGGCTCTTGGGGAAAAAAAAATAGAAGAAATTTAAAAATCCTTCCCCTCTCCTCCCTTCCACTTCCTGAGCAGAGACAGGGGATATTTACAGCCATGTGGAGTAAAGTCACTTTTTTCCATTGCTTCACAGTCACGTATGCCTCTGTAAAACAGACAGGAAAACGCTGCCAGTGGAAAGACAGAGAGTACTTCTGGTCGGTGCCTTTTATCCTGCACTACTGTTTTATAGCAGCACCGGCATGAAACAGGCTCACTCAGCTCTCACAGATCATTACAAAAAGTCCGGGTCAACAAAGATCAAGTTCCTTCTCTAAACTGTCAGTCATGAACCTAACGCTGAGATCACTTCTTTCAGTCCCTTTCCTCTTCCCTCCTGCGCAGGACGCGCTGAGCGTCAGCAGCTGAGCTTCACCACATTTGCTGGGCTCCCTGTGGGCAGGGGGGCCTCACTTGGGCAATGAAAAGCTGCTCAGCACTGCCCAGCACCACAAGGACGCGTGGAGCCACATGCACCCCACCCTCCGAAATACACAGCGCTACGCTGGCAAGAGACTGCTGGAAGTGATTCACTGCTGCTGTCTGTTGAGATTACAGGAATTTGTGTTTGGGTTGTGTCTGCTGGCTGCCACAGCCAGCCCAAAGATTTCCACTGGGCTTAAAAAGCACCCCTTTCACAGCTATTAGCCAGCGGCTCAAGTTATTGCAGCAAATTACCCATGTTGGAAAGACAGCTACGCGTTACACAAGATCGCCAGCACCTCAAGGAATTGAGCTAAACAAAATTAAATTAAATTAAAAAAAAAAAAAAGTAAACCTCCCCCAAACCAGAAAACCATCTTCACCTTTATGATGATCATTTAAGAGACTCTATTTTAAAAGCAGCAAGCTCAGGATTTCAGCCTGAGACACAGACAGTGTGAGACAACAGTTCGCTCCAAATTCAATATAACTAATATTTACCAGAGGAGGGAAAAGGTTCAGAATATAGAGCAGGTCAAATAAAAGGATTGTGCAAAATTGAAAACAAGTGCAAGGTGGGGCACATAAGTAAGGATATGCTGACTGTTGGGAAGTACTCAGGAAGGATAAAAGGGCTTCAATTAAGGCTGGAGCAAAGAGTCATCTGCTTCCACGAGCTGGCATGCAAAATGGCGAAACTCACAGAATCACAGAACTGTAGAGGTTGGAAGGGACATCTGAAGATCATCCAGTCCAACCCCCTGCTAAAGAAGGTTCCATACAGTAAGTCGCAGAAGTAGGTGTCCAGGTCTTGAGTATCTGTACAGAAGGAGACTCCACAACCTCTCTGAGCAACCTGTTCCCGTGCTGTCACCCTCGCTGTAAAGTTCTTATGCACGTTTGTATGTAACTTCCTCTGTCCAAGTTTTGGGCCATTACTCCATGTCCCAAGACATTTGGCAAAGCATTTATAGTTATCATGCTAAGGCTTCATGTCACAAAAATGAAAGAAGGGCGGAGACATGATTAAGCTGAGCAAAAAAATATGGTAAAAAGAAGAAGGAAAAAAAACGTGTTGAAACTGCAAGGGGGAAAATAGTGAGAAATTAATGAGGACTTTTTTTTCCACCCTAAAATACTGCTTAAGAATCAGTTACTGAAGGAGCTAATGAAACAAAGGACATGCTGGAAGAACAGTAAATAGACTCACTGTTACTGCCATTACCCCTTTTCTTTAAAAAAAAAAAATCGCTCTAAAAATATTCAATATTATATATTTGCTATTGAGGGGAAAAAATGTTTTCACATTCAACAAATTTCAAACATCTTCACAACATTTCAACAAAGTTGTGTAGCAGCATCTTTCCAAAGATGCACACCAAACACCAGCCAGGAGGCTGAGACAATTCTGGCATTTAAACAAAGGAATTGGAAGGGGAAGCCAACAGTAGTTAGGTGCAGGTGGCTTCTGACATCACTCAATATTTCTACATAACAATCTCAAGAAGACAACTGAGCTCCATTCCTTTTTGACTGCTCCATACAGGGGTTTCTCCCCAGTATCACCAGATGAAATCACCAAGCACGTCTAGTCCTGATCCCAGCTGTCCATAGGTGTAATAAGTCCCAGGACAATTGATAAAGGCAAGAATAAATAAGCAGATAATCAGGCCCAACTATTTTCATGATCCAGTTCTACTCTGGCTCTTCCTGCAGTAATCTACACACAAACGACCTTAAAGCACAGGTGATTAACGCTGCCTGAAAACAGATGTACTACTGCTGTACTTCACAGCAGTCGAATGTCTGAAGATACAGGGCGTCTTTTCACATGGACTGAGGTTCCTACTAATCAGAAGCCCAATGCAGCAGCAGTATTGGAAATGCCACTTTGAGTCTGTGACTCAAAGAGAAGAGCCTTATTTATTATTAAAGCTAAAATTCTCATTAAACTGTGTTTTTCAGTAAACCTAGGACAAGCTGATCGTTGTGACTTTTTAGCTGGTTCTCTTGCAGTCTTAAGCAGCACACAAAATGCAGTGTTTGCCCTGGTCTTTTTTCCTTCTTCTCACTGTAGCTGGTACAACATACATGGAAGATGTAAACAATTAAGGAAAACATGAACAAATACTTTCCCTCTTCCTCTACTTCTTGCAAAGTACACTTTGGAGTAATTATTTGGGGGAATTCAGTTTCCTTTCATGGATGCTCTTAGAGACCTCATCGGAACAGATACAAATGCCCAAGATTTGGAAAATGAGAGGTCACATAATTCAATGACTTGAGATAATCAGAGCTGCAGTGTTACTGAGACATCAGTATGTTTGTCACTGTTTCACAGAAGCTCAAAGTACATAAACAAAATCAATTCCAAACCCAGAATTCTAAATAAATAAATAGGTTACCTACACGGATGACAGAGGGGGGGGAGCAGTTTTCCCTGAGGCCACTCAAATTTACATCAGCAAAACACAGTAACCTGTTTTCAAATGCTTTAGAATTGTTAAAGGCAAAAGATAAATTGACCGTGCTACACCGTAACGTAGTCTTAATAAAGCATCAGCATCAGACCAGCATCAGTATACTGGTTCAACTGACAACCCTGAATTTATTATTAAGCAGAGAAACAAAATGTGAAGTTGTTTGTTTGTTTTTGAAGTTAATTGGTGAGTCAGTATTCACCAGCAGGTAAGTCAGCACAATAGCACTTCTATGAATGATCCTTGGCCGTGATGTAGTAGCAAGCTCTCTGCAGAAATCAATAAGAGTTGTGTATGTGTAAGGAAGAGTTCAGACAGGTACTGTGAGAATTATGGAGTAAGATACCCATTCTATTAGAAATAAATGAGCTCATTTACATTTTAATTCTGTGGAACAAGCCACTCTCAAAAGGGCAGTTTGTTCGAGTTACTGCAGATGTACAGAAGTTATAATTTTCATCACAAATGCACATTACAACAAAAAATCTCATCAGAGAAACCAAAGAACCAATAGGCATATTAGAGAAACTGCCTGTCTGGGAGGCCCCTCCAGATCTTCAGCAACACAGCCTCTTCCTATCTGGTAGTGCACTGTTGCACAGCTAAATACCACAAAAAGTCTCATTAGTCAGAATGGAAATAAGTACAGAAAGCATTGTACTTTCTATTGACCCTCTGAAATGATTAACACCATACCAATGGAAATCATGCCAAAGTATTTAAAGTTATTAATAATTTAACTGAACAAGCTCAAATAAATGCATTACAAGAACAACAGAATGTGCTGATTTCTACAAATCTTACACTCTGTAAGTGAAGAATTGTCATCCCTGACTAGATCAGAGGATGGAAAGGTAAACCTCAATGTGTAGGTGCTGTCATGCACCAAAACACCATTTCAGGTTACTTCTCCTCACTTAGCAGAGACAAGAATTAGAAATGAATCAAAGCTGTTCAGTGGAAGAGAACTTTGATTTTACTGCATGCCTTCAGTGTGTTCTTAATACTGGATATGAGGAACTCAAGTAATATTTGGAAATAATAACTAGCTCAATGAAACAACCCAAACTCCTTAAATATTGAAAGATCTCAGCATATAGCTATTATAAGTGATAGTCAGATGTTTATAGAGTGCTAGCATTTATGAAAAACAGAATTCTCATTTTAAGTTGCTGCTCTTGGATAGAAACATTTACCCAGTGCTTTTCTTTCTGATGACCTAAACATTACATTGAAAGTTACTCTTGGTTAGATTTTTCTACACTATTTCTTCCTGAGCTCATGTTACTTTATAGAGAACAATTACAGAAGCCAAAATCAAAAAACTTCCAGGTCACTCCTTTTCAATATTAACATTATTGTTTTCAAGATGGAAGAGCTTGAGTGGGGGAAAAAAAAAAAAAAAAAAAGAAAAAAAGAAAAGAATGTCTCGGGAGAACAAATGCCTCCACAATAAACACTCCAAAAATGGGTGAGAGGTGGCTTTGCACAGCAAAGATCTAAGCACGATCCAAACCGGGTCTCTGGGATCCCCAGTTGTAGGATGCAACATGCACCCTTCTATCTTTTCTGGCCCTTTCAGCCATTTCTATGACCTCAGTTGTCCGGTTTTGTTTAGAAAACCTCAAGGTGAAGAGTTGGGCTGAGTCTATTTGTTAAACACAAGTGATGTCTCCAAAATGTTTCATCCCAAGTTTTCGAGAGAAAAAAAAAAAAAAGAAAAAAGAAAAAGAAAAAAAAAAACCAAACTCCTCTCCCAAGCCCCGTGTCCATATTCTCCTGAAGAAGCAACAAAGGCTACAATGGCATTATCCAGTGATTCAGCATTCATTATATTCTCATCCAAAATCCAGGAAGTGTGTTGAAAAACATGCAGGCAGTCAGATCATTTTCAAAAAGCAATGAATGCTAATAAAGGGGTAGCTTAATAACATATTTTCCTAGATTCAAAATGTTACATGCAAATAGAGAGTATAGATTTAGCACTTTTAACCACAAACTTTATACTCATGCTGCTCTCAAAGAAAATAACCACCTCAAGGAAATCTTTCAAGCTGATTTTATGGTGTCTGGCTTGGACCTGGGGCTCTTCAGCAAGGACACCTTACAACCTTATATGTCTGTATACCTGCGTGCACACCACCATTCTTTTCTCTAGGCATGCACTGGAACACGACCGGTAACAGGAGAGAAAAGGCAGCCTGTAGCCCACAGAGTAAGGAAAGAGTAAAGATGGCTTGCTGCTTCAGGCCTCCCACTCACCCCACTTATCTTCATGCAGGAGGAGGAGGGCGATCTATCGATAGCGGAGTAGAGGCAGCCATCCTTCTGATCCTGCGCTTTTGTTAGCAGCAGCGAGCTGGTGACAGAGAACAAACAGCCTCCCTACGTGCATTGTGAGGGAAGGAGACAAAAGAATACCTGTTTTGAATCACTGAGGACTATTACTTGAACAAAGTACAAGATAACATTTCGCCAGAGGATACAAGAGATCCTGAGAGGAGCAACAATGAAACCAGACAACCTTTCAGTCATCTTATCAGGCTGCTTGGGGTACTTACTGAACAGTGGGGGAAATAATAGCAAACAGAGAGCAAACACGGTTAATCTTTATACAAAGGCTTTTTGATAAACAATAAAATAGAGTTAAGAACGATGCACCAGCTCACGTTGCTCAGAGGACAGGATATAAGACAGGCCCAAACAATTTCCCAATAAACAAATACATACACAGAAGGGAAATGATGCATGACTGAATCTCCTCGTCCACCTCTTCCAAGCGATTCAAGAAGCAGTCAAAGCACCTGGAGGGTGGGTATGTTTTTAGGCACTTTTTTGATACGTTGCTTTACAGAAGATCTGCAACAGCCCGCTATCGGTAGCTGTGGTGTCACTGTGCAGTATGTAAATGACATAGGCAGATCTTTGACATAAAAATAATAATCTCTGGTAAAATTACAGTACTACAGTGTATCATAGCATCAGAACTGTGGAAATATTAATACATAGATCTTCGACAATACAATGTAAGATGTCACTTTGAGTGGTTATTATGCTAATAACGGATACTTATTATAAAACAACATGAAAGAGGTAAGCTATGTGGGTGTAGAAAGAGATATTTAGCATTCAGAAAATGTATTAAAAAGGAAGAAAAAGTGAGTGCTTCATACAGCATCTAATCCCACATTAGGCAGATGAGGAGTTCCCTGGCAGACGGGTGTCAGAGTACCCTGGGACTTGGATGAAGCAGCACATTATCTCTCGGGGGAGTACACATGCCAATATAACTTATAGCATCCTTCAAGCTCCTTTTTGTTATGCAGCAGGCCAAGTGGGGACAGAAACCATGAAGGCGGGGAAAAAGTGGCACCATGGCTCAGAGGATTAAAAAGAAAAACTGCTCATCAAGAGCTTCAAGAGAAATTATTCTGCTCTATGCTCTCTGATTAAAAAAAAAAGAAAAAGAAAAAAAAAAAGGGAAAATATCTGATTCCACAGAAAGAAAATTAACATGCCACGATGAATAAAAGTCTCCCACAAAATACCCCATACAAAACAAGCAAGTCAGCATCATGACTGGATCCATTTAAGCTATAAAAAAAGAGTCCATTTAAATTGTGAGGGAAAAAAAAAAAAGATTCTAAGATCATGAAGTGTTGTATTTTAAGCCAAAGGAAATATTTACAAAGGGTTTGCAATATAAGGACGTATCCAGGCAAAGACAGTTTCTGTTGGCCCAATGGCTGAACTGTATATTTCTTTAGGGTTTGTCTGCGTGGGGAAATAGCATGGTACAGTTACCCTGCATTAACTGTCTCCAGGCCCTCTTACCCTGTATTAAGGCCCTGTCTGTTCCACCGAACACGAACCACAGATGCACGCCACAAGCACAATCTCCTATTTGGCACAGGGCTGCAACACTTCAAATTCAAACCCAAGTATGTCTTACAAAAGTGTCTCTCCTGTAATTCCACTGTGTTTCCTGCTGTGTGTATTCCCCGTGGTTTGGTCATGAGCAACAGAAGCCAATCTCACCCTCCCAGATATATCCTTCAGCCCTGAAACACATGTGAAGACAGAGCATAAGATGCAGTACTTCACAGAAAGGCCATAAATAAAATTCTCACATGCACGAACTTAATCCTCTTCAAACAGGAATGCTGGTACTCAGGCTGCAGCGGTTGGAAATACCTGTCTTTCAACATTAAGCCTTGCTAGAATAATGCTTAGTTGCAATCTAAACCTCAGTGATTGCAGCAGAACAACCAGAAGCAGCTGCGTGATTACTTATCAGAGCTCCCAGACTAGGAGAGTGAAGCATGTCACGTAGCTGGCTTGCAAGCATAAGGAGTCCTGCAGAACCCTTACCTCTGGCACACAGTAATCACTTGAATTTTGTCCATAGCTGCAATGATTTCCTCATGCACACTTCTGTGCACAGGTGCATTTCTAAGATAGTTGCACTGACTTCAGCCTGTATCACTGATTCTTCTTTTAATGACCCGGTATTTTTCTGGGTCACCTTTATCCAACCATCCTCTCAGCTTCTCCTCTCCAACCCTCTTCAGATTCCTAAAACTTTTTTTCAGGGCTTCCTTTGTTAGCTTCAAAGCTTCATACGTGGGCTTTAATTCCCTTTGTGGTAGGGAGCAGGCAGTGGCCATTGGCAAAAGTTAACAAAACCGCCACTGGTGCACTCAGATTCTCAGAGTGTCTCAGAAGCTATAGACTGCGACAAGACCACTGCAAAAGGGAAACTCGTCTTTCCCTTGTTTCTGGATTTGGTTGCTGTCCAAATTACTATGAGCAAGATTTGGAGACCAGTAGTTTCTTGCAGTAGAAAGCACCACTGCAGTTGGACATGGAACAGGCAAGAACACTGTGAGAACAGAGGGCACGTACCTATGGGAGAATAGCAAGAATTTTCCAGTACACATGTCCTTTAAAGACACAGAACTGCTGAATTTCCCTGGCCAACCAGTGAACACAACTCTCTTTACCATGTGTACTAGGGAGCTCTGGAAGTTTTCTTGGCATTTTAAGATAAACTATCCCTTCAGGCTCCAACAGTCTCCTCTTCCCTTCTAATATCAAAGCTTCAATTAGACGGTGATTAAAGAGGCTGTACTTACAGCTACTAGGTGAAGGTACAGGTTGTCAATTTTATTGCAGGTTAGGAATCTGTTTCTCTGTGTATTCTATGCTTCAGAGTTTACTGCGTGAATAGAGTTTACTAGCAAGGCAAGTCAGACTTGCTAAACATTTGGATTCAATCTTGGTTATCAATTAAACAGAAATAAAAACATCCAAACAGATGATTTCTGTCACTCAAAGTCTTACTTAGGAGGAAGAGAATTCACTTTTATTCACAAAAATATCTTACACAAAACTAAAACAAATCCAATAGAAGATGCACCACACAGGATGCTTTAAGCTCTTCCTCACTTAAAAAGTGAAAGGAAATCCCATACACTGCAAAATATTTGTTATACAACAAAACGCTAAAGGCACATTTCCTTTGTGAAGTTATTTCTTACAGTTCAGAGCACCAAACAGTTTCTAGATGATGCAAATTTAGTACCTATTGTTGCTGGCTGGGAGGGCCAGATTGAGGACCTCCATCTCCCGGCACGAAGTACACCCACACACATACAGACACCGCCTCACAAGACAGCTGAGAGCAAAGGCAGAGGAGACAGATGCTGGAATCCTCTGACCATTTTTCACGAAGCTCAGTTCAGTTTTCTTTCCTACTTGCAATCATTTTCATGCTGCATTTCTCACACTTCAGCTTCAGTGCAGGTTCAAACACATACCTAGTTTTTAATTGCCAAAAAAAACGCTGCTTTCTCCTGCACAGTTCATCACGTGGTTTCATCACAAAGATGACGCTGTCCCATAGTGTTTAATCCGCAACACCCCATTTTGGAGCAGTAACACATTGAAAGTCTGGTAAAGCACACACTCCTAATTTAGCAATGGAGTTTTACAACACTGAAATACTGCAAAAAGCTCTACTTCTTGCCCTTCCATTAATTTTGCTACTTACGCTGTTGGATTCTTATCAGCAATTCTTAATTAATGTACTATGAGCCACGCCATCAAATATTCTCTGTGGATCTAGTTGGCAACAATGGCTAGCTCCTGAATTTTGGTAAGCAACTGATTATGTAGATTGTGATTACCTCAGAGTAAAGATCTTCTCACATTTTGGAAAGCCCCAGCAAATGGTGGGCACAACTACAGATAAATAATACACTATAATAGGGATTCTTATGATAGTAGTGTATGATGTACAACCATTTTCCAGATGCTGCAGAACTAATTGTGCTGCCAACTGAAGAAGCCAAATCCAAAACAGGTCCATAAGAGGAATTACTGCTGAATCAATCTCATCAGTGAAAGATGCTTCAGTCCTACAAACCCTTGTTCACATTAGCATAGTCTTCATGAGGTTAATGAAATGCAGGCTGCCCCTTATACAGCTGTAAAAGCAGTAACTCCCATGCAAGCAACCTGAATTAATCTGAAGTAGAACTGGCATAAAAAAAAGAGCCAGTACTAAGAACATTTTCCATTGCAGCAAAATGCAGTCTTGTTCTATGGTTGTGTGACATCATTGTAAGGTATAGTCTGCATGGAAGAAAAATTCCATGATACCAAAAACAGTATAGTAGCACAGCTACGTTACTGGAGCTGCATCCCCAGGACAGCATCTCTCACACCAGCAAGTATTAAAGCAGAACTGGCCCAGTCTGTCTGTCTGTAGGGTAAAACATCTCTCCACGTAAAGAACTGTATTCCTACTCATGTTTAAAAAAAAAAAACAATAATAATTAAAAAAAAGGATAATTAAGTAGAGTCTTAAGACAAGAAAGGAGCAGTAGGGAATCTAATTTGACTTCCCTGCAACAAAAACTGAATAACTTCACCCAGATATACAACACAAACAAAAATGCAAAGAATAAAACTCCCATCACACTCTTTTCTAGTCATCACTTACCTATTTCTCTACGTTTTTAGTCTTTTTAATTCTCCCTCATAAATCAATACCTCTTGCTCCCAATTATTTTAGTAGCATGCCCTCTGAGCAGTATCCTGTAAAGAAAATTAACGACCTTTACAACAGAAAGTTTATTTACACAGATGTCAATTGCCTCTGTAGCACAGCTGAACTGCTAAGCAGGCCCTTGAATCGTTTTACTCAAGTACTTGATTTCAGAGGAGGTAATACCTCACTCAAATCCTTGGATAACAAAAGGCCACACCAGATTGAGTTCCTACCAGAGAAATAACCTACTCGTGTCTGTTTGCCAAGTCCTGTAAACAAGTTAACCATATGTATCTTAAGTTCTGAATCCCATTATGGCCATACAGCATAAACCCAGCTCCAATTACTTTGGGCAGGTAGGCAGGGATACACTACACTGGTCAAGTTTCAGAAATGTTTCTCACTTATTGTTATTTTCAATCGTAAGTAATAAAAGTATTAATTGGCTACTTTGACGCTGAAGATGACCCTGAACCTGGACTGTTCCCTGTCAGATGAGGGTTATGTTCACATAGGTAGTATCTAATCGCATTAATATGGCCTGAGATTTGACAGCACCAGTATCACACCAACAGCAAGCTGAGCTGGTAAAACCACTGCATGCAGTGTTTGTATCAGAAGTATGCTTATTAGCATCCTAGGGAGTTGGAAAGCGCAGGCATTTTCCAATTACCTAGTTTACATTGCAGTAGCTAAAAAAAAAAAAATGACACACTGCTATGCTATTACCTACAAAGGAATTTTTCACAGGAACACACATTTTTCTCTTTTGAATTTTTTTCTGCTTAATGGATCTCAACTTTATTAATTTTAGCTTCAAAATGTTAGTGCTCCCAATAACAACCAATAACCAGTAGTAAGCAAATCATAGGTAACATCCTCCTCTTTTCCAAACAAAGAAAATATTGTATTTCTATCATAGTACTGCCTCATTCGGTTAGCACAGCAGTGTGAAATTAAATATAAAAGCGCTAGTGAGGGATTTTTTTACTAATCCCGTGTAACACATTTTGCAAATGTGTCAAAAAGAAATATAGTTCAGTCGCTGGTTATGGAATGGAAATGATTTACTTTACAATCCCAACTTCTATATTTACATAAAAAGAACCTCGCTACAGCAGAAATTTTAGGCTAACACAAAATTAATGGAGTACAATTGTGTATTATTCTAAATAGGTTATATTACAGCCATCATAACATCAGATCTAAATGCAAGCAGTACACTCATATCACAGTATATTCTAGTGCAAATATAATATTTCAAAAAAGTGAAATAGGAAAGCATTCAAAAAGGGGTTTTCTGTAATTATCACTGTCTTTAAAAAACTGTATTTGTATAGGTGCAAAGTCTTATCCCAGTGTTAACATTACTTATCTTAGAACTGCAGTTGATATTCCTATAAAACTTCTTTTTTATTTCATCACTAATATTTTTTAGTGTTCATTTACTAGCACAGCCTTGTTTTATATTGGTATTATCAGCATCCTAGCACCACTCACTGTTATTCATGCCTCTCTATAGTCCATCCACGAAGGAAATGAATCATTACAGCTTTTAGTTACAGAGCCTGTCTTTTGAATGCAAGCTGTAAGGCTCATGCTTCCGTTCCCAGCACCTTCCAGCACACCAGTCCTTCCATTAGACAGTGCTATTAGCCAGGAATCCTCCAGAGAACTGTACTTCCACCGAGAAGAGCCATAAACACAAGCTACAGAGAGTGCCAGCTAGGAAGAGATATGCACTGCTGTATCTCTTCAGCAGAAGTCATCGTTTCCAGTGCGGGCTTCTCTTTGGATCCAGCCAGAAGACAACAGTTCACGCCCACCAGCAATTCAGTTCTATTTGCCTGCGTTTTCCTTTAGATTGAAGCAGTATTTTAACAAACAGAATCAAATTTTAAAGCCTACCACCAACATATCATTGGGACAGTCTGTAGGCTGCTGCAAAGGGGCTGAGCAAAAATAAGCATCCATCAAACCACCAAGCGTGCCGGCAGGTTCCAGCCACTGGGCCTTGTAGGGCCAGGTCTTCCAAGGAACCACGCTCTGTCCTGCAGCCACACTGCTGGGAAACTAAAGCTTCCAGCAGTATGGTCCAGCTGTCTCTCAGAGCTAGCTCAGCTTTTTAAATACATAGGTTGCTAGCAAAGGACCTAAGGTAAGGTTTGCTGAGGACCTAAGGTAAATGATGAACATCATTTACTGCTGGGACTCCCACATTTTTCAATGTCTTGGCCCCGCATCACTAACTGTGGAAGTGCACGGTTACCAGGTTTTTCTGCAATTAATATCTTCAAGTTACAGGCTACCCTTCAGCCCACTGATGGGCCCACCATCAGTACCTACTGAAGTTTACTGAAATCAGATCAAATCTGAAATGTTTCAAATGAAATACTCTGGAAAATTCATCTGACCACCTCTCCTTTCTGCATCTACCACCACCAGTTTGCTGCCTGCAAAGAAGCTGTGTTGTCCAGATCCACAGGAGGGACTAGCAGAAATGCCAGGGGAAGACAAAAAAAGTAGGCAAAAGGGAAAGCTTGACTCTTGTCTTATGCCTGCTTCTCACTTAGACTAGTGAAGAACAATGGAATAATAAAAGACCAAGAACAAAGAGCAATTCATCTTTTGTAAACAGAAAGTAGTTTTCAGTCTCTATATCTGATAGTGTGATTGCCAGCAGACTGTGCCCCGTGCAGTATGTAGCTTACAGGAGCAACAGTCAGACAGCTTGGCGTGTAAACCAGGCCACAGTAATGAGCAATGGCAGATCTGCATGGCATGTCCTTCCACCATAGCACAATTCGTCAATTGATACTGTAGGCACAACTAAGGAAGGCAGGATGCGAGGACAGATCATGGACAAAGTGAATGATTTAATGGCCTTAGACTTAACTTGTGACCTCGTTCCATCACAAACAACAAACAGGGAAGGAACTGGTGTGTGAATCAAACAACTTGACAGGGTTCACTGGGCACGCAAGACCAAAGAAAAAGTACATTGGACACATTCTTGGGCTGCCCCAATACGCAGCGTGTGGCAGCAACACGATGATCCAGGTTGCAGCTGGCTCCCAGTGACTTACCTAGGGAGGCTTCTTCCACTGACAACAAAGCACTAGTTGCCAACTAAGGAGAGCCAGGAGGCAGCACAGACAACTTTAGGGATGCTTCAGAGCAGTAAGCAAATAAAGCTAAAAGCTCATAAGAAGAATAAGTCACTTTTCAGAGCTCTCTTCCCTGTAGCACACAGCTCTCCAAGCTGAACTGTGATCTTAATGATCTTTTCTCATACTAAACAATTCTATGTCTCTATTCTCTGATTCAACGGTTTAGTGGTGGACCTGATAGTGTTAGATTGATGGCTGGACTCAACATAAGGGGTCTGTTCTAACCTAAATGATTCTATGTTTCCAAGTGCTGGTGACAGCACTCCACCACAGGAACCTGATTACAGGCTCCTCTGCCTTGATCAGTGAAATATAGCCCCCTTTAAGCTCTGTGTCCAAGAGCTTTAAACTGCGTCCAAGAGATGCCTTTGTATGTTAAGAGCCTGCAGTCACCAGGGAGCAACAGGATAAGAATAGGTCATCTTTGTTTTTCTCCTCTCTCTCTGCTGCTTCCTTATGGCTAATTACAGTAGGATCACAGTTCATTTTTTTAGCAGCTGTGAATATGAACAAACCACTCGATGGTCTTTCTTTCCAAAGGACCAAGCATTAGGAAACACTGCTCTCCAAAGCCTTCCCTATTTCATATGCCAGTAACCAGACAAAATTACTTTCCATCATCCAAGAGTGTGGGAGAAGTTGTCACCTTAGCAGACAAATTTGTGACATTTGCTTCTTAGAAGCAGTGAAATGCAACAATTCAAACTCCTAATGAGATTTCAAGAGCATGTGCCATAGTTTTTAAGGCATAACCAGATATAATGACCTTCTGGAAAGAAATGAGCACAACTGTAGTGATTTGTACAGGAACTAGAATTTCCTACAGATCTATCCAGCCAGAATCCTGCAACCAAAAGATTACACAAGAAGCCACACATAGGGAAGAAAGAAACAGGAAGATTCCTCACTAATAGTAGACCACCTTGAACCAAACGTACATTTATCCCTCAATTCATTCTTTTGTTTTGTAATTCCTACCATTGTAATTAGACACTCTTGTTATCGATGTAAATACATGCCTCTGTTCATTAGTGCTGAGCTGTCATTCAGCTCTTGTACCATGAAGCTGCGGAGCTTTTCCCTTTTTCTTCACTCAAACCTCCCCCTCTAGTCAAGACTAAACCAACCCTGCATATGACTCTGTTCCCCCAGAGCCCTGTTAAGCTCTTGGCCTCAGAGACGTATATCTACTGACAATGAATTCTGTGAGCAACTAGCTCACTGCATGGTAGAGCACTTCTTTTTACCTGCTTCTGAATTTCAGCTTCATGTTCAGCTTCACTAACGCTCCCTGTTCTTCCCCAATGGTAGAATTTCTACTCCGTAGAGCCTGTGCCTTCATTGCCTATAACCTTTTACCTTTTCACTTCTGATTCTTCTGATTAATCTCCTTTCCAAGGTAAACAGTCCCAATCTTCTCAATCTTTCACTATATGAAAGTTTCCCCATGTCTGTTTAAAAACTGATTTAGGTAAACAGTTAAAAACTTATTCTATTAGCTTAGCTGATACCTATAAATTACTCGTGCATATTAAATTTGTATTAGTTAGGTTTAACTGAATTAAGTGTATCCACACAGGGTTTTTAATCAAATTCCTTAAGTCATTTTAAAATCATGCCTTTTGTTAGAACAGAACAAGCTAAAGTATTGTAAGGCCACAGTCAGTTTCTGATCCTAAAGGTCTTCCAAGAAGAATTCAGACAGTGCTTTGGGAAAGGACCTACTTCAGCAAAGCCCTCAGAGTTAGTTACCACCATGACCGTAAAATTCATAAAGACGTCATGCTTTGCAGAGAGTAATTCTTCAGGGTTAATTCTTCCCATCACAGACATAGGGATTTCTTACAGAATTAGCTTAGCAGGTTTTATCTTGATAGCACCGCCAGTTACGGGAGATAGTTTATTGCCTAGGCAAGTCAAACTGCTATTAAACCACAGATATTAATTTAGCCGCAAGTGAGCTGCCCTATTGTGCCCAGAACACAACAGCGACGTAATGAAATTTGCTATAAAATTAATTCTGAAAATATCAAATGCAAGCATTGTTAAGTTTAAACAAAGGACATTTGCTAGTTCATTCCAACATTTAGCTGCATTTAAAAATCCAACGAAAACTGGCTTTTACACACACACAAACACACACGCTTCTGCTCATGGAATAAAACTTTTAAATTACAGCTATTAAATGCATGGTATTTCTTAATGATAGCATTCATTGTTAAGCCCATAATAATGCATTTGACAGAGGAAAAAAAGAGGAATGCATCGAAAAGCTGCCAATGGATTTGAATAAAAAGTGCTTCCCTATAAAAGGCAACGTCTTTATCTACTGGGTTACAAAGTGCCTGAGTGTTTTGCAAGAAATTCAGAGGTACCATTTTGCAGTAGAAACTTACTGGAAGTTACAAAGAACCAAATAATCCTGGAAATCACATGTACAGGGCACTGAGTTGAAAGAAAGTAATTTCCCACTTTAACATTAAGAACTACTATGAATGCATACACATTTTCATGCAAATCAGACTTCTTTTACTGTGCGTTTGGTCTTATTTAATTAAAAAAAAAAAAAAAAATTGCCCAGAAGAACATCTACCTCTCTCCATTTTGCCTGTTACACTGTTTCTGCCAATTGGACCCTCGCTGTCATCGAGGCTCCTCGCAGAGAAGAGGTGTGCACAAACACAAGAGGACTAATGCTCAGGTTAGAGAGAGCAGCCACCCAGCCTGTCCATCACACTCACCTCTGCTCACACCGTGATTGCTGCGCTCTCCAGAAAGCTGACGAGACCCATCATGATCTCAGAGCGCTAGTTATCCCCTACCGAATCATTTTTGAAATTGGTAAATAATACAGCTAATATGAGAGGGGCGAATGTCAGACCATTTACGCTCAGAGGCCCCACTCTCACCGTGTGCAAGCAGCTGAGATGCACGCAACCCGCCGCTGCCCCACTGCCCGCAATGCCCTTGTCTGCACCGTCCTGCATCCACCCACAGGCTGTGCCCTCCTGGCACTTCCCTCTGCCCCTCATTCCCTTTTCCCCACAGGAAACGTGCCAGCAGCCTCCTGCCCTCAGTGGGAGCTGCAGTCGGGTGCAGAGCTGCGGTGGCACAGCACAGCTCAGCCTCAGCCCACGGTTCGCCTCCCGTGCCTGGCTCCGCTTGCTGGAGCTTGCCAGTACCCCCCCCCCCTCCGTAATCACACCTCCTACTATTCCGAAGACTATTTTGTGGGAAAGCTGAACATATTTGCTGGCTCACTGGCCCCTAGCGCACTGACTGCTCATTCAGTAACAATCATACAAGACTGGAAAAGACTTGTCATCCTCTTACTATCTGGCACTCTGTTACTAGCTTACTACTGTTTCTCTCTGCAGTACAGGTCCAAATTGGATGTCAGACACAGAAAAATGCCAGCAAAAGCTCTGGTTTGCAGTCAGTAACCAGTCACCGGACGCAGTCCAAAACCAGACACATGCTGGCACATTATCGTTAGCGCAAGGTTTGCCATGAACAAGCCCTTTTCCATTCATCTACTTGCCAGAAAAGGATGCGTTACGTGTGTGAAGGGGAAATAGGGTGATTACAACACTTCAAAATAATTTCAAGGTGCTAACATCCAACAGAGTTAGTCAGACATTTGGGCAGATACTGGGACAGACAGATCTTCTTGCTGATTCCCACAGAGATTCTACGACCTCCATGTAATTGCTGTCTGGTTGCCTAAACATCCAGGTAAGGAAGGAAGGGATGAAGTACAGAAGCCCAGCTGCCAGCTCACCCACCACACCATTGCTACGGTCAGGTTGTGGACTGATGGACCTTCCTGCGCTCAGCAGAGCAACGGTGAACACCTGAGGCATTCCTGCAAGTGGTTGACCTGACAGCTGAAATCATCACCCAGCTGCCACCAGGAGCAACACAGGTAGGGCAAAGGGGAGCAACCCAATACACGTACTTTCAGTTGATATGGTAAACAGCTGACATATGGTAATTTTAAAGGGGTTGACATGCTGCAGCAATTATAAAAAGGCTGACACTCAGCTGAAAGAGCTGACAGTTGGAAGTTATGTCCTAGCACAAAAGAGGAAAAAAATAAAAATGCGACTGAACTGTTGTCTTGCATGCTCATATTTTGTTGACAAATATATTTCTAGGGATGAGAATTCAGCCCTTTCTTAAGGGACACCAGCAGCTGACGAAAATGCAGCCTGGATCTCTTACAGACGTTGTTACTCCTCCATCTGACACACGAGTGACATGACAAAGCAACCTGCTCCCATTCATCTATTTGCAGGTTAACACCACAGCGCAACTTTCGACACTGTCATGCAACCTTTCACATGGCAAAAATGAGACTACCTGGAATTTGAGATATTTCATTGTAATGAAATAGCTCTTTAAATGCATTGTCCTAAAACAGTGCAGTTTTGCTGAGAGCTACCATTTTAAAATATGTTTTATTTTTAAGGTAATTCAAACCCTTGTCCAGCTATTACACCAGCACTTTATGTGAACTATCAATCACTAACAGCAGGTCCAACTTAGATACAATCTTTTAGGATCTCACTTTCAGAGTACACTTCCTTTACTGAGCTACAAGGCTAGATACAGTAAGAAATACAATTTTACACCATTAAAATATTTCACCTAGTTCCACAGATATACAAATACACATAAGTTTACGAGTCTCACTGTAGCAGCAATGAGATACGTAGAAAGAAAGAGCA
>JAPSGF010000062.1:2865113-3052405 GCA_035772895.1 Perdix hodgsoniae | reverse complement strand
ACATTCATCAGAGCATCTTCAGACACAAAATTACAAAGAACTGAAATGGAAGATCTACAGCATATCCCCCTCCAAGGAAAAATAATTCCTAATACCAAACTAAATCTTATCAGGAGAGTTCCTGTATTTTGTTTGGACTATGCCTGTTCAATATATGTGTTATTTTAACAAGCAAGACATGCATAAATTTACTTTAAATTGCAAACCTGTCTACATTCCTTCCTTCCTTTTCCTCCAGTTGTGAAAAGTATTCGCAAAATTAAACTAGGCTAAACAGTTCTCTTCCTGTCTTGAGGAGCTTAACACACAGAAGTGAGTTTCAACTTCCCATTCATGCTATAGCATGCCCTTCTGTTAGGTGTATAAATTCAAGAATTCTTTGAACTGCTACACGCCTGCCAATGGACATGACTACATCCACCTGATCCTACTAATCCACGTTCCTCCAGATTATTTTTAACAACCTGTATCTGCCCCACTCCCTCCTGTGCAGCTTCTACCCCAAACAAGTTTTACTCAGTCAGAGTAAACTATCTATGGTTATCTACCTCTCATGGCTCTAGTCTCCTCCAGCTATTACTATCAGATATGACTGTACGAATGAAGAGGTCTCGTACTACAACCAGAAGTGATGCCTATAAGGAGCCTGATGCCCTGATCTCAGCATTACATAGGCACCTCTGGCCCATGAGAAGGAGGGCTGGACATAGATGATCTTTAAGCTCCCTTCCTACCCAAGCCATTCTATGATTCTATGATGTGCACAGATGCTTGAAAAATGCAGATTAATATTACTGACTGCCATCTTTTCAGGTACTTTGACTGTAAGCATAAGAAAACATAGGCATTGCAGGTAGCCTTGAGGTACCAAGAGTAGAGCCACAATCTGTGGGACAGAGTGACAGATAGCCTACTGTCTACCATACTACTTCTGTGTCTTCTATACTACTACTAAGGTTTAGGTCTAACACTAAAGCAATAGTTATAAATGCAACTGCATTGCTGGCTAAATAGCAAGAAAGGCCTTAGTCACTACTATGGGTACAATACCATGCAAAAGGAAGTGGCTATAAAACACTGCCTAAAGAAAGAAAGTAGTTGGTGGTTCTTACAAAGAGGCAGCACATGCACAGCACAGACTGAACCTGACAGAGAAGTTAGAGCCTTGTTCCTGCACTAAGCATTTCCCAGCACCGGTGATTCCAGTTCAGACGTAGTCCTGGATTATTACCTTGTGATAGTCCTGCGGTACAACCCTTCTAGTAAAGGCTCCCTGAGCCATACTGACTCTGATTGGCTCTGACTTTCTACCTCCACACGGCTTCTTTTAGAATTGATTCATCATTTATTTATCTTCTGCAGGGACTCCGTCCCCTTGACACGTTCTGGAAGCAGCACATTCAAGTCCCCATTCAAAGATCTAAGGGGGCTCTGCTTCGTATAAAACCACAATAGTAGGTGACAGTGGACATCCATCATGTTGACCACCTCCTGGTTGTGGAAGGCAGTAAGGTCACATCCAGATCAATGTCAGAACCTTTGTGACGAACTTATTGGTCTTGGTTAGTAGAGTTTTCCTTCACATTAAGCTTGCTGGTTTCCTCCCTTCTCTCTCTGGAAAAACATTCAGGGCCTATTCCTAACTTAAGTGTTCTCTGGTTAAACGAAAATTTCCCCAAGTGCACAACAGGCAGACTTGAACTGCGCACCCTTAAGTGACTACAGAACATCTCTGGATGCCTGTTTTTGAGGTCACACCAGCAAGCTCACCATTTCCCTGCACCCATCTTAACTGCTATCTGATAACGGTGTGTCATTTCCTGCGTCGCACTGTGCGTGCATGGATGCCAATGATGGCGAGTGTGGTGGCAGCTCTGCTTGAGGCAGAAGTCAGTTTATCACTTGGAAATCTCAGCATGTCTCCCTGACACAGTAAAGCTGAAACACACTTCTAGTTATAAATCAGTTCAAACAGATGTGCACACATGCTTTTTGTTCCTTGAAACTGAACTGATCTTCCTGAAATCAGTTACCAGATAAGGGAAAGTTTAGTCTAAGAGCAAATCATACAAGAGTCACAAGAGAAATAAGACCAAAAAAAAAAAAAAATCTTGGGGGATATCCTTTCTAGCTTCTCATATTTCAGACTCAGCTAATCTAAATGTTTGTATCTGTTGGCTTTAGCATGGACTCACTGTTGTCTTTTATTAGATAGGAAGCGATAGGTGGGAGGGAGTGAGCCAATTAATTATTAAAGCGGCTTTCACATACTTTGAAAGTCTGCATGTCCTCAAAGAACACTCAACAAAGTTAACAAGGCTAACCAGGGCACTGTGTAATGTCTGGGAAGCCTAGATATGCATGTAGTGCACTCCATGAGATTCTGTTCTGTGCTTCCTGAACTCCACATGGACCCAATACACACTTCATAAAGTTTTTTCGTCTTGGAATATGAACCTTACAAACTCCTTTCTCCCAGTCCCACTAAGAAGTTGCTGTTTTTAATTAGCTTTCCAGCAAGGACTCCCTCTCTGCTCTCCACATCACTCCATTTTACTCTTAATTTGCCAGAAGAGCAGAAGTTCCTTGCATCCTATCCCCCACAACATGCACACTTGCCTATCTGTGAGGACTTGCAGGAAACCTTCCTGTATTATGTCTGATTCACACGGTAAATACCTGAAGGCACTAACATACTTTTCAAATTCTTAGCAAAGCACAACACCTATCTATTGTATCATGGCTAATTTCATACTACTACTAAATACAATAGCTTCAGCAACTATAACTGCAGCTATTGCCCCTTTAATTCTCCTTCCACAAAGACTTTACTGGAGTATGTTGGTTCGGATCCAAAAAGAGGATTCCCCCAACGGGCTCCTGGCAATGAGTACATAGTTAGTAATAACCTCAGTGAGATCACAGTCATTAGTCAGTAGTGAAGAAGAGGTGTCAGTGGTGCTTGAGGCACTTGTTGGAATCAATTAACATAGAATCTGGGTTAAAGGAACAGGCATAGGTGCCAAACCACTTTATTTCCCCTCACCAGTCAGCGATAACAGTACTTCATGGGAGGTCTAAAGCTACATTTGGAAATACATACTTTACCTTCCTGCAGTATTTTCAGTTGTTGATGACGTTATCACTTTGACCAACTTGAGCAGAATATTTTTGGGAAAAGAATAAATTCTGGAACTACAGGACAAGGTGTTCAAAAAGAACAACCTCTGAAACCAGAGAACAGTAATACAAAAATCTTTGGGGACTTGAGTTTGGCATTTTTATTAACCCAATACTTGCTTTTCTGTCAAGGAAACCATTTCCACTCTGCTTCTGTAACAGGATTGGTCTTCACCTAATAGAATCCATAATGAAAATAACAGCTGTATTTAAACACATGGCAGAAGCCATTAGACATGGAAGAATTACTCTTTTTCTGGTAAATTGTGGCTGCCTAACAAATTTTATACATGACAGTTCTCATCTACACTGTAAGCCAAATTGAGTCCTGTTTTATCCCAGCTAAGATGCACCAGTTACTATAGTTTCTGGAGCAATTCATGTTCCCCTTATAGCCGGGTAAATGAAACAGAATGGACAGAAGAGAATTCCAGAGCCACAGAGAAAGGATGAGGAATGAGAAAGGAAAGAAAGAAACAACTGTAGAATACTTAATATTTGTAATACCTTTGCAGTCTGTCCTTTTTTCTTTAATATGTTTAAACATCACTCTAGCACTTGATCTGAGCAATACCTTCATGGAAATGTTATCAGTGCTGTTGATGTCATTTTTTCCTGCCTACAGTTTGCAGTCCTGTTCTCTTTACTATTTGGGTATTTTCTGAGAAGCGGCTTGTTAGAACCTAATAACTCTTCTGAGACTGTGCAAATTTTATGCCCTTACTGAGTAATTACTACTGGCAGCTAATCAGTACAGACAGCCACCTAGCACAAGCTGCTGGGAAATAATCCCAGTCATTATGCTAGTGGCATGGCTACAGCCAGGCATAGAACAACGAGATACGGAACCAAATAAAACTGAACCAGTTCATACATCCGTAGCAGCACCTCACTTTGTAACCAGGTAAACTTAACCTCAGAACAGTGAGAATTACTGCTCTGTAAGGATGCAGCACAACACAGTGAGCATTAGCACAGACAGGGATGGCCTAAAAACACTGAGAACATCGAGCAAAACCCTGGGCATAGCACGCACCAACAAGGGTATTGTTCTCTTTCAGCCTCATTGATTATCCATTGTTTGAAGGCCCAGATTTGTTACAGGCTGGCACTCAACCCTTGGACAGGAGCTGCTGTGAACACTGGCCTTTTGAGAACATGCTCTACTTAAGCAAGAAGGATATGCCATGCTCTGGCCAAACTATGGGCTCATGTGCAGTCCTGAACAGGGCTGCTTTCCAGTCACAGAACACAGGCACATACCTCTGCATCTGAGTCAAGGCAATGTCCCAGAGGCTCAAGAGCAGATAACAATGCCCTTTTCAATGCTGCATCTTCCCGAGCAGGAATCCTTGCAGCCCTCCTGCAGCCAAGACGAAATTTGCCTTTAGCCAGTGAGCCTGTCCTCAGCAAACAACATTTGTGGTTCTGTTTCTGATGACTCAAGAGTGTTGTTTAGCTCCCACCCATGATGTTCATTGTTTATGTCCCTGGATTTGTTACACAATCAACTACATATGCACTTCATTTTGTAGTAACTATAAGTAGCACTTACTTTGCATAAAATCCCAGCATTAGAATGAACAATTCTATGCTTACCCCAGGACCCTTTCAGAGCGTGATCAGCTTTTCAAGCTTCATCTGCTTATTGATCAGTTGGTTGAAAAATTTAAACAGCTGTTCGCTCTTTGCCAAAACATTTCTCATGCAATTTATTTAAGAGGGGAACTATTTTAAATAGCGTATTATACTTTCAGAAGTCTCACTGTCATGTCAGACTTTCAAGAATCATTCACGTGCAAGTATGTTGTTTTAATGCAGACGTTGGCAAAGTGCAGAAGTCAGCTCCTTCCTCTCCAACTTTACGCTCTCTGACGTAAATCAGTACTGGACCTCATTCTCCAGATTCTAAATTTTCAATATGCCATTTCAAAATGAATATATTTAAAATACATTATTTATTTTACCTGACGTAATCGTACATCCTATATCAGTTAAAGTTATCCTGAGAATTCAAGATAAAAATTAACTCTGGAGCTATGAAAACTATGAGGCCTAATCCCCAAGATCTCTTCTCCTTCTAGACTCTCTAATGTCTATAATCAAATTAACAGTTTATTAGTCCTGTCTTCAGTTGAGGTATTAACATTCGGGGTTTTCTCTCTCTTTCTCTCTATTCTTCTCCCCTCTTCTCATCTGCTTATTTCTGCAATAAAGGTAGAATCCTAGGTTCATCTAAGGATTCTCTCACTAGAAGGCAAAAGAAGTGTTAGAGGCAGAGTACATCAAATACATGGAAATGCAGAAGTAGACCTGCCTGCAAAGCAAGGCTCTCAGTTCATAGCAAATTGCCTCTTTTGATTTTTTTAATCCAAAAATTTTTAAATTCTCCTCAGAGCAGATGGCCCCCAGGCCCTGCTCACTGAAAACTGTTGATGGCACAGCTAAGAGCTCTGCTGCCTGCAGCAGCAGAATAAAAGACCAGAGACTCCCTTCCACCTGCCAGGCGCTGTGGCCCTGGGTACCATTCCAGGCAGATGCTCCCCACATTAGAGTCTGCCCTACAGCCATGATGTGGGACTCCGTGGGACACAGCCCCAAATATGAGGCACTCAGGATGGTCTGCGGCCTCGGGACAGCCCCACCATCCAGCCAGCCACCGGGCACAGGAAACTCTGAAAGGTGGTGGTGTCAGCACCAAATAAGCTTTCCTTTAGACCATTTTGTCTGAAGACATTGAACTGTGCAACACAAATCAACATGAACATTATAGAACCTGGCAGCTAAAGAATAAAGATGCTTAAAAGTGGACATGAAGAAGTCAGAACTGATGCTGTTGGACTGAGGAAGTTTCTGAAACTTTCTCATCAGTGAGTTAGACAGAAAGTTGCTCAGCACTGCCCACACTTTAAAAACTGGAATTTCTGTCTGACATCAAACTCCCGGAATATCAGCAACCACAAGTGAAGTTTTCTCCCATTTCCAAGTGACAAGAGCTTGTCTGGGATGCCGGCAGCCTGACCTTGGCTCTTCACATCTGCTTTACATCTTGGCAGGACCATACCCTGTGATACACCTGGCAAAAGGTTTCGGTGCTTGGAAACTCCCACTAGTACAGGACATTGCAATTTAAAGAGTTATCAAGAGAAGCTGCTAATATCAGCAACTGGCAGTATTGTCGCCTCTTCCTTTGTCCCACCCACCTCAGACTGGTCCCCCTTATCCACTACTGACTTCAGCATCAGCTTTTGGTCCTTAATTCCAAATTTTTCAACGGGCTGGTCCCAGGTTATCTGAAAGAACATCCAGATCTCCAGAAAAACAGTGGCTGAGAACTGCTCTCCTGTGCCTGGTGGAACTGCCTGCCTGCAGTGATGGAAACATGTCTGACCTGTGACTGGAGCGACCTCCCACAATGCAAAACTTCCTACCACCAGCTCCAAGCAGGAATCACATTTCTTAGGTCTTCCCTTCTCAAAGGAAAACACTTAGCTACATATCGCGTTTCAAACCAAACAAAAGTAGGTATGTTAAGAGATGTTATTAAGAAAGAATTCACTCCAAAGATTCTTTCACTCTTCCTGACCTTCTGTTTGTGGAAGATAACCACTTCATCAGTGATGGCAGTAGCCCTGTAAATTCACTAGCAGAAGGCTTTCAGATGCTGACAATCGGCTTTGTGGCGGAACACATGTGCAGCAGAGTAGAATTCCCAAGTCAATATCAAGTGTTTTCCCCCAGAGCACTCAGCTCTTCCCCTCCAGAAGCTCACACCTGGGTACCACTCACAGCGATGTCACGGAAGAGCATTCTGGGAAGTGCTGCACAAATAAGCCCACAAAACAATTCAGAACCCTCATATCAAACACTGGCAAATTGTTTTTGAACTAGAATATAATGTGCCCAGTCCAGATAGGCTTGCTGTTGCAGTAACCTTAGTGTGCTCATTTCCATGTAAATACACAGAAGGTTCTTCACCTTGGAGATATTTCACAGGGGTCTTTACATCTGGAACACAGGCATAACATGAAAGCTCTGGGAGGGCTTGTAAATCATTTGTGCTAAATGCCCCGTGCAAACCTCAGGCATCCTGAGGTTTTCCTCAGTGGAAAACAAAATAAAATGCTCTAATTGGGTTGTGCAAAGTTGAATGAGCAAATCCATACCTAGGCAGAACTTTTAGAGGACTTTGGAAGAACACTGTAACACTGGCTGTTGAAAGCCCTCAGGTGAAGTACCAGCCCTGGGCAAACTCTCATCCCAGTGCCAGCTGTAGCACGTCACCTGAACCCACCTGCTCCCACAGACAACTCCTGCAGCATTCTCCTATACCCATCCCTTCTAAGACAGAATTGTTCTCCCACTGTACCATAGAGGAAGAAGTCGGCATGGTGCTCTGTGTGGGTTACACCTACATCCTTCTAATTCAAACAATGGAAAGCATCGTAGCAGTATTGAAAAACATTCTCCCATGTGTTCTGGTCTGATAGAAAAAAAAAAAAATTGACATTCACATTAATTGTCTTCCAAATCTTGCCTTCTAGAGTTTCTGCTTAATTTTTTCCCACCTAAAGCACCAGGTACTGTATACTCAGTAAATTCTAAAATCCAACTTTCACCATTTCTCTACTCAGACATTGCTCAGAGGTGGTTTCAACACAGAAAGATGTGTGGGAGGTAACCTAGGACTTTCCCCAACGAAGCACTGAAGCACACTCTTAAGCATGACAGCATCCAAGCTGAAGACACTGGAATGTATTTCAAGTAGTGTACATGTATCAAAATTTTATTGAAGTTCAAAGACAAATGAAAAACAAGCATATGACAAAAAAAAAAAACAATATCAATAGAAATGGACAGTACAGCATTACCTTCTACTGAAATTCCATGGAATTAAGAATATGCTTGCTTAATGCTGCAATGTTCTTTTTGGTGATAGTGACAAAAAGTAGCTTTATTAGAGTATAAATTGACCCACTTCCATTTAGGTGGGTGGAAGTAAACTGTTTTCACCTCCGCTGACAATGAAGCTGAATGATAAAGCATGAGGCTCTTCATAATTCAAGAATGATCCTAAAAAGCACATCCTGTCAGTAGAATCAAGAGATTCTGTGAGATCCTATTGTTTAGGAATTTGTAAGTATGTCACAAGATCAAGTTCTCTCGTTTTTTACAGTTTCCACACAGAGCACTCACACTTCTGAAATGTATCAGCTTGCCTAAGACATTTGTTTAGGGGGCAAAAGTAGAATGTTACTGTTGTTTCAATCCATTTAGAAAGCTCTTAGACGACATCGTCAACACATTGGGGGGTTTGTTTTGTACCTGTGTGGTTTTTTTTCCACAGTAGGGTTGGATTTTACTACCACTTGAGTGGGTTTTCCCCTTTTCATCACGTTTCTAGTGCCACAATTTCACCAGATATCCAAAATGCTTTTGCACTAACAAGAGGCACTGGTTGTCCCAGGATAGTATCCAGAAAAGATACATTGAGGAAGGTTTAAAATCTCACAGTACTTCCCCAAAATATACAAGCGAAAGTCATTGCAAGCCCTTTGGCAACAGCAAGCCTGGAGAAGCCAATATTCAATTAAAAAAAATAAAAACTGAATTTATCACAGTACTTTTGCATGGCTACAGCTGGGGGGGAAAAAGGTAGCACTTCTGTTTTTACGTTCAAAATATTCTGGGGCAAATACAGAACAAAGCAGTGCAGTGCAGTGCTGTTAATTACAACACTGCAATGGACTAATTAGTCATACCATCGATAATCAGCCTTCCCCAGCACTCATTCACCTTCAGCCACGCGTCCTTTGCCTTCCTCACGCCCACAATGGGTAAAGCATTACACAGACCGTGTGGCACAGCCGAAAGTAACTACGGAGCGCGGCTTTCTGCCGATGGCAGGGCTTAAATGCTCCTCGTGCCGGCACAACCAACCCATGTGAACGGCAACCGTGGCTCTCCGTTGCAATTATTTTGAAGTACTGCATTCTACATTCCAGTCGAATGTAGAATCATTCCAAGTAACACGACGCGAGACAGGAGATCCTAGAAACAGCCTCACGCAATGCATTTCGCTGTGCACAGAAACATGCAGTCACGGCAGAATGAAATATTCATAACTCACGGGAGATGGAATTCTGCGTTCATCTCCCACCAAACACAAACCACGGGGTATCGCTGGAAAAACGAAACCCTTGGATCCTCCCTACCGAGCTGTGCAGGCCCTGTTCAGACATCAGGCTGCGATATTCCCTTGTAATTAAAACAATAGGACGGACGCGATCAAACTGAAAACGCCAAAACCGTACGAGGCAAAAAGCACAAAGCAGGGCTCTCCGGTGACGGACACCAGGTTCCCCAAAGCCCCTGCGTTTCTCACGCCGATTTCAGCTCCCCTCCTGCAAACAGGCGGTCTGACAGAGTTGTTGCATTCATTTATCGCGCTGTCGTTCCGCATTCCTTCGCCGCGTCCCCGTTCTCTTACCCATTTGCAACAGAACCAAACTATAGTAAAACTAGTTTAAGACCCGCGGCTCGGAGGCAACAGATCGCAACGCTTCTCCGTTCCGCCTTCGCTCCGGGCTCGGCACCTACGCGGGGCGTCCATCGGCGAACCGCCCGGCTGCCGCTCACGCACCGCCGCCCCCATCGCGGCGCGCACAACCCCGCTCCTCGCAGCAGCGCCCGCGCGGCGCTCCGACAGCCCCGGGCTCAGCCCCGCACGCCGGGCACAACCAGCGGAAATGAAGCCGGTGCTGGCAGACAAAAGCGCGCACCGCCGCCGCGATCTCGATGGCAGCCTCCCTCCGTGCCACGCTCCCGACTTTTCCTCTGCCGGGAGACGTCCCCGCACCGAGCGCAGCGGGCTGACCCATTTCCCACCGAACTCCGCCGCCCGAGGCTCGCGATGACACAGCAGGGCCGGAGGACGGGCGGGCTCCTTCCTTCCCGCAGGTGAGCGGCCCCCGCCGCCGCCGCCGCCCGACCCGCGGGGGGGACCCCCCGGCGCTGCCCCCCCCCCCCCCCCCCCCCCCCCCCGGGGGGGGGCCCCCCCCGCCCCCCCCCCCCCCCCCCCTCCCTCCGCGAGCGAGGCAAACTTTGGCGGCGGCGGCGGCTCCCGGCCGGAACAATGCCCGCCGCCCCGGCCCCGCGCCTCCCCGCCCCGCTGTCCTCAAGCAACCTCCGCCGCCGGCCCCCCGCCTCCCTCCGCCGCCGCCGCGCTCACAAAGGGCGGCGCGGGGCTGCCCGAGGCGGCGCGGCCGGGGCCGGGCGGAGGCGGCGGGGCCCGTTGCCCCCACCCGCCCCGGGGAGGGCGGGCGCGGAGCGGTGCGGTGCGGACGTACCTTTTTGTCCTCTTTGTCGCTGCCGTGCCGCCGCTCCGGGTGGCCGCTGTCGGCGGCGGGGGCCGGCTCGGAGGGCTGCCCATCGCGGTGGTGCGGGCGCTGGTGCGGGCAGCCGCCAGCCCCCGCCGCCGGGGGGATGGGCTCCGGGCACGGAGAAACTCCCTTAACATCCATCTCCATCTTCCAGTTCACTGTATTGCGAGACAAAAGCAGGCGAACACTTTCCACCACCCCGCTTCTTTCTTTGGCGTTCCCCGCTCTCTTTTCCCCCTTTCCGCTTCTTTCTCGCTCCGTTCCTCCCCGCCTGCCTCTCCCCCTCAGGAGGCCGTGGCACGCATGGCTCCGGCTGCACCGCGATTCTCGCCGCGATCCTCCCGACTTTTGTATCCTGTGTGTGTGTGTGCGTGAGTGCGCCGTGCGCGTGTGTGCGCGCGTGTCCTTGGCGCGGTGGCCTTCAGCCGCCCCGACTCAGCGAACGCGGACGGAGCCGCTCTCCTCCGCGGTGCCCAACTCGCGGCCCCGGGCGGTTGCGGGGTTATCGGTACCGTCCGCGTCCCGAGCCCGGAGGAACCCCGTGGGCCGCGGCCCTTTGAACAAAGTTGAACGGAGGAGCGGAGGCCGGGCGAGGGGGCGCGGGAGGCCGCGGGGCTCGGCCCGGGGAGGCTGACAATAACCCGCTAATGTCAAGTAAAAGTTAAACCTCCCCTTCGTCCCCTCCCCCCCAGCCCAGGCAAGCGCAATACAGCAAAGCGAAGCGGTTTCAGACCTGAGCGAGGTGCTGGCGGCGAGCAGAGCCGAGCATTGACCCGGGTGTTGCCTTTATTTTATTTTCCCCTCGCCTCCCCCCAGCACCACCCGCCCTGCAGATGGGGGCTCCGAGCTGCTGGCGGCGGCCGGAGCGGCTGCGTGGGGCTGGAGCTCCCTCTGCTCAGGCTGCCGGCGCCACGCAGCACTGCACAGCGAGAGCGGAGCGAGGAGGGAAACGGAGCCAATTCCGGCAGCGAAGCTACAAGCAGGACCCGCCGCCGGCCCTCCGCGTTGCTCCGCCAAAAAAATACAGCCCCCAAAAAATCGCACGTGAGCTCCCAGAGCGATCGTGGCCGCAGCGTGCCCGCGGTTACTTCATTCCCCGCCTCGGCTTCCTTCTCACACCAAAGTTGCACAGCGCAGGGAAAATGCAACCTCATTAAGAGTGTTTTACACCAAACCTGCGGTATCTGAAATGTTTTTGCCTGAGCTGGGCCAACCCTTCAGCAGTCCCCTTCTCACGGGTCTCAATACACCAAGGGAGGTTCAGGTTGGATATTACTAAATCATTTTCTTCTCCAAAAGAGCGGTGAGGCAGTGGCACAGGCTGCCTAGGAAGAGTCACCATCCATAGAGGTGTTCAAGAAATGTGTGGATATGGAAATGAGGGACACAGCCAGCAGGCACGGTGCAGGTGGGTCAGTGGTCGGACTTCACGACCTTAGAGGTCTTTGCCAACCTTAATGAATGGTAAGCACAAACCTAACCATTCCTCTATCAGGACACCCTCAGGTGTGCGCACTTCTAAGTTTAACACCAGGTGGTCCTGATAAGCAGCTGCTTTGAAAGTTAACTGGAAACCTTTCTGGAGAGTCCACAGCTGTGAGTGCCCCATCCCTGGAGGAGTTCAAGGCCAGACTGGATGGGGCCCTGGGCAGCCTGATCTAATGGTGGCAGTTGTGCCCCAGCAGGGGCTTTGGAAATGGATAATCTCTAAGGTTCTTCCCAACATAAGCCATGCTATGATTCTAAGTACACATGCAATCTATACTGGTCCATCTGATGTATGTACCGAGCCCTCCAGGAAGCACTCTCTGCTTCATAGAGGCACTGGGCCACTCCCTCAGAGCTGATCAGTCTTCCCAGGTGTTGCAGGACCCATCCTGTTCTTCCCCTTGGGTTTTGTTGTTTCCTGACAGAACTGTTACTGTGGGAACCTGAACGGATGCACCTGAGCGGCTGTAACAATATATTAGGGCAAAAGGCAAGAGCTAATATCACAACAGAAATAAAAATATGTTATGGATCGAACCTGCATCTTAAAAACATACATCTCTAAAGATTCTTTTGTATTATTCCCAAAGCGCAACAAATATTTGTGGGTCTTACTGTCTTCTCTAACATCTTGTTGCAAATCTGAAGTATTTTTCTGAAACAATGAGCATCTATACCTAAAATCGAGCTAAGTAATAAGACAATCAAGCCATAAATACTGAAATCTATAATCAAATTCTTTATACTACTTACAATCATTTATTTTAAATCATTTAAAGATTGTCCACATTTTGAGGTAGAAAAAATTAAGCATCCTGCTATATGACAAAGATGACACTGATGATGACACAAAGATGACTGCAGAATTGGTCAGCGTGAAGTGGGAGCACATGTAGGTAGCAAATCACCCAACCCCAGTCAGTCCACGAAGTCACCTGCTCCCTCCACACAACAGGACCAAAAACACGCACAGGGAACAAAAGTCTGGGCTTGGGAGCTTTTGCAGCTTGGCTCAACGTACTCCCAGTAGCACAGGTTGGAAAATGATGACATGGAAGTAAAAATACAAATATTCATTCACAGGCCGCAATGCGTTCTTACAAGATTACTGATAAAAGACAGAGGAATCTTCTCATGATGGGTAATATTAAATAATTCTCTTAGAAAATAACAATTGCCAATCTACCATCTTCAGATCTGTGGAGTAAAATTCAAAGCAAAACCAAACCATCTGAAAATAGAGAGGAGCTAACCCAAATATAAACATTTCCCCATGTGTTCTGAAGCTCACTGGAGCTGGACATTGGCAGGAAACCAAGGAAAAGTAATTCCAAATGGGGGGGGGGGGGGGGGTTGACTCCAAAAGCTCTGCTTCTAATCCTAGGAATTTTAACCCCCAACACCAACAGAAGCTTCTTAGATGTTTGGAGCAAATGCGATCATGCGTAAAAAGAAGGGAAGGTCCTGGAGTATGTGAAAGTCAACACAAAGATCTGTACTTGCCATTTCAAATTAAGACTTTTTTTTTTCCTTTTTTTCATCTTTCCCTTTTGTACAAGAAAAGGCTTAGCATGTCCCTGCAAAAAGAAAATTGTTACAAATAATTAAACAAATACAACAGTGTTCCCAGCTGTTCTCCACATAGACCAGGTTTCTGACCAGCTGCTATTATTTATTGGACTGCAAGATAATCCTAAGTAGAAGGATGTTTCTTCAGGCCATAAGAAAGGTCTAAAAAGTCATCTGAAATTTTCCATGAGAGGAACAATGATTTTCAGGCCAAACATACTTTGGGATACAAACAGAAATGCCCATAAACTGGGCATGTTGGAAATCTGTACCAGCAGGCTGAGGAGATAAGAAAAATGACCTCCTTCCAGTCTTCTCTGTGGCCTTTCTGACAAGTATCAGGTTCCTCAGATCCAAGCAGAAGGAAGTTAAATTTTGAGCTGAGTTATTTGGGTAAGCATGGAGGGAAGAGTGTAGTACAGACCCTAGCAATGCAAGAAGCCACACAGCTGAGCAGCTCATCATTATTGCATAATGGTGAGTTTTCAGTAGCTTTAGCTAACTTAGTACGAATGTCGAACTCAAATCGTTAAGTCTGCAGAATAATGTTGGAATCTGCAGTGGATGAATGGCAAACCAGAGTCAACAGTGTCAGCTCTCCTCTGGAAGACGACGTGTTGAGAAGCAGAAACCAGGGAGTCTCACTGGAGGGCAAGTCAATCCACACCCACAAGGCTGTGTTCAAAAGAAAACAAAATCACGTTGAATGCTTTTCAGATGTATCAACAGTGTGAAAAAAGTCAGCACGGGCACTTTGCTCTTATTCACTGTGGCAAAACAGCACACAGTTTAGATTTTACTCTAGAATAACAAAACATATTACAGAATACAGACTGTCTATTACCACATGCAACATGGATTAAGAGTTTTGAAGCCCAGACCTATCACTCATTTTTCAAGAGAAATGACATTAAAACACTGCTGTTGAAATCAATACTACAATTCGTTAGCACATGCTTCATGCTCCTGTGTATCTTGCAGCTGTGGGCTGTGCTATAATACAGGTGTAGGTGACTCAGTAGATTCAAGAGACACTGACATTTTAAAATGGAAAACTTTTCAGGAACAACTGCATTCTTTGTCTCAAAACAGTGAAAATTTATGAGTGATGAGACAATTAAATTACAGGCCACCTATCAGAATGATTTGATGGAAAGAGGCAAAGATTTCTTCTCCTAGAATCAAGTTTCATTTTTGCATTCTTATTCTTGGTTATGATCAGTTGGTAATACACTATGAGGTGCAGGCCATGTGGTAGGGGAATCCTCTGTAGTCCTAATTAATAAAGCTAGACGTGGTAGGAAGTTGTACACAAATGATTTGTCTAAGATCACAAAGTAGTTCAGCAGCAGATTAGAAAACATCTATGGCCTTTCCAGGGTCTCTTCTTATGGTCATTTGTCATTTGCTTCATTTAAAATTTGTCACTTTCCTATGAGCAGATTTAAAATAACTGCTCATGAACTAACTAAATAATTTACTGATGTTTACTCGTATAGCAATTCTTGTTCAAATATATTTTCATGTCTTTTTCAAGCATGTATTTATGTTAATATGTATAAACTGAAAATATTTTATGTAAAATGTGCAAAAAATGGATGCTACCAGTTAAAAGGACAGATGTAAACTTCACAAAAAATGCACCTACCGCTGTATGAGAGATGCAGCATTTGGCTTTCCAATGTTTCACGTATCAGCTAGTTTAGGATTCACCTACCTGCTCTATTCAGCATTTGAATAATTTTGACCTTTTACCAACCTTAGACAGTTCAAACCAAAGGTTTCTTGTTGTCAGTGCAAGCTCCTTGGGGCCTCACTCACCACCATATCTGTCAAATTGCATTTCAAGCTATTTCATTTCTTGCTTCAGAGTTGCAAACAGAGTTGCCTTCACATGAAGACTCTGACCTTATCGATAATTCCCTCTATACTATACATTTCAAAGTGGCTGACACAGATGTTCACTGAGTCATTTTCCCACCCATCAATCTCTGTTTCTGTTCTCTAAGGTGCTTTGCTGCAAGTATGCAAATCTGGGGGCTCCCGTAGCTTTTGAGATCTATCTATGCAGGTATTTTCTGTCTCAGAACGTCTATCATTGTATGCACTTAGTAAAGCTATCCTATTCTGTTGCATGGAGATGTAAAGACATGCTGTGATTATTCTGAAAGAGGAAAAGCTGAAAATGCTGTTTGAGTTCCACCATTCTTTGCACAGTCTGATATGAAAATTGATACATTACAAGCTGCGTTTTGAAAAGTATCTCGCCTTCTAGCTTTCCACCCACAAATTTGATAATATCGACTCTCCCCTGCATTCTAACATTTTCACTTGCAAGTACCAAAGCCACAAAGAATAAATACACAACTCCGGACTTGAGTGATGTTTTTCAGCCTTTTAAAGACTTATCTTCATCCCTTTTTTGGGGGGACAAAAAAATTCCGTAGCCCTCAGGAGGTCTCCTGATCTCCTTTTCTAGAAAGCCATAGAAAATAGAATTGATAAGCTTCACGACTTTCAAACATGAAAACAGCTCCTTGCACTTCACACTCCATATAAGTGACAAATAAAACCATTCCGGCCATAGCCAGAATGTTTCATTCCTCCTTGCCCAAGAGAGCAATGGGCACTTTCCAGAAGGATGTCGTGGTTTGAACATGGAAGTAACTCTTCTGCAGGGTGAAGGGCTTTTTATTTTGTTCCAAATTGCTGTGTGAGGTGAAAGAAGAAGCAGCTGTTTCTGCTGAGTTTTCAGCAAGTTGGCCTGAGCTCACTGTTGGTCAGGACACCTCCAGGTAAGACAGAAGGCCTCACTCAACTGGTCCAAGGAGGTAAACAGGAAAGCAGAGCTGCCACACAGAAGAAGTATGTTCCACACAGACTCAAAGCATCTGCATTGCACTCGGTGATGCTGCAATCTTCTCAGTTCCTGTGGAAGCCTGGAGCTGTGCCAGTTTGAATAATTTCATCTAGTTTTCAGTTGTTTGAAAAGGAAAGCATCAACCGAGTTCAACTTATTTTAGAAACTGGGGAAGAAGGTAATTTATCACTATAATAATTTATAAGCGAAAGGGAGATGAACTTAAACACAGGAAAAATAAATGGTCGTTATTTCTTCATGGAGGTGAAATCACCATTGACAGAGATTAATCCTTCAGGACTGAGGCACGAGAATGCTGTGTGAAGGATACTAATCCAGAGGCAGGCAGAGGTTGGTGTGGATGGATTGGGCCACTGAAGTTCAGAATCTCATTAAATAGGCCAGACAGATACTACAAGCACTAACCCTTCATGTTGGTGTTTGAGTTGCCTTCAGCTTTTGTGCTTTATCAGCTGATCTGAAGCACACACACAAAATGCAGCTCTGCTGCATAAAGTGCTGAGGGGAGTTCTGTAGGAATTAGTGCAGGACTTTCAGTTTTCCATCCTATGAAGTTTCTCTACATTTCTAATATTTGGGTCCTAGAGGAACAGCCGTAGAGCTGGGACATACCAGGAGCTAAGGAGAATGTCCAGAGCATTTAGGTTATTAGTTCCACCCACTCCTTTCTTCCCACTTATGTCCCTTATAGTGGAGAGAATCATAAGGGCTTTCTGTGCAAGTAACATCTTTTTTTTTTTTTTTTTTTTTTTTTGGTGGTAGTAGTGGTAGACTGCAGTTTGTACTGAAAGTAATGCCTCCTATTTATTTCCGTGGAAACTACAACAAAGAGCACAATAATACTATCTGATAGAGCAAATTCTCAGCTGCATAACACTTTTTCAACATAGTCTCCACCATTAGCTACACACTTTCACCAGTAATGTACAAGAGCCCACATGCTGTGCTCATAAAAATCTGCACCAGTGGAGGTGACCCACTGTCAATGTCAACACTGCTGAAATAGAATCATAGAATACTCTGAGTTGCAGGGGACCCACGGGAATCAACAAGCCCAACTCATGGCTTCACAAAGGATAGGCCAAAACAATCAACATTCTGCAGGAAAATACACCACCCACTACGTATCTCACTGTGCTCACATCCACTGTTTGGTGTCCATGAATATTCAGCAAACACTGATGAATCTCAGTGGGTGCCATGTTTTCCGTATGGAGGATTTCAATGACACACCTTTGCTTCATCCACACTTCCATGTCAGGTGCTGATTTATCAGAGTGCCACTCTTAAGTCAACTGTCACACAGCAACAAAGTGAAATAGAATGTTATTGAGGTGGTATAGTACTACCATACCACCAACATCTGCCACTGACATCTTAGGGCAACATAATAAAACTAAAGACATTACTTTCAGAGCAGCCCTTGTACATGTGCAAATAAAGTTCTGAGTTGGGGTAATGAATTTTGTTTAAAACTGTCAAAACTGAAGTCTGGAGAATTTTCTTTATTATGTAAATATATGAGTAATCCATGTGGTAGCATCTGTGTAAACAATATGCACAAAAACACTTTCTTAAAATGTTTCTGATTTTACTTTTTAAATTATTACATGCTGCTCAATTTGACTTCTTCCAGTTCCTACTCATTCTGTGGCCCTGCTGAGATATGCCCCATTCTCTATGTTCCTTCTGTAGATTAGAAATACATTCAAATTCACCAAATTCCTAATATAAAAAAGTAAACATGTTTAAATGTAAAGGAAAAAAGTGTGCATAAAGCATACATAAGACTAAGTGCAATAAATTACACCTTCTTAAGACTAAAGCCTTATAACAAATATGTACAAGATTAATTACTCTTCTATTCAACTGCTGGGACTTCAGTCTCAAAGTTTTGTCCACTGTACTCGGATCTTAATTTGCAAGTGGCTGAATCCTCTGTGTTAGACCGTATTTGTTTAAACAGTATAAATAAAACATTTTAATTAATGTTTAGGACGAAGACTGACTTAGTTATTATCTCTGTCTAGGATAAACCTCAATACAGCAATTACAAGGTGGAATGAAGAACTGGGCTTTGAAAGAGAAGGAAAGTTTCTGAACTTTCCCTTTCCAAAATAATTTTAAATTCCATAAATAATTTCAATATATGTGCATTTCTGAGCTATCAATGTCTTATTAATTATAAAGGTAGAAATTTTAAAGAAACACTTGCTGTGTGGGGACAACATATATTTTCCAAAAGCAATATGCAAAATGTATTTTTGTTTGATTTTTCTACCCACAGCTGTAGTTAAAATCAGACATATGAACAATTGCTTATGAAGCAAATTAATGAGGATACATGAGAAAACTGTAAGATGCAAAAACCCAGGAAGCTGGTGAAAGTCAAAACCCTGCAAATGGTATTCTGATTTTGAATGGCAAACTCAAAATAGATGAAAGACCAATGCACGAAAGGACAGTCTTTTGTTCCTTGAAAGAATGGGTTATTGTACTATTTGTATTCCTTGGACACCACCACTGGGTACTACAGTCGTAAAATACAATGGTAGGCACATCCCTGCCCCAAGGAGTGTACAGTCCAAAAGCCAGTGGAATGATGTCCAGTAATTTCAAAATTAGTAGGATTAGACCCTGAACTAGACAAACATCCTGGAATAGCAATGCCTGACAACTTATTAGCAACAGTGCAGCAAAAAAACAATATTCAGCCGAACTATTCAAAGACCAGATGTGTTGATGACAGATTAAAAATAAATAGACATGGTAATGGATATGAAGAAAATAAACTGAAGTTGTATGGAAATGTTTTGATTAAGAAACTGATGTTCTCAGGTCAACTCTGCTGTCAACAGAGTACGACGCTTAACAGTCTAAAAATGCATTCAGGGCTAAACTTCAACTTTGTGAATGCAAATCACTGGTGTGTGCGGTTGTTTATCACTGTCACTTGTACAAGCAAATGATAGAATTTACATTGGTAAAAGCCCATTTGCGCTTAGTTTGTATTCAGTTAGCACATGCAGCTGAGGTTTGTATGCATATCTGTATTTTTTATCGTTTGCTTGCTGAAAAAGCAGTGCTCAAAATTGTACCTGGAAAAACAGATATCGTATTTTGGAAATCTGATTTTGAGTAGTGCTCAGCAAAAGAAAACAACCCAATATAAAGCTGAAGATACAATCTAATCTATTTCCATCAACAACACCAAACTAAGATAACATAACTTAAGATCAAACAGACAAGGTACCAAACATCACATAGATCTCAGTGTGTGTCTGCCTGCTTCCTTTCTCATGCCTTTCAATTGACAGTGAAGTCATTCATAATTCTGACAGTTAATATATGGTCAGTTAAGTTATTGTTCCTTTGCTACAAGTAAACACAGTTCTTAACTCAGTACTTTTGTTTGATCCTAGGATGAATACTCATGTAATGTCTGTTCTTTACAATGGTTACTGTTGCATAATCAGAATTAAAATTCCTGGTTCAGAACAGGCGTGAGTCTGACTTAGTCTATGCTGTCTTCAGCATCAAGTGATGTCCCTCACTGAGTTCTGCATCAGCGTAGTTCCAGCTGTCTCAGTTAGGACTGGGATACTTACAATGGGAGCCACAGGGTTGTCCCTATTTACATTTAAACTATACTACATCATTGTTTATTGCACATTTGTGCCTGATGGAATATTTTAGAAAAAGCTAGAGGAACATTTTTTAGAGTGAATGATTTAATTCTGAAACATGAGATTCAAATGCCAGGGGAAAAAACTAGGCTGCTAAACTGTCATTGTCCTTTTGGATAGTTTAACTTTTGCACTCAACTCTAAGAAACAATATTATCCTTCATACAGTAAATCACATTCACTCATAGTCTATGATCTTATCTGTTCAGCTATTCAGCTCATTTTGTATGAAGAAAACTCTCAGCTGCAGAAAAGCGTTGAAATCAGAGACCAACAGCAATCTGAAAGATTGTATTTTTACTACTTCATCAGCCGCTTAATCCATTCTCAACCTCCAGAAGAGATTTTCCTTTGATCTACCTGTACCCAGCCCGTTTGAAATCTGGCTTCCAGAGTTTAAATTCTGGCCCTCTTGAACCAACATGTGAAACCTGAGCCATCATATCCTCCTGGGTACATGTGAAGGTATTCAGCATTCAAGCCTTGAGCGGTAATATCTCTTAAATTACCTTGTGTTCTCATGAAAGTCAGTTCGCAGCTCAACATATGATAAACAGTGCTCCACTGAAGCAGAATTTAGCACACTTAAAAACAGAACGCAAGTCTGCGAGCCAGAGGGTATGTTCCTGAAGACATAGTCTACTTGAATTGATCTAGTGAACATTTTCAGTGAGGCAAGAGATTTGTCTGGAAGGTAGTCAAAAAACTAAACAGCTATAATTAGAGATAAAGCAGCTGTACATTAACCTAAGCAGACCTGGTACTGAGAAAACCCCTATCTTCTTCGAACCAAGCAACAGCAAGACGCCTGCTGTTTGTGATGATATTATTATACTGATGTCTCACAATAACAAAACCATTATGCAGGAAAAAAAAAGTATTTTGTTTGCTTTCTATGAATTCAATTTCTATTTCTATTACTTTCTAATAAGAAAAATCACATTTTACATATTTTCTCTGTTCATACAGATTTTATAAGCATGGCAGGTTACCCATTCTGCTAACCCTACAATAAGCGCTCTGGAACAATTACTTGTGTGTTTACTTTATTAGGCACTTCTCTTCTGTCTTTTCCAAAGGAAATTACAAGAATATTGGGAACTGACATCCTAGATAAGACCAATAGGCCTCCTGCTCTAATGCCATGACAGCGCTCAGGGCCAAATGCTCTTCAAAAGAAAATAAAGTGCTCGAAGTATTGAATAAATATGCAATAACCAGTCCATGCGACACATTTGCTCTTAACTCTCATCGCATTGCCATTAATTTATGCCAAAAATAACAAATTTTATCTACTGTTTAAAGAACATTTCTTACTGTTACTGCTGTAAATGTTCCCTTCACTCATATAAGGGTGTAATATTCATGAATCTGTTAAGATTTTTTCAGAATCTACAGCAAAACAAATGCAAGTCAGTAAACATTACTTTTTCAAGTAATATGGCTAACAACGTGGAGCTGTTTACATATATATTTTGATTTTTATGGCTGCATCTTCCAGTGCAATGCCAACAATCAAATGAAAGTTCTAAATAATCTCATGATTATACACTAGTCCTGTGACATCTAATGGCTGATTTTTATTTTTTTTATTACATGTCACAACAACATTGCAATTTAAGCTCTTATGTAAGATTTGACGCCTACTAAAGAAACCTGCATCCAGTGACATAACTCAGAGGGATGGGAGCACTAAATATGTACAAGCAGATTGTATTGCCTTTCAATCACTCTTTCTGAACAATATAACTTCAAGAATGCCAAGTTGAGAAGCTTCTTCTGTTTAGCAAATAATTAATACTTTTCAAGTACACCTGCAGAATACACTAAAGCAAAAAGCACAGGAAAATATTAAAGCTAATCTCCATGTTTCATTAAAAATTCACTTAGTCCTGAATAAGAGCTCATTTTAGCACAAAGGTATGCATCTGTATATACAGCACATGCATATATAAAGCATATATTTCCATATTATACAGACACACGAACACCCACATATGAGAAGGCAGAGAAGTTAGATGGCAAACCAAAATATCTCATGTTCTTAGCCCTGTCCATGTTGCCATACATCAGAATGCACTAGAAAAGCATTCACTATCAAGAAATCCTGTAGCATTGGGAAAAAGTAATACTGCTCTCTCTCTCTCCCTCTTACCCCCCCCCCCCCAGAAAACTAGAATTGTTATGGTATTTATGAGTGGAAACTGGAAAATTCCCTTGAAAGACAAAGGAGAATTGAAACAAGTCTCAAGGGAAAAGAAAGGAATCAAACATTGATTGCCATAACAATTCTAAAATGCTGGGGAAAAAAAGTAGTCTGAGCAGAAACTCACTAATTGGTATAGCTGATTGTGGGCAAGTATTAAAAGAATAGAAGGCTGATTCAAAGAGCCAATATTAAGTTTAATTGAATTGGGTAGGGCAGGATACCTGAAGAATAGTCTATGATACACGAGTAGCAGACAGAGAAGATGTAAATAGAAAGGCTGTGGGACCGTCTTGGCCATGCGTGCCCTCAAGTGGAAACTCAGAAAAGTTGGAAAGTAAAAATCACAGATTTTTATTTTACTAAAAGTAAATATATAGGTATATTAGAGAATACCATTTGGATCGTTGGACCAGTTCTGGGTAACTAGTTCAGAATATATTAGTTGTCATAGCAGAAAGAATTCCTAATAATTTCTTGAGATGAAATATCGTCACTCAAGCTTTCTAGTAATCCAAGAAAGGATGCTGATTTAGCATGGTACGTATCTTAAGAGGCTTGGGGGGGAGATTCTCTTCAGTAATTTCTTTTTTAAATGTGAAAATTTGAATTTTTTTTCACAGCAACCAATTCAACTGCTTTTTGAAATGCAGCCCCTTGTTATCTCACTAATACTTGACTAGAGAGATTTTGTTGCCAGAAGGCAACCTTAAAGAACGGGATGTAGAGATTAAAAAAACCTTTACAATGGATGGTGGCAGTTCAATGAGTGAAATCCATGTTCTTCAGAAGGAATTTTATTTATAGTAATAAACATTTTCTTTACCCTGAAAAAAGAAGAGGTCCCAAAACAAAATAGTTCAAAGAGCATTCAAACAAAGTTTTAAAAATTCTCAAAATCCACGAATTTCATTTGGATAAACCAAAGTTTCCTCTTTATGTTCATTGCTTCAATAAAATTTTGGCTTTATTTCTCATGGCTTAGCAGCTCTAATAATCAGGAAACATTCATCATCATTTGCCATCTTGAAAACTTGTCAACTGTATGATAGCTCAAAGTTTTAGGAAAAATTACTTATCCTGTCTGTAAAAGATAATGAAGCCACTGAGCTTAAGGAAAATCATGTATTTTATCTAAACTGACTTACAATTAAATATTAAAAAAAACTCAAAGACATTCCTATATATTTTTTACAAATTTTGAGAGAAATTATACCTAACACGATATCCAAGTGAATTAAGGTGGATTTGATTTTTAAAGACATCAGATTGTTAAGCTGAAATCTTGTAGAGCTTCAATGGAAGGCTTCAGAAGGAAGTAAATATGATCCAGCTTTAGAAACTTCCAACTACCAGAAGATGATATGGCTATTTGTAAACAAATGGTTATTCATTAGCTATCATGTCTAAGAGATAAAGATTGCTTGGGATTTATGAGCAAAGTCACCTCATTTCTCTTAGTCTTGGCAACAATTCAGTTTTCCCAGCTGGAGTGGAGTTTCTCTGTGTTCCACAGATCTTGATACAAAATTTATCACTTGGACGCTTGTTTTTTCTTTCTTAATTCTAAGAAACAGTGATCATGTGACACTGTATATGAAGGGAGTATTTACCCAAGCAAAGCATCGTGTACACAGTGAGACTGTCGACAAAACGTTCTTCTCTATTTCATTTTAAAAATTCATTTGCCATTTTACGTGGAAGTAAATATCAGTGTTATCCAGAATAACAGTAGTTTAGAAATGGGTAAGCCAATAATTAAAAATATATAAAGCTTGCACAATTGCACAGTTAGTGCTGCTGTACCAAAGCAAACTCCTCAATGTGCACCTATACATCCAAAGGCTGCGAGTAAAGAATATCACATAGTGTGTGGGAGTGGGTCAGTTCTTCTCTCCAGGCCTCTATCAAATTGGCAACGTAGCTGAGTGACCAGAGAGAAATTTGCTGAGTGTCTGTCCTCAATCCTGGTAAATTTCTTATCACTGGGCATTTCCCAAGCAGCTATGCTTTGAGCTTACACATGTCCCTGTCTTTTATGCTCTGTGATTTTGAATATGTTTCAAATGTCCTCTTTCCTTGGATATTTTTATTTAATATTTTATATTTAAGAGCTTTCCTCTTCAGAGACGTGTGATTATAGAAATGCAACATATATAGGCTCTGAGAGTATCCTAAGAATGACTTACACTACGTTTCAGTGAAAAACCTGTTACTCTGAACTGATGACATAAGTATATGTTACACATAAAAACATAAAGGGAAAAAAAGGCTATGTTTGGAAAGTCTGGGCAACTTCCTAATTTTTAAGAAGCTATAAACAGAAGTTACATCAACTGGATGTACTCTCAATTGAGTTCTTGGGTACCCAGAAGAGACATCTGACACACATTAGGGAGGTACCCGAGTGATGCAAAGCTGTCACCCCACTATGCGTCACCCACGAGAGAGATGAGACAAGCATTCTATCTGGCCTATAGAATTGCTTGCTAACGGGAGGAAAGGCAGAATTCAAAAATGCTGTGTTGTAGGGGCAAGCAAAGGTAAATATGTATCTGTCATCTTCCAAGAAGTCCTCCATTTGTGATATTTTCAGTACATCCAGACTTCAAAGATTCCCTGCTGGCGTTTGCAGTCAAATAATTCCTTTCTGACATCCAGTCTGCTTCCACTCCTCTCTATTATTTTATATTTTAATTCTACTACTTCCCCTGTATTTACATCTCTTGGTCACTCTCTTCTCTCTGCTTAATGGCTGTTCCTACCCTTGTAATACTTCCAGCTCCAACTCCTCATGCTCTACTCAGGTAGTTTTCTACTTATTGCTGTGGCATCAGCAGGGGTTCTTTGATGCTAAAAGAGAGATAATCCCCAGCTACAGCTCTGCACCCCATATTACAATACTCATCAAAGAGGAAGAGTTACACAATGTCCCACTCAGCCCCTTTAGTCCAGGCAAGAAGGAGATACAGTGCAGAGGAGACTCTGGAGAAGATAGGTGACTAACCTTAATGGCTGGAAACATAGAAGCTGAAATTTAAATGGATTATAAATAAAAGCCAACTGCAGGCAGATTTCCACAGGATAGCTCATGCCAAATTTAGGCCAGTGCTACACAACATGAGATAACAGCTTCCTAGGTAACCACAAACATTTTTCACAGGGCAAAAAATATTTTCCTATAAACCTCCTGGGAGGCATAAATGAACTGCTTGCTTAAGGTCACCAAAATAAGTCGAGAACAATACGCGTATCAGCCCGAGGCAGACATCTGCCATAAGAAACTTCAGCCTGAGTGCTTAAAATTCAACAAAGTTGTACTATATATGAAGACACTTCTTACTGGAAAAAGACAACATCTCAAAAATAAGGCCTTCTTATTCTACCACTTCTTATATATGTTTATTTTTGGTTTTGATTATATCAGTATTTCCCCTGAAAAACAGAATAGTGAGGATCAAGTCATTTCCTCTCAAGGGGATGAGAGTCACTTCGCAGACAATCTCAGAAACAATTTAACTAATTTAATCTTTATACTTCAAGGGTATGGGAGATACTTCAGAAAGGCTAAACTGCGAACTGAACAAAGCTTGTTTTAATAATTTTTGTGTGTGCCTTTGGAAGGCATCTGAAAAAATACCCATGTGATTTCTCTGGTTGCAGTGATGCTGGACGTGTTTCCCAGGATGAGATTAGGCAGGCTGTCTTGGGTTTGCTCCACAGGGGACAGGTCAACTACCTTCACTGCCTGCCATCAGCAATGTGCCACTGAGGAATTTCCAAAAAGATTAAATACTTGTTAGGATTAAGAGGCCTGGTTAAAGAGGCCTGGTTAAAATGGAAATTTCCTTTTTTTTTTTCTTTTTTTTTTTCTTTTCTGTTTTTGCTACTTATAAAATACCTACTATAAAAAAATATTACAGAATCTTAAATCATCAAGTATATCATTTGCAGAGATTTGTTTTCTCTTTTTCCTTATATTTATGAAAGTATGTGCATTTGAAAATAGTATATGTCTGCAAATATCTATTAAAATAAATGCAGAATAATAACTGGTTTAGCCTTTCTAGACAAGTGTTGCATTTCTCAAGTCAACAGATCAGTAAAGCTTTGCTTTGTGTTTAAGGGTTGAGGTTGATATAATTACTGAAGAAAAGGGATTTTCAAAGAATTGCTTATCAGCAAGTACTTTATGCAACTATATAATAAGCCTCTGTTCTTTAAGAAATGAGGTTGCATAAAAATTCCTTTACAATGAAGCAACATGAAATTAAAAATAGTAGGTTAATAACTGTAAACTCTATTACTGTCGATTATTTCCCAATCTCTCATTTTTTGGTTTATATTATCTGTCTGAATAATACAAGATCATGTATTTTGGAATTTAGTTTCTTAATTGAAAAACCGTTGACTGCATGATACGGTATCTCAGTCAATCAAGTAATTATTATTTAGGTGATTGCCAAAGTTCCACATGATGTTTCCATACTTTTAGTACTATATTTTCTTTGGTGGAAACAGTTGTAACTTTCTATCCTTGCCTTTTCTCATCAAAAAAAAAAAGAAGGCTGGCACAAGGCACATGATTTCCCAACACGACAGGTCAGTCTCAGAGACTGCAGGACAGCGGACGAAGGATCTTATTTTTGGCAGAAATCTCATGGAGTCCCTCCTTTATCTTTCCAGCTACTTCACTGAATCTGACCCTGCCTTTAAAATGTGAAGCATGCAGTGAAGCATAGAAGCTCAAATGGCACAGATCTATTTTGAAACTTTTACTCCCAATACAGAATACTCCTACAGAACTTTCTTACTTATGAAAATCAGTCTCAGATCAGGCTTCATTGTGCTAGGAGCTGTACCAAAAAAGAACAAGGATGACTAGTCCAAAGAACAAATACTAAAAAAAAAACTGGGTAGAACATAAGAACGCTAGCAGATTTTTATGGGCATTTGGGCATTAGTGGCATTAATGATTTACAGAAAGACAACTTTTGACATTAGAGATCATGCTAGATATATTAAGACTTTTAATCTATGTAGGATGAAAACAAGCGTCCAAGGAAATACTGATGGAAAAAGCAGCAATGCACTTTCCACTACTGCCAGAATTTATCTCAGAGTAATTGAATTAGTCTAAGGTTTGACTTAGTCTGGCTGGAGCTAGGCTGACAAAAACAGGTATATCCACTTGCCACGTTTGTACACACAGCTTCAGATTAGTGATTAGATGATAAAACAGGGCTTCACCCTTAGGGAGTATTCCACTGGCACCGATTTCATGTTTGTGCTCAGCTTCCCTGCTGCAGACACATTAAGAGCCTTGCTTCCTTGCAGCTTAGTGTTTAGAACTTGGATAAGGTTGGTTTTTTTTCCCCTAGCAGCTGGCCAACTGTTAACATTTTTCTATGCTTTTAGAAGTTCTTTTTTTTTTTTTTTTTTTTTTGTGATGGGTTTTCTGTCCATCTGCCAAGATTATCAATACTGCATGGTATATGCTGGGTTTTGTTTGCTTTACAAAATTTTGCATTGTACCATTTTTAAATTATCCATTCTGCCTTATTTTTTTCAAAATTTTTGAATTTTTCAAAAGTTTTGAATCCCTTTCCAGGCTCAGTTCTTTGAAATACCTGGTTTCTTTGGGTGGGAACATTGAACTCTTCTTGATTTCTAACTCAAGTGTGAAAATCAACATGACATAGCATGTATACTACAGTTTTGGATATTGAAATGTCAAATGCAATTCTGAGAAAGGTACGAGGTACACAGTGCCCAAGGAAACAAGATGAACCACATCTCCTAAGATACCTGCAGCCAGAAGGGATAGAATCATGGTGCAAAACAAAGTTATCCAACCCTGTCAAGCATTCTTGCAAGATGACAGCAGTGCAGACTCCCTGTGTTTGTGTGAAGGTGCACAACAAAATGACATACAACTGTAGGATATTCTAGCGATAATAGCAGTGGAAATTCACAGTACAGTCAACAAACAGGGTACATATCACAGGTCTTCTAAATAATCTGAATTCCTAACATCAACTTTTCCTTTATGCTAGTACTCACATTAAACTGTGCAAGTTTAATGTACAGGTAGTCACAGGCCCATGCTGTTTGGACATGAGTGTATGTTCACCATGAACTTTAATTGAGATTTGGGGCATGCTGTAGATGAGAAACTTAGCTGAAGCCCTACTGAGTTGGAATACATTGAGGTCTGGATTGTACAGTTATCAAATACCAGCTGCCCAGCAGCAAAATAATACAGCCAATAACAAGTCAGTCAAAGGACTCTTCTATGAAGATTTATAACTCTGCAAAATAAAAAGGCAGAAGGATCTGCAGGTCACCTAAGCTCCAGAAGTCTTTCAAAGCCTGTAGGGTTTATTATACTGAGCTACAGGTGTTCTGTAGACCACAGAAAGCACTGATGCACATGAAGAGCAGCAGGTTCGGTAAGCTCTGTGGTCCAGGCCCTGAGGTTCACTGTAGGTATAATCATATTCATAAACATATGTTTGGTTTTTTTCTGCTCTTTTTCACAAGCTAACTCTTTCAGTATCTAAAAGGTCTTGCTTTCAATTCTTCCTTGCAGAGAAAAGCAAGCTTTGAGATGCCATAAGCTGTAAGTTAACAATGATATTAAATATTGACAGTTTTATTAGCAGTGTTCTACCTCCTCTCTCATTGACCACCACTGCTTTAGCAACTAAACTCACTCAACCTTTACTCATGCATAGAACTGCCATTTATTTTCAGGTCCTCCAGTGTTGGAGAGAAGCTGCAGATCTGTGCAGCACTTGGAAATATGAGCATGGAAAATGTGCTTTGCAGCTCTAGGTTGGCAGCATGCCCCACTGTATGACCCTATCTGCAGGGAATGACCTAAAACAATGAAAATGGAACCTAGACCCTCATCTGCCACTGACAGCTATACTGCAGCTACCTGTGGCCTCAAAAATAGAGTGAGGGATTACCATTTCTCTGCTTATAGGAATGTAGCTCACATCACGCATTAACTTTGTGAATAATGAAATGTTGTATTGTGGTGATGCATCCTCTCTTGCAAACAGCTCACAAAATTGGCAAGGTAAACTTGGGAGAACAAGACACACAGTCCTGAAAGATGATGCAGTTTATTTATGTGCTCTGCAGATCAGAGAGCTGGAGAAGAGTTTGCCTCTCAAATCAAATTGCTTGTTTTCTTTTATGTTCCAGTTCACATTCATATCTAATTCGCAGTTCAGTTATTGTTGTGTACCTTCCTTAGTGCTGCCACTTAGTGTTGCAACTTTCCTTGTTTTGCTTACTTCCTCCCTGTATTTGTAACCTCTTTTCTCTTCTGTATTATCTGTATTTTCATTAATATTCACAACACCTTGCCACCTGTTCAGGTGTAACCAAGATTCCTTCTCATTACAGCTTTCTCATCTCCACACTTCTTTTTGTGAAAATATATACAAGTGATTTAAGCCATTTACTTACCTGAATGGTGAATGATACAATGCTGCTTTGAGGCCTATGGGGAACAGATGAATCTTACCCTTGCACTCAGCATTCATAACCAGCTGTTCTTGGCTCTGTTACTACTAACCAATTGATAAGTAGGCTGAGGGCTAAATTTCTCATTACATGTGAAATGTCACATCAATATGCATGTTAAATACAGTACATCATGCATGCTTACATTCTGCTTTGTAAGCTTCCAAACATTCCAGGAAGTTTGGTGACAGTTCTCAATATTCCTGATCACTATGACCTATCCAAAATGCAGACAAAACTGTGCTACCCAAATCATTAAGATTTCTTTTGCCACCAATGTGACTGAACGTTAAGCGAAGTAAAAAGCAAGTAAAATGAACCTCAGTATAATTACCTGAACTTCACCAGGATTTATCCTGAAGACATATCATGCCTTACTTTTGCACTTTCTAGGATCTCTCTCAAATACATCTATCACAGATCTCTCACCATGTGCATTCAGATTTGTGTTAACAATTATCAGAAATCAAGTTCAAATTGGATGTGATCGGCTGCACTGCCAATTCAGAGTTAGACACAGCTTCAAAAATAACATGAAGCAAACAACCAGAAGTTTCCATGAAAAGAAGCATTCAGTGTAGACATTATTCCTACCACCACAGCACTCCATCCCTCCTCTCTTAAGTCATCAGATGGATTTATGTGGCTACACAGTGAACTGCATCAGCATCATAAACTGGAAGGATAATATCTCTTTACTGGAGAGGGGGAGGGATGAATTTTGAGCCAGACTGGTTTTCTGATCAACTTTTTTTAAACACCCACACAAATACTTCAGCTTTATCAAGCAATAGTGGAAAACAAAGTGTGGAAGTCTAAAGGATGGAATCACAACAATGTCAATCTGATGCTTCAAAGCAGCAATATTAGAAAAGTCTGGTTAAAATCAAATGGTACCAAAAAAAAAAAAACCAAACCAATTTTAGCTACCACAGCTAATTCTGATGAAAAGACAATCATGAGAGTTTTCCTGGATATCTCTTATGAATTTTGGTATCATTACTACATCAGGGTAAACCAGTAGCATTGGGTAAAACCAGAAGACCTTACTTTTTCTTTAAGTGTTCCATATTACCTGTTAAGAATTCCTTCCTGGTCTGCAAAGAAGCAATTTACTAGAACCTTGTTGATGTTGGCTTGCTCACTTTTAGCTCTTTTCAGAGTTCTGGCATTAGTGCATGGCTACTTTATTTTTCTTACTAGTTTCTTATGAGAGATTTTATCAGAAATCCTTTTGGAAAATCAAATTATTTTCTCAAGATGCCCTTTATAAGCTGTATTGCTGACTCACAGAATTTAGCAAGTCGAGAACGCAGGATTTGCTGCAACAGGCTGCTTTGATCTTATCAGAATCTATTTATCCAAACATTCATTAATTTGTCTGTAATTGTACTGTCATTTTCTCTATACTGACATGCCTCAGATTGTGATACCTATAGTTATCTGGAATCCTGAAAACAGTGCTAGATGTTCAGACTTTAAAGGAAGTACAGATTTTATAGTTTCACATCCACATTTTATGTTGCTGCTCTGCTCTTGGAATTATTTTGCCTTTTATTCACAAGTGAAATGTAGGAAGAGGGAATATTTTCAAAGGCAAGTTAGGTTTGCTTGAGGCTACAGAAATGACTATCACTAGCCTAAATGAAAGGATGCATTACTGAGAATATTTCTTAACATTAATATGTAATTATCTGAAACTTTAAAAATTCAGTAGCAACTCAACAATGGGCACAAAAAAATGAAATGCCTTGAGAACTTCAATAATTTTTTTTTTAAGGATCCTAAAAATAATTATTTTTAATTACTACAAATACAGCATAAAATAACTTTAAAAGAATTTTTATTGAATAAAAAAATGTTAGGGTGGAGGTAAAGACCATTTGTCTTGTAAAACAGGGAAGTGAAACGCTTCACATTTAACTTTACACTTTTATCTGTCTCTGCTTCTTAATTTCATTTTTATCCCCTTTGTTCTGTCTCTCCTCTTTCCCTACTCCTGGGTTTGGGAGGGAAGAGATGTACTTTGATCTTTATTATATTGTCATTTTTTTCTTATTCAAAAATAATTTTAGTTGCGGGACAGAAAAATGGATATTCTTTGAATGCTCCCTGACATATCTAAGGGGTGTGTAGCAGCTAGTATTCCCATGGACAAACATTCTATTTCTTAAGTGGAAAAAAAAGAAAAATAAATCTGTAAAGAAAAACTTGGAGGTCTGCAGGGCTAAATTTTCCAGTACTAAGTTTTAACTTATATAAACCAAAAGGGACTATGCATGAGGATCAAAGGACAATGAAATGCTACTATTAATACTGAAAGAAGGCACGTAGTCAAGATTATTCATTGAAATCTAGAGTCTTTCTAGGGGTGAAAGAATTGCATAAATCAGTTCCTTCCAAATGTACAAGCATCCAGCATTTTGTCAGAATGTATTGAGAACTGAAATTGTGTTAAGAGCAGAAGAGTTTTTCTATGGTTCTATTTTTAACCCTAGATTACAATTCTCTCAAATTTTTCAGTCTTGATAAAAATACTCTATATGGAAAAACATGCAGTCTTTATTCCTTTGCTAATGAAATATAGTTGTTTGAACCACTCAGTCCATGAGTACTTCAGCAGAGTAGTGATAGCCCTGATGATAGAAGTTGACTGAATCCCTGAGATATGTTACAAAGTAAACACAAAGGATCTTAAAAAAAAAAAATAAGCAAACCTGGTTAGGCAACATTTCTTTCATTCTGCTGTTATTTTGATACCACCTTACCATACAAAAAATTAAATGCATAAAACAAAAACAAACAATATATTTCACAGGATTCTTGGTCAATCTCTCATAAAAGCCTCCATTATTCTCCACTGTGCAAAATAATTGATTTTCCAAACGTTGCTAACTATATTTCATATGACTATTGCTCTGCAATAATTTTCCATTATGGGGCTCTAGAGTACTCTTCAAAGTTGAGATAGCATGGTACTGTAGAAGGCACTGAGAAAGCTGAGTAAAAGAAAGCAGCTGCTTATGTAGCATACACTTCTGAAGAGAACACTGGTATGAGACAAATCAGTGCATCTCCATCTTCAAAATGCTCTTCCATTAGTGATAACAAGCCTGTAAGGAAGACTAATGGTACCCTGGGCTGTTATGAAGCAAAATGCTGCCAGCAGGCTGAGGGAGGTGATCCTTCCTACCCGCTCAGCACTGCAAAGGCCACACCTGGTGTGTTGGGCCCATTTCCACACAAGAGACTTGGAGCTACTGTGGCAAGAAAAGACCACAAAGAGTATTTCATCACAATCAGATTATCACAGAATGGTTAAGATAGGAAGGGACCTCTGGGTCCATCTGATCCAACGCCTGCTCAAGCGGGGCTTCCTACAGCAGGCTGTCCACAACCATGTCCAGGTCACTTTCAAAGATCTCCTAAGGAGGACATCCCACAGCCTCTCCGTGCAGCATGAACCAGTGCTCCACTGCCTGCACTGTAAAGTGCTTCCCAATATTAAGATAGAGCCTCGTATTCCAGTCTGCACCTCTTGCCCTGGCACAAGGCACCACTGAAAAAAGCCTGGCTCCTCTTTGCACCATTCCTTCATATACATTGATGAGACCCCAAGCCTTCTGTAGGCAATATGGTCTCAGATCCCTGAGCCTTTCCTCACCGGAGAGATACACAAGACTCTTGCTACTAGATAAGTAAAATCAATGCAATTACACAAAAGAGCAAATCTTTTTTTGATCAGATTTTCCCTAATCTCTGATGTGTCCTGAAATATATAAGCTTCTCAGAGTCTTTGTAGCTGCAAATACATGATACTGTAGAACTGCAGCAAAAATAAATCGAAATATTCTTGAATGAGAGGTTTAAACGTGCATAGGAATAAGAGAGAGAGTGCACTGTGAATTAAACATACTCGTGATGTTGATCACCATTCTGTGCCTCATGAAAGTCACTAACCTATACTGATAATTGCAATAATCATTTTTTCATTCAAACAGTATATTATGATTGAGGCCAGGTAGGTGCCAAGCAAGAGTTTGACTCCTTTTGTTATAGCTGCTCCTCCTAGTTTCTTTTAAAGAGTTTGAGGGAAGACAATTTTCTAAGCAAATTTTAGACAATTAATCAATAATTCTTTCCATACACATCCTAACTGTCAATAAATATGACCAGTCTGATATACGACTCTGAATAAAAATTTCAGTACAATTGCTCTTGTCAGAATTGTTTTGAGAAGCTGAGAAATGAAACAACCCAGAGGCTACAATCTGAGGAACATCATACCAAAATCATCCAAAAGACAAAGATAACTCTAGCTGTAGATGTCCCTGTTCATTACAAAGGACTAGATGGCCTTTAAATGTCCCTTCCAACTCAAATGATTCCACAATTCTATAAACTTGATGGAAATTTTGATTGTTAGAAAGCCTTTCAAGAAACACGTTAAGGAGATTTAAGTAGCCTGTTCAATAGTATCTAATCCCATTTTGCTTTTAATGTTTGGTGGCAGTTTATTTCTACTAAGAAATAACAGAGAAACAAAATAACTTCCTTACTAAATTAGGATCCACCACTACCACCATTTTAGTTTACTGTGACTCAGTCACTGTTACAGTTTTTCTGTTAGAAAATCAGAATCCTAACAACTCTGTATCTAATGCGTGAATAGACAGAGCCTAAAAGACAACCACTTCTGGACTTCTCTTAATTCTGAGTTTTGTCCCTGTGCTAGACAATGCTTTCAGCTGAATACCAGCAGAATTGACTTCAACTATATGGAATTACACTTAATTGTCTTCAACTTAGCCAGAAATACATGCTATTTGATACTTCAAAAGACAGTATTTGGTTTTATGCATTTTTGAAAGAGATTTCAAACAAATTTGAGTTGAAGAAATGCCTTGGGCCAATACGCACTAATGGACACTGTACGTGTCTAATGTTTTGGTTAAGGCAAAGATTGGGACTCCTTGCCTTAAGAAGCTGTATTAGTTTCAATCTGTTCTCTCTGCACATAAAAACAAAATTATCCTGTCAACAGAATCAACAAAGCTTTCAGATCATGCCGAATGCTTGGCCAGCATACAGCTCTCCCTACTCACTTTGCAAAGTAGAAGAACATCTGTTTAAAAAAAAAAAAAAAAGAGCACAAGAATTCATGCCTCTCTATCTGAAGTAGAAAAAAGCCTGTCTCCTTCATGCCATCTCATATTTTGACAGTCCTTACAATACAGGTAGAACTACATCTAAAGCATGCTTAATATGAGGCTCTACAAGCATTGCAGATGAGTGCTTTTCACTGGTTTCAAGGGCTGTAAAAGGAACGGAGTACAACAGTCTAAAAAGTGCCAGAAATTAGAAAAAACATTTTTCTGAAGAATTAGTTCTTCATTATTCAAATCCTTTATTTTTCAAATAGAATTCACAGGGAGAAAAAAATAAAACAAAAATAGCCAAACATGCATCCCTACAGATTCCTAACATTTAGTAGCAAATTTCCTTGGCAATCAAAGGGTTGAACCACACGCACACAAAGCAGCAATCTACTCAAGCATCATTGTTTCCATTTCAAAATTTATCTTTGTGTTCCAATGTGTGCTACTTATTAAGTTTGTTACTACCTTTGGAACATCATTGTCTGTATAAAGACTTTGCCAGGAGATTGTCATTGTCATTCTCATTTAACTCTCAGAACTCATACTTCCTGCATGCAAACAAAATACGATTGTATGTAACTATTAATCTCTACAGTTCATAAACTTGTTTTCTATCTGCAAAATAGAACTTGTATTCAATCCAGATGAGATTTAGAAAGGCAGATGTCTGATGTAATATTCAGGCAATGAGACAGAATATTTCGACTTCTTCTCTGAAGGTCTGCATTTGGAAGTACACCCAAGACCTCCATTAAAGATACGATGGTCCACTCGAAGGATTACAGAAAACAAACACATGAAAATTCCAGTCTGTCTTGTCTGAGCAGAGCTGTAGAAACAATGAATAAAGTGTGAAAATGAGTTTCCACATCTGACTGTTCTTCATATATTGTATGTCAAAAAATTGTGTCTGTTTCAAAAACAGTCACAGACAATATAAACTTTTTGAATTTCAGCACTCCAGATTTGCTCCATCTTTGGGAGTTCAAAGCAACAATTTCTCACCAGTCAAATGAGGTACAGTAAAACATAACTACTTGTTGTGGTTTAACCCAGCAGGTGGCCAAGCACCATGCAGTCATTTGCTCATCTCCCCTTCTTCCCAATGGGATGTGGGAGAGAACAAAACAAGTAGAACTCATGGGTTGAGATAGAGAAAAGGAAAAGGATAATAGTTAAAACTATATATGTAAGTTTATATGAACGTATATAACAAGCAATTGCTCACTGCACCCTAACCAATGCCCAGCTAACCCCCCCCCAAGGAAGAAAGTGAGATGAACTCCCACCTCCTTCAAGACTCCTTTCATATGATACCATATGGTACAGAATATCCCTTTTGCCAGTTCAAGTCAGCTGACCTAACTCCATTCCCTCGAAGCTCCTTGAGCCCCTCACTAAGAATGGCCTTGGCTCTGTACAACACTGCTTAACAGCAACTATAAACATCAGTGTGTTAGCAGTATTGTTTTTCTCCTAGAACCAAAATGTGGCATCATACCAGAAACTCTGAAGAAGTGAAAATAGACACTACTTAACCAGATATGTGGATAGAGTACAAGTTCTGTCTTTGTTTTTACAGACAGATCAAGTTAGTGCTAGAATGCATATCACTGCACCTTCTAAAAGATCCCAGCAAGAAGAAATTCAAATTCTGGTGTAAAAAAACACATGGAGTTCCTTGTAAGTGGGGTTGTTTATTAGATACGTAATGCTCAGAATATTCAGCAATATCATATTATTTTATGACTAGATACTGCAAATCACAAATAAACTTAAAAAAAATCACATTTTATAAAAATAGACAAAACTAGCAAAAATGTAGGTCCATCTCCAGTCATTAGTTACAAGTAAAAATATATCTGATTTGCAACTCTTTCCTTTATTCCTTCTCTCTCTCTCTCCCAACTCATGTCTTAGAACAACTTTGCAATGTCTCAGAATTAGTTCCAGTTCTTTTAACAAATTGCTAAAGATAACTAAAATGCAAAGTTTTACCTAACACATACATTATTTCAGTTAATAGAAGTAATTTTACATAACTGTTTAACGTAGTCATTCAGAAGAACCCTTTGTAAGAAAAATAAAGACTTCAACCATAACAATGGATTTCACATTGTTAAAACATATGGAACTACAAGCTCTGCTCTCATTTATCCTGATGCGAGTACAGATTATCTGTATTTGTTTCAGGTTAGGACATAACTTGTCCCAAAGTTTTAACTTCCTTGAAATACCTAACATAAAGTAAGTAGTGACAATAATTGTATTTGAATATGAAATTATTGGATAAGTAGTATAGCTGATATGCGTAGAAACACCTCTAAAGGTAGAAACTTAAGGCTTAAATTTTATTTATTCACACAAAAACTGATCACTTCAGTTTTCTGGGCAAAATACTCTGGAAGAAAGACTACAAAACATGAGAACATTCTTAAGTTCAAACTCTCAGTTACAGATTTGATTTGTGTTCTTTTCATAGAATCACTGAAGTCAGAAATGACCTCTAAGAGCATCCTGTCCAACCATCCACCTCTCACCCACTAAACCATGTCCTGCAGTACAACATCTAAACATTTCCTGAACACCTCCAGGGTCAATGATTCCATCACCTTCTTGGGCAGCCCTCTCCAGTGCCTGACCGCTCTCAGAAAAGCATTTCCTGATATCCAACCTGAATTTCCCCTGATACAACTTGAGGCCATTCTCTCAAGTCCTATTGCTAGTTATATGAAAGAAGCCAACTCCCACCTCACCACAAGCTCTCTTCAGGTAGGTATGTCTTTCAGACATACTATTAGGATAGCTCTAGGATTTGTATCTGGAAACATCAGGATTCTGGAGACAAAGGGCCATGCAAAGCCACCTTTCATATTTCAATAGATGGGCATTAGACAAGTATAAAAGGAAAAGACATTATTCACATATAAAGTAAGAAATATTGGATTTACCTCACATTTACCAAAAATACTTTTTCACTGAAAATAAATTTATACAGGTCATACTAAAAATGGTTAACTTGTTTGTTCACAAATGGAGATTACCTCCGTGGCTAAGGAACAGATTGGAATACAGGAAATCATTAAAACGTATTTTACTGCTGCCCAACATGTTTACATGAGCTAATTTTATAACATACCTGCAGTGATGGAACAAGCCAAAGAATTATCACTGCTAGCTATTTTTAATACAGTTTAGTCAACAGATAATTGTGTTTGCCTTAATGTTAACTAATGCCCCTCCTACTGTGTAGTAAAAGGAAGTGGATCAGCAGGAAACATTTAATTTACAGCAGCTTCATGCTGTTTATGTGAACATCAGCTATCAGAATACAAACCAGTTACTTTGTGTATTATTTATTTCTTGCTTATCGAGAAAAGTTGCTCTTTCAGAGTAACACTTACTTGCCAAGAAACAGGATGAAATACTAAAAAAAGAAAAAAGTGTTAAAAGTTCACTGTTCTTCATTTATTGCAGCCAACACTCAGGATGTTCCAGAGTATTAAGAATATCTGTGAAACAGTGTTCCCCAAAGTTGTAGCTAAGGAAACATAACTGTACACAACTCTTTTAATACCATTAATCACTTTTCATGTCATTACTGAGAGTACTTAGAAAATCTGAAAAGCAAAAGAGGAAGATGTTCAGGATTCTGCTTTTATTTCCTTTAAGATTTTTTGTCTTGCAGTTGGTAGTAGCATGTGATGAGGAGGCCCAATTTCATTTTCTTAACTGATTTTACTCTATACATTCATAAGTACCACCTCAGGATCTGCTTTCACAACTTTATAGACAGTACTTTCAAACCGGACCACAGCTAACCAGTTTAGGATGCCAAACAACAAAACAGATCACAATAAAACAACTGTCATTTAGCCACTATTAGACATGTGTCCAGCCACCCACGTACTTATCCAGGTCAGCAGATGGAAAAAAGAATTCTTATTTACCACTGTTACTAATTTGTAAATAAAATATTTTTATACAGTTTATATAATTTACACAATAAATTTTTGTATAATTTAAATAATAATATAAATTATATAAAGGTATAAAGATAATAATCCTGTATAGGGATCTTTACATTTTTTAATTACCTTGCCTGTGTGTTCTTCAAAATTCCTTGCTCAGGGAACTCACAACCACAGGAAACCTTCCTTTCAAATGTTGTGGATTGGCTACTAAGAAATTATGCTTGTATCCCAAAACAGGGTTTCAAGTTGTTGCTATTTACTCCTCACTACAATACCCTAAACGCACACTCATAGCCATATAAACCACAGATACATGTGACTATAGCTATTCCCACAGTGTGACATTCCTTCTGTATTCCTCTTATACTGAAGAATACAGATGGAGCTTAATAAAATTATTTGTGTAAGTCACAACGTTTATAAGATTGCATAAACTCATATTTAAAGGCACACTCCAAATTTTTTAGGACAGTAAAAATAAATTCCAGTATTTCAGTGACGAATTGTCTGCAATGGTTTATTTGTTTCTGTTGTGTTAATCAATTTGACTACAAAGTGATCTTCAATCTACATTTACCATTATGTAAGTCCAGTGTGAAAACTCAAGATTTGTAAATCTTGCCAGTAGAGCTAAAGTCTTCATACATAGGCTGGGACACAGTGGGATTTTTAGTTTGTCTACAAATTAAAAAAAAGTAATGATTGAGGAAAGCACGTAAATATTTTTGACCAAATTGTTTGATTAGACTATTAATACCAAAGGGAAGAAAATGTACATAAGATTATAAATTGTTCTTCATCAATAGTTTTCCATATAATTGTTCATTAAATTTTAATGATAATAAAAAGGAAAAAAAGCGTAGTCCTTCTGTTAGGACAGTTTGGTGATGTGAGTCCCACCTCTGACACTACCATTGATTGACCTGCTCTGAAATACTGGGCAACATTTCATTTATTAGTGCCTCCACGCGCCTCCTGATTATCTGTAGGCTCTGTGTTCATATTTTAAAACATTTGGAAATGGCTACCTTTCAGTGTATTTCTACCACGCCTTGTGTAGCAGTCTTTTCAATGCACTTCATATACATCATAATCACTTACTGTTCTTTTATATCAAGATCTTATAAATTAATTTACACTAAGGAAAAAAAGGTAAATTGTGTGAGACGTTTTCAATAAATGGTGGATGAAAATAATTAAAAACTAACATGCAATCACTAAGAATGGTTAACAATCAGTTCAGAGGCATGCAACCAAACAAATAGCTTTCTTTTCAAGTGTTGCTTGTGGTAATGTTTAAAACCAAAAGCTACTTCCTGCTTTGCCAACCTGTGCTCTGCTATATATATGATCAATTAGTATGATTCCTTCTTTCTAGCTAGTGCAGGTTTCCTCCACACTTTTTCTGATACAGCAAAAAAGGTCCACTGAAAAACTGCTGAAGCAATATACTACTATTTAGCAACTGTGTAACATTTAAGAATGGAATATCATCTCTGTCCTCTAGTGGATTATTGTAAAAAAACACCAATTTGGCATTATTTAACATGACACAGTAGCTGCTGGGAATGGAATAGCAGCAATATGACAATTTAAAGTAAGAAAATACAAAAGAGTTAGCACTTCAATAATAAAATCAATTTCCTACAGTTCTTTCCAGTGCACCCAAAAACAAAGCTTTCAAAGTTTCCTGCTTAGATTAGAATTAATAATATGCATCTGGTCATCTCTCTAATTTACCTATCCAGGCATGCATTGTACATTCTAAAAGTTTCACCTTTACTGAATGAAATCACGTAATGTTATATACTACTATGCTTCCATTCAAGCTGCTTCTTCTTAAAGCAATTATAACTTTTAAATTGTTCACATAGCGTACAGACAACAGATAAAATATGGCAAGGGAAATATTACTGAATCTTATTCAACAGAGGACAAAATCTTCCCTCCCCAGCCACCAACACCTGGTCAAATTGCACTCACTAAGTTAGTGCAGTCTACAACTGTTGGAAAAGTCATTGTAGATTAACATGTTCAAATCTAGAAAAACAGAACATAATTGAGGTAATTTCCAGAGTATCAATCAATAGCACAGACATTTCACAGAATAACACAGAGGCAGAAAGGGGAAAAAAAACTTTTCATCAGTTCAAGAAAAACTAGATAACTCTTTTATCAGTGATGAAAACCATATAAGAACAGGAGCAAAAGGAACAGTGACACGTTCATTACTTCCTCTCCTGTAAGGAAGGATTTGTACCATTAACAAAATAAGTTTGGATACTTCACACACCCAACCCCATCCCATTTCTTTCTAATTCCAGAGATCAAGACAAGTTTTCACGCTGCTTTACCATCCTCAGTTTTGTTGTTTGGGGTTTTTCCTGTTTTATATCAATATACAGTAACTTTCTCATTACTCCAAGATCGTTATTTGTTTTCTTAACTAACATGACCATGTGTAAAAAGCTCTCTCTCTCTCCTACTTGCTGTAGCCTTTTTCATAGTCATGACAGCTGTCCTCGGTAACTCTAAAGAGAACAGATTCAGGCTTCTTTACACAAAACACCCATGTTTCAGTACTTCTTCACAGCTTGGGATTTCTAGCCTTCAATACCTCCTAGCACTTTCTCCTGGATTCTATCCATGTAGACCAGATGTTTATTATAATGCCCCAATCAGATAAATCAATCCCAATATAAGTAAATTGAACGATTATTTTATATGCTTTTATCAGCTATAACCCTGTTTACTCACCCCTTTCTCCAACCCCATACCTCTAGGATTATCACAGCCTAAAGCCTCTAACTGTTTTGTACTGAGTAAAATCCTTTTTCATTAAGATCACTTTCATTTGTGGTTCTCTTCACATATTAATTAATAGTGCAAATAGCAGATTAAGATCAGATCCCTACAGAACCTCATTCATGTCTTCCCCCTACAAGGTTCTACTACTGCTATGACAAGATGCATTCCTTGTTCTACTGCTCCGGTACTTTCTATACAATTGCAGATATTTGTGAGGGAATTGAGAATCACTGATTTGTTTAATATAAACAGATAGCTAATAGATTATATTAATATTAATATTATATTAATAGCATTTTTTCCTTGCCTTTGTTTTTCAGTATATTGAGTATTTCCCACCATTTCTCAACAGTCATACAACTTCATGTCTCAAACTGACTGCACACGACAAGCAGAGCCCCAAACAGAAAATAAAGCAATCTGAATACCTAATTCATTTGAAACGTGCATTAATGTCTCACTCCAATTCATAGGAGAGAGAGGAGGTTCTTTTAATATCTGTATACCTGGCGTGAGATTAAGAAACAGCGGTTCAAATGTTGGTCCGACCAGTTTATTACAGAAGTTAATTAGGAAGATGGGGAAGGGGAGGACGGACACTATTATGAATTAGGGTAGAGAAGGAGGGCAATAGAAAAGATAGGAAAGAAGAAGTAACGAGTCTTTATAGGAAGCAAGAGGGAGATGGTTACCACCATGGATTCAGCGTGGTTCGTAGTTCAGTCTTTGATCTTCAGTAGTGGTGGGTCATCAGGCACTGTTGTTCTGTTGATGACAGCGATGACGAACAAAGCGATGATGGACCCTTTTCAATACTTTCAAAGTGGTCGAGTCAGCTGTCTTTGGAGTGATGGCTCAAATCCAAAGTGGTTGAGTCAGCTCTCCTAAAAGCAGAAACTCCTTTGTTCCTATCTTCCTGGCCTTGCCAGCAGATAAGAGGGAGCAGGGAGGCACCAACTTGTACCTTGCCTTCACAGGATACAATGGCATCGTTCCCCAGTTTCCCATTGCAAGCTGGAGTTATTCAATCACAGGCCAGATCTTCCGTGAGTAAACTGTCCTGAGCACTCTCTTCCGGAGGCAAACAGCTAAAATTGTCCACACAGTGATGTTGATTGCCACATGGCAACACCCATCACTCATCTCCTAGACAAGTCAGTCTTATCACAAGAAATACCTCAGGAAGCAAGCTTTGAGCCAAAAAAACAAAGAAAGATTCTCACAATTAATTGTTGTTTCATTGATATGATAATATTTGACATGATAATATCTCTTAACCTACCTGTAATTTGTGCTCTTAATCTACCTGTAAAGCATTATACACAAAATATTTAACTTATGTGTAAAAGATTAAAAGATTTCTCTTGTGCAGATGCTTCCTACTTCTTTACTTGCATTTTACTATGCTGTATTTTGCAGTACATATAAGGACACTGTACAAACTCTGAATTCTCACTGCTGTTCAGTGCCTAACCCTTGGTAAGCCACAATATGAACCTACAGGTTTATGCTGTTTTTTTAATACTTACCTTCAGGAAATGCATCTAGTTGCCATGTAATCCAACTATTCTGTACTTATTACAGCCTACATGCCATGCAATACCAGTACACTTTAGGACAGGAAAAAAAAAAAACCTCTTAACAACTTATGTTTTTCAAGCTTGCTCATAATTTTCTAATCCTTCTGTATTTAATAAACTTTTCTTCCTTAATTATTGGTTATTAATTATTATTTGAAGACTGAAGAGATAAGGAGAGTCTAAAAATATTCATTTTCACACTGGATTTTAATTATAACACACAGACCTTCCCCCCCCCCCCCAAATGAGAAGAGATCCCCATACCAGAGTCTCTTCAAGCACTGGCCCATCTACTCCTGCACCTTGTATAGGATTTTATCAGCCATAGCACTGTAATTCTTTATGGCCATTATACCTCTCTGAATTTTCCATCATTCTCCGTAAGACTTGACTCCAAAAAAAATTCAATATTTCCCTGAATACATTACAACTGGATTCCCACATGTAAAAGAAGTAAAACATTTTGCCTTTTTAAGTAGCCATTGATGTATTTGCGTTATTTTACAGTTCTCATAGCTCAGAGAAAGCAATGCTTGCTTGAAAGTAGAATGTCTCAGAATTAATTTCTGATTGAACAATAAATGCTGCATGATAGATTTTGCTGCATCATAAAAATAAGATTTCAATTGCAATAGTTTACAACTATAAAATGCCATCTTGTACAAATTATCAAGACAGGAGGGCAAGCAGACTGCATTCTGTAAGTTCTTTTCCTCCTAAGTAGAGGAAACCCAAAATACATGGTTTGTACACAGCGTTCTGAAAAGAGGTAAATGTTATTTCCTTCCTTTTTTGAGGGGTTTGATTTTATTTCAGAGTTTCAACAGAGAGGTAGAAAAACCATCAAGCTCACAATGGACTATAACTACATCAGCACGACCACACTTCTTACATAAGCCAATATAAAGACACATAGTTCTGAATTAAACATTTTAAGTTATGATAACCTAAGTCATTGGTTCCAAAGGTTATTCTCACTGTTAAAAGATATCTGCCTTGTTTGTTAGTCAAAATTTCTCTACTTTCACTTTTGAGTTTCTGGACTTCATTATATTTTTTATTGTTTTAAGACTATCAAATACTAGAAACCTCATTTTCATGCATCTGAGTTGTGGACTATGATTAAATTACATCTGAATCTTCAATCCAATATATTAAGCAGATTGAGCTTTCTAAACCTCTCATTGTAAATCACAATACAAGAACACCGCAATCATTCTCACTGCTATTTCTAAGCAGTCATAGTATTTTTTTTTCTCTTTTAAAATAAAACAACTGTAAGTGAAGATAATATTTAGGAATAGTCTAATTTTTACCATAAGTTAACATTGCCTTACTTCTCTAATGCTGTATCATTTCAGTAAAATGTGATCTATGCACCTGAACACATTACTCTGATTTTAAAGTACAAGAGACCTAAGACAAATTCTAAGTGAACTACTAAGAACATAAAGATGAATGGAAAATGGGATAAAAATGACATGACTACCAAAGTAGTCGTATTACAATAACAGGATCTTTGATAACAGGACAGATTTTCCGGTCAAAGAAAATACAGGATAGAATTTATGCAAACAACTTCTGTCATACTTTACATTTTATATAAAACAAGGATTAATGCTACAACTGTAAGAAGTGGCTATGTGCTAAACCACCATCCTAGGGGAGGTTAGTGGTAGAGTTCTTCAGACACCATCATTATACAAATATCTTACTAAAAACTTTTAGAACTCTGTGGCATAACAAATAGGAATGATGCCTATGCTTCCTAATCATGTGTCAATACAGTGACCTAAACTATAATAAAAGGGAAAAAAAAAGTGACCTGAGGACTGGAGTAACAGAAGTGTCATGACATTTAATAATACAAAGTATGAGGTTGGGCACAGGCTCAGCACTTAAGACTTCTTAACAGCATATACCAAATTAGATTTTGATGCCCTCAAGGAGAGGATAAAATTACTTATTTTCTCAGCATCAAGCAGGCATCAAAACTATATTTCAAGGTGATGACAGAGGAACACCTTCCATGAGAAGTTTGAGAGTTGCTGAGCTAAGCATCACCCTGAGCACCAGTAACAGATGGCTGCAGTTCCCCCACGCTCTGCACAAGCCTCCTCTGACTCGGCACTGGTCTGAGCACCTTGCCTCAGGAGACGGGGAACACTGCCGGTGGACATCAAGAGGAAAGACAAGCACACCCCAGTTCAGAATTTCCAGCTCCAATATCAGATAGCCAAAATGCCAGAGTATGCTCTGTGCACGTCTCTAGGAATAACCAAATTCTCCTAGGACACTATTATCTGTAATAACGAGAAGTGAAGAGGAGGGGAAAAGAGCCACAGAGCAAGTAGAATTCCCCAGTACGTGGCTATGAAACCTAGTAACATCAGGCCCTGTTAAAAGCAGGGGCCAGCTTTAAGCATTTAAACCCATCTGCTCACATACACTGAAGTGAATGAACTGCTTTCTATTTTGTTATCCGCTCCAGCAGCTGAGCTGACAGGGATGGGGAAGAAGTATGAGTACAGGGAGCTGAGTACATTGCCAGCAGAGCAACAGTCACAACAAACTGACTCCTACATAACCCTGGTACCCTAAGCTGCTATGAGAGAACAAGCTATGGGAGCAATTTGGTACCACAATGGTTTTGCAGACATCAGCATAGCAGCCTTTCAGTATCTAAAGGGGTGCTGTAGGAAAGAAGGGGACAGGCTCTTGAGAAGGGTGTGTTGTGATAGGACAAAAAGGGAGATCATTTCAAGCTAAAAGATGGAAGATTTAGATTGGATATAAGGGAGATTTTGTTGCTGTTTTTATTTATCTATTTTATAGAAAGGGTGTTCAGGCACTCACTGGAGAAGGTTATCCAGAGAAGTGGCAGATGCCCCACACCCAGAGACATTCGAAGTCAGGCTGGATGGGGCTTTAAGCACCCTGATGTAGCTGTAAATGATCTTGATCATTGCAGGGGAGTTGGACTATGTGATCTTTACAGGTCCAACTCTAATGGTTCTATGATCATACTCAACTATTAACACCTAAAATCCAGCTCTGTGACAATTCCACAGAAACTAATATACTAGAGAAAAATGACCCTGAACCAGAAAAGATTTCAGAATAGTACCAGAGGTCTTTATGTTATTTTGCATTACATTTTCGAGTCCCTGAGTATAGAGCTATGCAGAACTCTGACAATTTACACTTAAAAAAAAAAAAAAAAAAGAATTTAAACATCTGCAAAGAATTGCTATTAGGATGATCAGAGAATGGAAAAATCCTGTTTTGCAATAGCCAAGTAACAGAACTTATGCCTGCATCAAGTGATGACAGACTAGCTTTCTCCCCTTATCCCCAACTTTAAGTCTTAGATCCACACCCCCAAATCCACGTTCATCTCTGCTTCAGTACAACCTGCAACTTTCTGGCAGCTAAATATTCGCGTAGCCTGCAGTAAACAGGGTCAAGAACCAATTCTTCATTAAAGAAAAGCTTTCAATCACTACTTTCCTTATGAGATTTATTTGCTGAGCATGGGTGTCCAGACATACAAAACAGAGCCTGAAGCAGAGGTAAGATTAATGCCAATTTGTAGTGCAAGAGGATCTCGCTGTTTACTGCAAATTTGTTGCATGGCACCACCATGAAGGAAAGTAACTTTTTAAGTTTAAAGACAACACAAGGCAAAAGAAAATAGTTAAAAATGCATCGGAGGTTACTTCAAGCTTAAAGTTTACATTCTAACACTAGACTGCGATTTTAGTTTTAGATTAAGGAACAAAAGCATTAATTCCTACAGCGGAGCAGTCAGCCATCTACCAGTACTTAAGAAGTTTTTCCAATCCCATATTTAACAACTGTTCCTCATTTTTTGCTAATAGGCACACAACTTATTGTGTCACAGTGCGGTAAAAAGATATTTTTAAATATACCAGGAAGTCCAGATTGGCAAGTTAATAAAAACTATATTATCATTTGTATGGACTAGTAGTGTGACATCTGACTCTAGAAGTAATTTTCACTAATAAAAGTAGGCTTCAGAATGAGCATGATTTCTCTACTAGTTATCGTCTGCATGTTGTATGAGGCTTTCAGGATTGCCCCATATGCTCTGAGAACCATTACTACTTACAATATTTAAGAGATTCTTGTCTCCTGTATTTTGAATTTTTATAATTTGTTCACATTTAGTTCACTCAGAAAAGGCCACGTAAAAACAAAAATCACAAGATAAGAAATCCCCAGATGCTGACAATCTGTTTTGATATACTTTAAATAGGAGCTTAATGTTTCTAAAAAGGGGTCCTCCTCCAAGATCATTGATGTAAATTTTGAACATGATTAGATATCATTATGTTGCATTCAAAACTTGATATACTACAATGTCTCAAGGCATCTCAAACCACAGAAAATCATCTATATTTAACCATACAGAAGCTCTTCTTTTTCGTACCACTGACTTGTAGCACAGCAGCTCCTTTGGAGGTCCACACTGGGAGCAATAAATGTGCTTCGCTTTCCACATTCTTTGCAAGGAAATAATAAATTAATGATTTTGTACAATGACTTGTTACTTACTACAGATTATAAGATATCAGAAAGTTGTTTTGTAAACATTTTAAACACATTCTAACAAATGGAAATGAAATACAAGTTTGTGATTATGTCCGATGATCTAATTAGCGAACCCTTAAAGAATTTGTGTGCCTGTTGTTAAATAACATTCCTACAAAGCCATAGGAACTTGAACTACATCTGAAAACTTGATTACTGTTCTTGATGTTAGATTTCAGACTAGACACTGCTTTCCTCCTCCCCCAGAGGATGCCATCTCTGTCTCACAGTCCTACTGGTGCACTTAAAGTATCTACTTCTGGAATTAAAAAAAAAAAAAAAACAGAAAAAAAAACATGAAAAAAACTGGAAAACATGCAGAAGACAGTGATGTAAAAAGGAATGCAAGACCAAAATGATATTTGAAAATACAATAGTTTTGATCATGTCTTGAAACGCATTATTATGATTCAACAGACAAACAAAAGAGAAACCCATAATAGTTGAAGTGTATTCTGGCATAAAAAAAAATAAAAAACAGAGCTTGTTTGTTTTAATAACATAAGAGATTAAAGCCTAAAAAACATTTGACAGTGAAAGGCATGGATATCACAGTTCAAAACTATGAATGTAAAATCATGTTTTTCATCAGTTTTAATCTGATCATTAGAAATTCTGCAGTAGTTAATGAGGAGTCTGTCTTTCTTAACAAAGATTAGATTTTTAGCATTAGAAACTAGTTCTCTATACTACCAAAAAAGTATATTAAAATACTTTAATTAAAAAAATGTATTTATTTATTACTATTAAAAATTTTATCTTCACTTTTACTTTTTACTTTCCCTATGTTTCACAGTGTGTACAACATCAATACAGGAATACATAAGCATTAAGAAAATAAGTATATATATTTTTTTAGCCAGAGCTATGTGACTGAACACAATTCACTACTTTTTTAAGCTGTGGTCAAGCATTTATTGATACAGTAATCCAAAGGTCTGGTCCTATGTTCAGTTTATTCTGATAGTTGGCTTTAATGGTGGAAATCATTGAAAAAGTCACCTCAGAAATTGGTAGAGCCAAAGAAAGATTTATTAATGTTCATGCTGACTAAACCATGCTGGTCATTTTCCAATCCCATCCACCAAATAGACAAGAATTTTGTCCTGATATTAGACTCGTAGCTGCCTGTTTTCCATACTGGAAATGTGATATTTTCTAAACTTATTGGAAAGTATTGTATATCTTTATTTTTAACAAACATGTTCAAAACCCACTGAAGTTTGTTGCTTGAAAAATTTTGAAGCAGGTTAGAAAACTCTGTTTCCAGGCTTAAGTGCAGAGGGAGATTATAGGATTTTATAAGTGACACTTGCACTGTTTCCAGCAACAAAATCACCTAACAGAAACACTCCTAAACATTCATTTTCAGAATGTTCTCTCCATAGCACAAGTTTCTTTTGAAAATCAGTTTTAACAACAAGGAGGTTACATCAACTTCACCTTGAAGGGACACGTTAAGTGGGTTTATTTTAAAAATATCTGCCAGGTAGCAACTACCTGCAGGCACGTGTCATCAGAGAAAAGGTCAGCAAAACTGCAACACTGGTCTTTAAAAGAAATACACAGAAACAAACAAACAAACAAAAAAAAACAAAACAAAAAAAAACCCAAAAACAAATGCTTCAAGTTTGACTACTGCTTTAAACACATTGTTATGAGATAACTAGCAAACACCTGCTCTGCAGTCATGGACATTCCCATCTCATTACAAAGTCCTGTACAGATTCTGCTGCTTAAAAGGCTTGGCTTGCAGAGCTAACTACATTGATGACATCCTGTAACATTTTGTACACTTCTAGCTCCAACACCTTTGCTGCAAATCACTTGCCTATGAGTAGTACATTGGAAAAGTTTAATGCATGTGTTTTCTGTAACCTTTTCTAGGAATTCCTATTTTATTCCAGACAAAGCAGCTGCTCTGTCAATGTTGGATCTGCATAGTTCTCCCATAAATATGTTGTAGGATTTTTTTGTTTTGTTTTTTAATGTAAAAAGCCATTTACTATAAAGAGTATCACATGTAGTTATCGCTTTCCTTTAGAGGCTCATGAGAAGAGTTCTGCATGCATTTGACTATTAAAGTGCAAATAGCATAAGCCAACAAGTGTTAGAAAAGGGTATGTTCAACCAGAACACAGGAAATCTACCATGCTGTGTAACTTATTCTTATTTCTTCAAATCTTCAGCAATATCTTCCATGCATCTTCCATTAGTATTCACTGAAGAAGGATGCTTTTTTTTTTTTTAATTTGTCATCACATTACTCTTTATCTATTTACATTTTTGGATTTATTTATTTATTTATTTATTGCCAATTGAATTTCAATCTTAATTAGAGAAAATGCTGGAGCAAGAACAAGCAGCTCAGGGATTAGGACAATAAAAGGATGGAAATTCCTCCTCCACTGTCCACATTCCAGTGATTCTTAATACTTGACTTGAGAATATCTAAGAGTGAAGTAATCACACATTAATTCTCATCTGTGACGCTAACTTAAGCAAAGTGAACTTCCTTGCAAAAGATGCAGAGGCTGAGAGTTATTGCATATGGTGGTAATTCAGAGAGAACCACCATTATTAACAAAGTTATATTTTTTCAAGGACCTCTGCATGTTTTTAGAGGAATACAATCACTGCACAGAATGTAAGGAAGTACAAGTCATTTTCTAGTTAAAGGCAGAAAAAAGTATAATGCAAAAGATGAAATGAAACACATAGGCAAGCTTAATGATTAAGGTCCTAATTATTGAAAAAGTGACATTCATTCTGTTCTGTTTACTTAGTTTAATTTGTGCACCTACCATTAAGGCATCAGCAACTGGAATAACCCCAATTCATGATAGAAACGATAGAGTTATACATGAGAGATGTATCACGTAAGTAGAAAACCTTTAGATAACCCACTAATTTTCCCAAGAGAAATAGAGAAGACTGTCTCTCAATGATTTATGCACTTCATCTTAAGAATAGTCAAAATGGTACCTCAATTCTACTCTCACTGTATTTAGATGATAATGCAGGCAGAACTGAATTGGAATTCTTGGGAGGCTTTGGGGTTTTTTTATGTTTTAAATTTTTCAGGAAAGGAAGCAGCTCATTTAGCATCTGCATAGACCATTCAAAACAGCTTAGGGATTTAATAGAACTCCTAACCAGAAGGAAAATTCCATCTGAACTATATGACAAAGGACTTTTCCTTTTACACAAATTCCCTACTTGTAGACTTTCTGCTTGGCAGAATACTGAAAGGCTAAGACTGACACAGGGTGGCAGCAAACAGCACATCAATTAATGCTTTTAAAAAAAAAAAAATTGCAAAGATAATCTTCCTATTCTCTTGCTTTTTCTTAATGCTGAAGCTGTGCTACTAGAAGAGAAAATACCATGGATACATGCACAATGACAATGAAAAAGCTCTAGCATGTGAATGTTAGGATACAGCGCTAGAACATACAGCATTAGTACAGAGAGAAAGGAATAAAGAAGTGCTGCTGAATCATTACTTCTAAGAAACACTGTGAGATCCTTCAGCTGATTGAATAACAAATCACAGCTTACTCTAGAAAATGAAGATAGATGTAAAGATTATTACATCCACTGGAATTTTCTGAAGTCTGTAAATACAAAGAAATCAGGTTAATACCACTTCCTTGCATTTCTAAAAGGCCATTAAGTTCCTTACCATAAGCTCTCAAAATAAGATGATCGTGGAATGCCTCAAATGAGTAAATCAATGACAAATTAAAAAAAAAAGCAAAGAAATTTGGTCTGTTTTCCCAGGATGGTATTTCCCTAATAAAATGCCAAAATGGTTTATGCCTGGCTTTAGCTGTGCAACATTTTCATAAGTCATCTAGAAAAGTGAGTAAATACTAAGATAAGGTCTCTTGATACTACTCATTCCAGAAGGATGAGAGGCAGAGGGACAAGGAACTACAGAAGTCTTTTAAGTCCTGACTGGACAGTAAAATCCAGTGTAAACTCAAAATAAATTCAATGTAAATCCAAAGTTAAAACAGTTGTAAATACAAAAAAAGCTCAAATTCACCAATATGACAGACTCTGAATGGAAAATTGCTACTGAAGTATGACCTTAATGTTACAGCAGCCCCATAAAGGCATTGGTGCAATTGGCTCAGTGCTTAGTAGCAATGAAGAGTAAACTAGTTATTAGGATTTAAGGATGGAGTAAAAGAAAACATCAGGTCACTGTGGAATTCCACAGTGCTCACAAATCTTAGGTGCTGCACGCATTTTAATTCCACAATCCACAGCCCCAGACAACAGTAATGAAAAAAAAAACAAGCAATTAACATATAAAATGACTTTTGAGGTAATGTAGAATTCCGTAAGTTAGAAAAGGGATTGTTGACATGTTAAAATGGAGACCTACTAAATCTTGATTTGCATAAAAAGCAAACGTGGAATTATTTCCTGTATTCCAGCATGAGAACTAAATGGCACCAACTTCTGTGTCCTGCAGTCTAAGTTACTAAAGAAAGATCCTACTTCTTACAAGATATTACACTGACCGGGTTTGACTGTTGATACTCAAGTTCCAGGTGCCTGTCCGGAGAACTACATTCTTCAGGGGTTTTGTGGTCAGCAAGGAGATGTGACCTTGCCAGGAGTTACCTGACGCTCTCTTCTCTGCCTGCTCTTCTCCATCTGCTTTTCTTCATTGGCTCAACTGGGCTGCACTTCTCACCTCAGCGCTGTGGTGAGGCCTATCCACCTTTCACACACACTCTCTCTCTCTCTCTCTCTCATTATATTTTGCTGATACTATATTTAGTAAGTTAGTTTGTTTCACCTCAGATTGTTGCTGCTATTTTAATTATTATGGGGTCCCCTATTTCCCTTTTCTGGAGGTGCGGATCCCTCTGCCCCGCTGGTCACAGAACCGAGCCAAACCAGCCCAGAAACCATTGACGCAGTCAAAATAGAAGAAACGTCCAGAATTCCTGGTGGTATTTTTTGTTTGTTTCTAAGCTATGATGAATCCAAATCAGCATTTGTCACAAAAAGAATAGTAGCTTAACTAGCAAGTTAGTAAATAGAAAGCAAATATTAAAGGCAACTGAATAAATAGTTGCCATTAAAAAACAAACACTACTCCAAACACAATATTAAAGTTGTGAAAAAAGTCTTCACACGTTGATTATAAAGAAAACAATGAATGCTGTAAAGCCAGCATTACACATTCCAAAATAAGGGCATGACATCTAGTGGTCAGACATTCTAAATGCATTAAAACAGTGCTGTAATAGCACTCTTGTGCTGTACTGCTTAAAGGAAAGAGCCTGAAGTCATCATAAGTGATATATATTTTGGAAACAAATACTGGTGACAGGGAGGGGAATAATAAAATTTAAAAAAAAAAAGGTATATATTACTTGTATTCTGTGAATACATACATTATTTTCCTGAAACTTTAGAAGGGTGTTATTAGTGGGGCCCAATAGATCTCAAGTCTTAGAACATCAAGTTCTAGAGTGATGTATGAAAAAAGTAATTCCCATTTCATATGTGGCCCCACCATTAAAACAGACACGCTTTAACACTGTTAAATATGAGACTTCAAATATTGAGGAAAGCAGACAAAGTTGCAACCTTTAACTGATCTCAGAAGTATAGAACACCTGGCTTACTGTAGTTCTCCCTCAGCTGTGAATGCAAGAGGATTTGAGTTACGCTGTGGCATGGTGCTATGAGAGACAAGGACATAAGGAATCTGGAAGTTCAGTGCCTGGGACATAAGCCACATCTCTCTTAGAAACTCTTTGTGGAGTTCATCCTACCCCATATCTTGGCTCTGTACAACTTTCCAGAGCTATTCAGTTCAACACTGCAAAAATGGTTTAATGGTTTGACAGAAAGAAGTACATAGAATTTATCACATCTACAGTATGAGCTCTCAACTACTGCAGATATTTGAATTTATATTTTCATTAATCTATTCTTAAATTTGTGGAATGTTCAAACATTACAGAAGTAAATATTTTCACATAGTTAAAATATAAATACAATGGACAACATGCTCACTGATATAACCATTTCTAGATTTCTTGTCAAACAATATTATATTAACTTCTTATTACCTATGTTCCTCTAGTTAACACTATCAGAAAGTGAAACTTCCCTGATGAATCAAGTAACAAAAAAAAAAACCTCTCATCTACTTGAAATCATTTAGACAATTTACCTCCCATGTATGAGTAATACACTTCTGCAAGCAAGAGTTAGTTAAGCATACAGCAAAAGACAAAAAAAAAAAAAAATAAATAAAAAGGAAGCAAAGACCTAATTATTGGCATTACCCTGAGAGTCCATGTCAGAAAAGCCATTCTGTTAGGGAATGAGGTATTAGTAAAGCCATTCAAAAGACTCTTAGTCACGAGACTAAAGTAAGTGCAGAGAAGACAGAAGAAACCAGATAGGAAGCCAAGCAGAATCACCAGCATCCGGTGTAAACTGCAATGAGACAGAAAGTGAGCAGAACCATGTTGCTATTCTACAGATATTTTCCCCTGAATTCCCAGATAGCACCTTTACTCACAAAGCCAGCTATGCTCAGTGTTGTATGAGCTAAGTCATGACCAAGACAAGGATCAGACAAGCTTTTTTAAGTTAGCTATACAAAAATCTATTAGTAAGAAAGGGGAGAAAGCATCATTAAAATAGCATTATTCAGAGTCCCAATCAAGTTTCCATTCATCTACATTTGACTGCAAAAAATGAGAATAATTTCTATCCAACAAGTTGCAGTTCTGTCTGTAGATAGATCATCTCACATTTTGAATACACAAAAATACCACAATCCACTTATCTGCTCTTGAAACCTTGAAATAAGCAGTAGAGTTGCTGATGGAGTTTTACCTCTGCTCGGTAAAGCCTGGATCAGAGGTACTTTAAAAAGCTAGATATTAATCCCAAATTGCTACAGTGAAAGCAAATATACTCCTTTATGTTCATTAAAATGCAGTTTATTTGTTTTAGCTGTTAAAGACACATTTCTTACTCAGTTCTGAGGGAAGGACAGGAGAAGGGTCAGTGCCCTGGAATCCTTACATAAAGCTGCGTAACTCAACTCAACCCTCTCTGTCAGAGAGGGTGCCTCCAACAGTGAGACCAGATGTGTCTGATGATTAGAACAGATGGATGTGAAAATTGAAATAAAGTCCTGAATCGTATTGCCTTGGAGATCTTGTTGGTGGATGGCTTTGGAGACTTTGGAGGAACATTCCACAGACATCATGTGTAATACACATTGAGTTCATTTTGCTACTAGTGCTCTAAATAATCACCTTCTCAGAAAAGTATTATGGAAAAGAACACAAAAACCATCAGGACTACTGATCACAGGAACAATTTTGCTTCTCTTGTAAGGTAGCCTGGACAGCTTCCTCATAATCCTAGTTGCAAGATATGCTTCAGCCAAAGGCAAAAACACAGTAATTCCTTTAAGAAAGATTTTATTTACAAGAATATGCATGTCTTTGTAGAAAGAAGGAACTGAAGTTTCTGAAATTAACAAATACTCTTATTATTAAATCCATGAATAAATTGGGTGGATTATCAGAAGTCATGTCAGGCATTCGGCAAATACTTTGTGTCCAGCAGGAAGGCCAAAAAGATCACAATGTCTCCATTCACATAAAATTCTTTCATCCAGTCTAAATCAAATGGGATATCATTGAAATTGTTTCACACTTGAGGGCATACCTGACTGCACTTTACACCTCAACTTTAATGATCTTCTGAAGGTACAAAGATAAGTGACTGGAACATGTTGTTTTCCCCACCCAGGTACTTATTGGAGACATAACACAGATAGCATTTTCAGATTTCCCTTAAAATTGTAGTCTAAAAATATTCTTAAATTTTAATTTCTAATAACAACTATACTTAGATTTGTTTTCAAAGTATTCAGTAATATTAGTATGGATTTTTTATTTCATGTTCAATTTTACTAATCTGAAACCAATCTGCATACAATCTATTTCTCAGGCATACTTTTATTTATCTAAAAGCAACTTTCGTAATCTCAGCTATCAAACTTCCAGTTCACTGACATGCATCCTTTTATAGTTATTTACCTACAGATATGAACAAAGCTATGCTGTGCCTTGAACAATCAAAAATAGCAGCAGTGCAATAGTTTTCAGTGCACACACCATATACTGAGGCTTTCCAACCCTTGTGTAGCATTACATTGCATTAGCACTTTGCCATTTCCATCAATAAGTAGTAAGCACTAGCTAAACTGAATAATATAGCAAGAGCCATGAAATGCATTATGATTTACTGAAAATAAAGCAATAACATCTTTCAGAGAAATACACATTTTCAAGGAAGAAGTATTAATAAACTTAACTGGAGGAAGAGAAGATTACAGTTGACAACAGACACAGAACATATTCTCCAAGTATCCATAAGTTACTCTGGAATTCTAAATGAAAAAAAGGACAATATTTCATATTTGTTTTGCTTTGGCACAAATCCACATAAACCAGAGTTCAGGACTACCCAACACGAAGCTCTTAGAAGGAAATTATACCCACAGTCTAACTCCTGGCAAGGACTCAAAAAGCAGTTGAAGCAACAGTCATGCAATAGCTTTATGGTAAATATCAGACATTTTCATTAGTACATACTGGCAAAAAAGTGCATACTAATGTTTTGAATGCCTATTAAGAAAAAAGCAAAAATAGTACAATCATAAGAATTGAGAAGGAAGATTATCTGAATTTCTCATATCATTTTTAAGATCCTTTAAGACTGCCAGCAAGTTCTACTAGAAAAAAGATAATTTTTTTACTTAAAAATCAAATATTTCATGCGGAAGAACTTCATCTTCCTATGTCAGCCACAGATCCACCTAGTGCAGCAGTTCAGAATAGTCAAAAATATTACCAAAGGAATGCATTTTAGGGAGAACACACAAGTCCAGACTGTTCCTCCCAGCTCATTCCTACAGCATCCACAAGTGCATCGTGAATATCAGAAGATGCTTCTTAAACTAGTTCTTGTAATTATAAAATCATCATCTTGTTTATGACAACAATCCCATTCTGAACCAGCTGCTTGAGTTTACAATCTCCAGAAACTCAATGCATAAAGCATTTTGTTTTACGTTCACCTCCTACTAATTGAATTGGCGTATAGCTTTAGCACGGCATGATTTTTAAACAGCTCTGTGATCCCATTATCCACTGCCTTCATGATGACAGAAAAATCAGTCACTCTGCACTTCCTTCCTCCCCTTCAAAGTAAAGCTTCAGTCACACTACTCTATTATACAGCCGCTGTAGATATACAGATGTGTGCAGAGATATTCAAAAAAGGATAAGATGTTGTACTGAGAGACATGGTTTGGCAGAGAAATACTGAGGGCAGGTGGACAGTTGGACTGGATTATTTTGGAGATCTTTTCAAACCTTGATGACTCTGATAAATATGGCCTATCTGAAAGCATACATTAACTTCAGTTATAGAGCCTACTTTGTATTTATTCTTTCAAAAAGAGTTTGAATCCACATCTAAAATACAATTCAACTTCTCAGCATTTGAAACAAGAGTTTGGAACAGTTATTAATGTTATGCTGCAACCCAAACTCTGGAACAACAACTAAGCATATTCAAAACACAGCCATCAAACCCATACCACGTAACAACTATCCACTGCCAAACTGAGCAAAGTGAGTATCAGAAACTCTCTCACAGAAAACACACCCTCACAAGTAATCTTTTTGAGAGATTTAAGCATATTCCTATCACCATAATCTGTTACAAGGAATGCATTAGAAAGAAGAAAAGCAATACTTATCTTACTTCAAAAGCTCTAAAAGTGAATGCAATCTACGATAAAAATCTTTATCCATCTTTATCCAAGTTTTATAGTAAACCAGTGTATCAACATAAAACAATTTTAATCTGCTACATTTAAGAAATTAATTTTTCAACATCAATTATACTCCTGCAGTTACAGGACATTAACTGTTCATTTTTTGACATCAGGAATTTGCACATTGTAATTTAAAAGTAACACCAAAAATACAGACAAAACTTAAATGATCCTCCCACAATACAATTTCTAATTACAGTTGTCCTGATGGGCATTCAAAAATTCTTACAATAAACCCAAAAGACACACTAACACTAAAATCTAATCGTATTACAACAAATGTTAGTTACATAATTTTGCTCAATTAAGAATTATCTTGCTCAATCCAACCCTAAATAATGCCATAGAAAGCACAGCAAATGAGAACTTGCTCAAACACAACAACTATAAAACAGAAACAAAGACACTAGTTACCTTCAAAAGGCATCAAGTATGCAAAGATCTCCAGGAAGAGACCCTTGCCTCCACTACCAAACTTTAAATGAGGCCTGGGAAGATCCTGACTTCATCCCTTCTGCTCACACTGCTTGCGCCTGAGAGCTCCTGGGCTGGCCATGCCTACCTACCAGGTGCTCAATCACCGCTTCAAGCCGTGACTCAGCATTTCTGCTGCACTCAAAACCAAGTAATGGTTACGTAATTTCAACGACCAGAACTTTCATTAGAAATAACAAACAAGATATATGTTTTGTAATTTCAACACTCTTAATATTACTATAAAAGAAAAATTCACAAAAGAAATCAGAAAGCATTTACATTCCACAGCAAAGAGCAATGCATTCTGTTAGCACTACATTTGGCAATCAAGAGCTAACCATTGCTTCAAGAAGTGCCACAGCTGTTGAATCCGTTGTGAGAATCAAAGCAAACAGGCTTGGCAATTGTAAAGCAGGAGATACAACCAAGCACTATAAAAAGCAGTGCTGTAGGAACTGTTTCAGAGAGTGTAGTGTTTGGTATGAGCTTCTCTGGAGCGATCAGTAGAATAGTTGTCTGAGAGCACAGAATAAAGGTTTGGCAGAGTTTAGCAAATTAATCTGCAAATAAGATAATAGTGCATTTCCTCTGATAGTAAAACAAACAGAAAGCCCAAAGGAATAGAAGACTATGAGAAATAAAGGGAGCTGGCAGATTTGAGTCTATGGAAAGGATATGATTGTCTTGCATACATCTATTGTTTCTTTATGCTTAAAGAACAAGGCCTAGGTCATTAGAGAAGTTGTGTTTGCCCAAAGAGATGCACTAATCTCTTAAACATTTGTTGCAATTTTTTGTTTGTTTGTTGTTTTCCAACTCTTACTTACCAGGCTACGGCATGCTTGGGAAAAGAACACAAAGTATTTCTATACATATAGCATATTTCTCAAGAAAAACAAAGAAAAGCAGTTAAAATGTGTTCTTTGTAGTATTATCTTGGTCATTTGCACAATTTCAACAAAACTATTTCCTAGAGGAACACCTGGATGAGTACATTCACTTCTGTCATGGAGTTCATCCTTTTCATAGAAACTTGTCAAAAATCAAACATTTATTCCAATATAGCTTAATATTCGTACCACAATACTATGCCTGATCTATATAAGCTTACATAGCATTTTCAGACAGACGCTACTGCCAAGTTATGATGAAAAATACTATGAAAAATACTTAACTCCAATCCCATACTTTGTTTAGATCATCATTTTTTAGCTGAAGGAAAGTCAAGTTTTTGATAACCCTCCAAGACAAGTGTTGAACATATTAAATATTTTTAAAATCACAGTAAGTGCAGCAGATGTTCATAAGGAAAATTTGCTTGTTAGTAAAGTTATGTTTGAATACTTTTTATCATTCAAAAGTCATATCTTGTAGCAAAATCATTTTATCTCAACACTAAGCAAGGTTACCAACAAACTGACAGTCACAACTTGTATGGCAGATTGCTTCAACTACTTCTCTAAAAGCCAAAGAAAGTAGAATAAGAAAAATACCAACGTAGAGAAAAAAATAGAATTGTGTAAAATGTATGTCCACGTTTCTTAATTTTTACATCCAAAAGAGTGTAAAATATTTATAATTTATATTATGCAAATTTCGTTTCTCATTTAAGAGAAAACCTTTCAATTTCCTGAGTTGGGAACAAAAGCCAAGCCAGAGGTAAAGCAGATCTGTTGAGAAAGAAGAGTTTTAATTGCACAAAAATGCTCTGGCAAACAGGTTCTACAGCTGTAGCAGTATGTACTGGAAGGCTTTCAATTTAGAACAACATCCCCTTCTTTCTTCAGTTCATGCATGTCAACAATCAGTATTTCTGGGAAGAATAAATGTTTTGTTAGCCTTATTCAAGAAAGCTGACTTCCTTTCTCTGAAATAGAGTCTAGATAGAACTCTACGGTGAATTTAATAACTAAAAAAAAACCAAACCAAAATAAATAAATAAATAAATAAAACCAGAAACAATCTTTCAGCTTCTGAAACATAAAACAGGGACAAGGACTCCAATGCCACTTTAATGCTGAGATGCACAAAGAAATTTCAAGAAATATAATAATATTCCTACTTAAGTGCTGCAAGGTAGGTCCTTAACTTCAAGCACAGAATTCCTCAGGACAGTTGAGCACGTCAGCATTATCCTTTCTCCAGATGAAAAAGATTGCACTCTTCTGATCTTCAAAACAAAGCAGCAAACTGCAAACTCTCACTTATTCATTTTGTAAGAACAGAAGTATGATCTGCTGAAGAAAGCTTTATTATGGTCAAGATCTGAACATCTCCCAAAGTTTTAAAGCGCAAGATGATATTATCACCTTCACCACTGAATTCCAGCTTTATGCCCTAAACCAAAGATAATTCTGCCCTAAAGATATGTATTTGCATAGTATCAAGATAAAGCCTCTAGAAGATATGATCAAGTTTTACTTAAAATGCACTCAAAGAAACAAAAAACTGCCCTGTTTTTTTTGTTTAAGGATAGATATATAGATTTGCAAGTAGATCAAGTGAAAAGGCTCGCTTACACACTGTAAACAAGCGGCAGACTTGTGCTGGGCAATCTAGATCTCCAGTAAGGGAAAAAAGAACTAAGGAATTTGCTGGACTGCAGAGCTACCAGAAGGCTATCGGAACACATTTCAGCAGACCAGAGATTAATCTGGCAAGTTACCTTGATTATACGCTGCTCAAGAGTAACAGAGTGTTAGACATTAACTAGATCAGAGGATCATGAAAATGCAGTGATGAAGGATTTAAGACATTATTTTTTGAATTTATAGAAATCAGTATTTTTCCAGAGCTACTTCCAAGTCCTGAAGATTCTTACCTTGTATTTTACGTTTTAGTTTGGAAATGGTTTGGAAATAACAATACTCGTACAATGTAAAGACTTATCATAAGGCAGCTTCTAAATAAGATGACAGAAGATACTATACTACCTATCCACAGGTAATTAACCTACAGTAACATTTCAAAAATAAGAAGACAGTCATACAAATTGTAACTGTGGTGTCAATCAACAAAAAGAACAGTTTACAATGAGAAGCTGTCAAAGCAAAATGGGATTTTCACGGATGTATCATTACCTCCTTCCCCTGCAGTAATCACTGAAGCTACCAGTAGGTAAGCCACGGCCTTATTTTAGGAGACACTCTTCAGACATTAAGCCAGAGTTAATAGTACACTGATAATAAAAAATTGGCTTCACTTGTGAATTTCTCAAACAAAACAAACGTCATAACAAAATCATAAATCGTTACATTTGTTTCTTTATCATAATATCTGACCCATTTGCACCTAATTGAACTGCATAAAAAAACCTGCACACATACATTAAACAGGTAAGGAAAAAAAGATAAATATTACTTAAAATGATTTGTTAGCCTTAGTTAAATTCTAAACTTAATAAGCCAGTGAAAAAACTCATACGAAATGTGTTCCTCCCCCTACCCCCAACTCCTTTATAATATAAAACTTACTTCTCCAGGAGCTGGACTAAAAGTTTCTAATTACCATATTCAGAAGAAAAGTTTTCTGTATTATCAGTGTTTCCTTCAAGAAAATTTGCATTCTAAAGCAGTGTTTACCACCAAATTAGTTCTGGACAAGACCACTTCCTACCTCTTTTCATTCAAATGCATATTTGCCTCCTAGCAACGCTAAACAAATGGAAAAAGTGACTTCTAGAAATCTTCTTTAGTCAGCTGTAAAATTGTATGAAGCTTTAAATATTCAGTTCTTTCTAGACTTTTGATGCTTGGAACATGTGTAATGGATGTCAGTATTTTAGCTTCATAGAAAGAAAGGTTAGTGAATGTCTCTGCACGCAAACTGAGGGCAATTGTTGGCTTTAACTCCCAAGTCAGGACAGTGTGAAGTAAAAACATCTACAAAAAAATATGTAAATACAAATAAAAATTAAATACTCCTAATGTATAGAACAATTTAGCATTTTAACACATGAAGGTATTATGAGTGCAAAATAAACTTATCTCAGTTAAATCCAATCAAAGGTTTGCTTTCAACTTTCGAACAATAGCAGAAAAAAGAAATCCCTTAAGATATTAATGACAATAAAAGCTATAATTCAGATGCTTTCCTAACATAAATTAATTCTACATCCACACAACTTTTTCTTACAAGGATTCAAGAGTTGAACTAATACAGCTTCCAATACAGTAGTACTAGAAGTAAGGTACACATATCTACTTCAATTAAAAAAACTCTCCTCATCCTACAGACTCTGAGTAGCTTACTGAGAGGGCTAGTAAACTCATAGCAGGGCTTCTTAAAGAAAGACAATAAAGTTTAAAAACAAACAAACAAAACTCCCAAACACTACATTTTTATGTGGAACTACAACTCTTATTAGCTTGCTACAGTTAGGATGAAGGAAAAGACCCAAGGAAAAGAACTGTGACCGCTGAACTAAGGTAAATTGCTAGAATTACAAAAGCATATGCAGTACCCGCAGTATTAACACAGCACCATCACCTCCAAATAAAACAGCACCCAAGCATAAAAGGCACTGGAGATGGCTACTAGTACCTGAGGGGAGTAGGGTGAGTTTTCTTTGCTTAGATGCTGAGAAGCCTGTCCATCTGCTTAAGGGGCTGTTCTGCTGCCAGTCCTGAGCTTAGTAACTTAGCTTTCAGCCAGTCTCCTCAATGGTAGTAGGGCAACAGCTGTTAGATAAAAACAAGAATCTGTAATCACTTTAGAAATTATTATTTTTTTTTTCCAAATATTCTCTTCAACCTCCTAGTTCTTCTCTTTCTACTCTGGAATTACAATGATTACTGCAGACTGTAAGGTTCAAAAGCAGGATTTTTGTGGGTTTTGTTTGTTTTTGGTTTTTTTTTTTGGTTTTTTTTTTGTTTTGTTTTCTTTTCAAAAGTATCTGTATTTTTCACTTGTAGCTTGTTTTCTTAAAAGCATCACTTGAGCTCACCCCTCTTGCAGTACTGCACTTTTAGGGCTTTTCTTTCCTTCAGGGATTGAAAACACTATGGAGTTAACAGTGGGAAGTTACCATCTACAACTGGAAAACACAATGGGCTCTTTTATTCTTAGTTTTTACACAAATTTTTATAGCCATAAAATCATCTAGCCAGGCTTCTTAATTATAATATTTAACAATAAATCTGATAAAGTATTGAAGTATAGACATTCTAAATTATTTCCCTAATAACTTATCTTCTAATGTGTATTACTAACATTAAATCTTCCCTTTCATACTCTTCTCAAAATAGTGCAAACAAGATCCCACTGCCTCAGTCAGCAAAATCGTGAGGATTTAGGTGCCTACATGCTCTGCTATACCCAAGGTGCTGCTTGGACTTACCTCTCACACCTGTTAAAGGCCTTGGTTTCCTTACAGATCTGTAAAGAATGAGCTGGGGAAATCAGGCATTTAGGGGGAGGTTTAGTTTCTTTCTGCCTTTATTTTTACTCCCTGAAGCTAGCTTCTGACTTAAATTCACAGTGCTGAAACCCTAATTTTGCTTAGCACACCTCCTGTACCTGTAGCTTATATACCACCTGTAGTTAACTTACCACCTCCCTCTCTGTAAAAGATGCTCTACAGGCAGAACAACTTTTTAGGCGCTACAGAATTAGAAGAATTAATGGCATGGCCTGATGTTTTGCACAGGTCTGTGTATAAGCCATTTCTCTTTGAAGGACTTGAAACAGGAACTCATAGCAAATGAAGTTGAGCAAGCTGACAGCATTCGATGAGTTAATGAAAATATTGTAGAAATAGCTTTACTGCAATGGCTGTTTCAGTAAAAACCATGCCATATTGTTGGAAACTGTTCAGTCTTCAGTTTCAGTAATTTATTTTGAAAAAGAAATGAATGACTCTTGTAAGGGAGTTTATTATAATTAATGCAGAAGAGTAAACCCATAAGTAAAACTCAGCAAATGTCCTTTGTATTTAAAAGCTACAGATACTTTAACAACAGTTATGAGAAATACATAGCAAGGATTTATTTTCATATATTAATATTTTTTCTTCTGCATATTGCATTACACTCTTCTGTCCTACTGTGGTGATACAGAAGGATTGCAAAGACAACAGAAAGCCTGCTAAGGCATTGCCGTTGTGAACAACATGTTTTATGATCTTTGTGCTACTTCTCTATGATGTCAAGTGTAGGGAAGCATCTGAGGAGAGCTGAAGCTTATTTCTGTATTTGCAAGGATTTGCACTGAATGAAGAATAAGATTTATTTTGGAGGCTAAGCTAAACTGAATCAGTAGATGCAAAGCTTAATGCAGCTTTTACATTAGCAAAAGCAAATGTAGATGTTTTTATGAGCATGCTGATTTTTATAGCAAGCTTATTTTATTACAATTATAAAGAAAAACATTCTGCAGCACTCTAATTGTATGTTGTTTAAATCCTACATTAGTAGGAATAGTCAAGGGAATTTAATAGGGTTCAGGGAATAAGCTGTTCCAGGCAAACATTTCTAATGCATCAGTGTTGCAGTTTAGTTGTCTTCTATGTCCTTAACATTTCTTAATCTTCTATTTATTTTTTTCCTAAAGAATATCTGTCATGATTTAGTTTAACTTATTTTATAGTAAACAACTGTATTTTATTGTTGATTAGTGCTTTCTCATGAAAAAAAAAAAAGTAATTTTATCTGTTTGAGAATTTAGTAGTCTTGATGCAGTCAAAAGAAGTGATTCTCCCTATTTAGCACTGATTTTTGGCATCATCCTAAACACTGTGTGCAGTTCTTGCACAGGATATTAAGGTCCTTGATTGTATCCAGAGGTGGCAAGCTGGCAAGAGGCCTGGAAGGCATGTCCTATGGGGGGACGCTAAGGACACTCAGGTTACCCACTCTGGAGCAGAAGATGCTGAAGGATAACCTCACTGTTCTCTGCAACTCCATGAGGAGGGGAAGTGGAGAGGGAGGTGCTGGGATCCTCTTCCTAGGAATTCAGATTAGGGGGAGGGCACAAAGCTGTGCCAACAGAGGCTCAGACAGCTTTAACTTTGGTTAGCATTGAAGGGACAACGACTTCGGACTAGATAATCTTTGAATACCCCTTCTATCAAGATGGCTCTAAGCTGTGTTCTAGGCTGTTTCATTTTAGTAGTAACAATGAAATCCTCTTGCAACAGGACCTGAGAAAGTATGATGGTTCTGTGTGGGTTCTGAGTTGGTCGGTTGGTTTTAAGTCTGCTAGTTAGATCGCTCTGAATCAGATGGATGATTGCGTCAGGCAGCATTTAGGGAGTTTATAGGACTGTTCTGTATAAGTAAGAGGATTCTATGGGTCAGTCAATCTAAGTGAGTCTGTTCAAAGTCTGTTGGATAGATTCTTCTCGGTCAGTTGGTTCTGAGTTAATTAGTTGGATCTGAATTGATAGAGTGGTCCTCTGCAGTCTGTCAGACCGTGGGGTCTAGGTGAGATGGTCTGTTACAAGTCAAATTTATGGTGTTGGACATATAGTTCTAAATTGGACTGATGGTTGTCCAGCAGCTCTTAGTGAATTGAATGGAAGGTTCTGTATGAGCTCGGCAGCTCTAAGTGAGTCAGTCAGTTGCTTCTAGATCAGGATGTCAGTTCTGAGTGAATCGGATGATTTTAAATCAGACAGTTCTAAATCAGCCACTCATTCAGTTCTAGGTTGGTCAGTTCAAAATGCCTCCAACAGACAGTTTCAAGTCTGTCCCAGGGAGAGTTCTATATCGGTTGGTTCTAAATGAGTAGGTTGGTTGGTTCTATGTTGGACTGTTCTAAATGTGTCATTAGACTGATTCTAAGTTGGTTCTGTGTCAGCCAGTTCTGAGGGTCCTACAGCCTCTTCTAAATTGGTTGATTTTAAATGAGTCACTGGGTTTACTATAGGTGAGTAGGTCACACTGTTCTAGATGAGGTATTTGTTTGTTTTCTGAAGATAGCTATCAAAACAATTTCCATTTTGGTGTTGTATGGGAACTGCTGAATCACAGCCTAAACCTCTGATTGATGACCTGAGGCGAGCACTGAGTCAGCCATGGGAACACTGGTGAAGGCCTGAACCTGGCTCCACCTCTCCGAGACCCCATTTAAGAGCTACCAGTTTAAGACTACCAGTAGGGAAGGATCTCTTCTGGAGATCCACTCTGCTGGGGTTTCATAAGTGAGCCCAGGGTACAGGTAAGCATCCTATGTGTTCTCTTTGTGTTATTATAATCTGCTTTGCCTAACTCTCTTATTACATAGTTATAACATTTTAATATTCTTTGATTATACAGGTGTGTATTTAGACTTCTTACTGTTTTGGCTCCATCACTGCCTATTTAATATAAACAGGCTTTTATCACACTGTCCAACTGGTTTGGAGTGAATTGAATCGAATGTGATAACAGCACCATTATTCACCTTTATCTGCACTACACAGCTCTTCATAAAGCTGCGGTCTGTGTACCTTTTTGATTGCTAGGAACAGGGAGATAAATTTGACCCACAGAGTTGCTAGACTGCTGATTGCTTTGTTCTTAGTACTGCTAAGCATACAAAGAATACTATCAAATATCCTAGTCTAATAAGGACATCCAGTCATTTAAAGAGCAAATGCACCACAGAGGCAGGAGTTGTGGGTGTGGCTTTTTTCCCACAGTGGTCTGTGCCCGTCGTGCAAAGCTTTGCTGATCAGCTGAGCTCTCTGTTGAAATCGCTTTTCCCTTCAGCACCAGCTAGCTCCATCGCGTCCATTTCTTTCCCGCCGGCTGTGCCACCAACCATAACAAACCAAACCACCCGAGGCACCGCACCGGCGGTCCGGCAGCAGCGCTCCCGGCGTGCTCCGCGCCCCAGCTGCGCGCCGGGCTTTGCAGTCCTCCCGCACACCTCCAGCCCGTCTCCTTCCGGGGCCGGCTCCCGCGTCACGTGACGCGCGTGTTGACTTCCCGGTCGGGCTCCGGGACTTCCCCGCGGCGGCGGAGGCCGGCGGCGTGACCGAGCCGGGTCGGGTTGGGTCGGGCCGGCGAGCGGAAGCGATGGGAGCACGAGGGAGCCCGAGCGGAGAGCGCTGCCCCTCCGCCGAGCTGAGTGGCCGCTGCTGACCGCCTGGCTGGCCCGAGCGGGGCCCGAAGAGGTTGGTGCTGGGGGGGAAAGGCTCCTCGGGGGGAATCGTAGAATCGCCTGGGTTGAGAAGGACAACAACGATCGTCTAGTTTGAACCCCCCCTGCTATGTGCGAGGTCGCTAGCCACCAGACCGGGCTGCCCAGAGCCACAAGGAGGTGGGAGTCGGCCTCGGGTAGAAGCTGAAGCTTGTCGGACAGCTGGCTGTAAAGCCGGGGGGTTGTTGTAACGGTGGGTTGCGTGGGGCCCTGGGCAGCAGCGTCTGATTGGACGTCCCTGCACACGGGATGGGGGCTGGGGCTGGATCGGCTTTAAGGGCCCTTCCAACACCAGCAGTTCTGTGGCTTTGCTCGTGAGCGAGGGGCAGAGGAGGTGAGCGAAGTGAGATTCCTGGTGCGAGATGTGAAAACACGGCAAAATGCAGGAGCAGATGGGAACGCAGGCTTTGTGGGTTGTGTTGAGTCGGAAGAAGCAGAAATGAGTACTGGTGTAGCAGCACGTAACACTGTCAACTGTGGAGAAATTACAGCTTAAATTCCTCATGCTTCACCTGGCAGGGAAATTAATCTCCTTAAACAAGTCACTTTTCCGCGCCAGGCCTGAAAGGGCCATGACCAAGTGCTTGATCTAGAGCTCAGCAGCCCTTCCTGGGGCAGGGGCTTGGATCTTTGAGGTCCTTGAGGTTTCTTCCAGCACAAGCCATTCTATGGTTCTGTGATTCCAGTGACTTGTGGGTGTGGTGAGCAGCTCGGGCTGAAAGCTGTCCAGTGAGTGGAGCTTTGGCATTTCTTGGAGAAATTGTGCTGCTACTGCTAGCAGTACCAGTTATTGGTATGTGTATGCTGCAGTTTCTTTTTTCACAGAAATCAGAACAAATCTAGTAGTGCTACATTTAGCTCCTGAGATGATGTCCAGTAGTTTTGTCTTTTGTATATTGTGATGACCAAACCAGAGACCAGTGCTTCAGAGCACAGAGCAGAGTGGGACGACTGCTTTCATCATCTGAAGGCAGTGCTAGGCCCATTAATAGTTGCATGGCATTCTTATTATAGAAAATGGTAGATGATCATTAGATTTGAAAACACATTCATGGAGGAAAAAATTATGTTTGGGAAGGGAAGTAGAAGTAACTTGAATGTTGAAAATCATTCACTTACAGCTTCCTGTTAGCAAACTGTATTCAAAGGATCATGGTTGTTCAAGGTGATGAAACGTAAACCTGAAAATGTTAGTGAATTACAGGATGACCAAGGGCTGTCAGTGCAATTCAGCTGAACTCTCCTTTTTATTGCTGCAACAGGTGGGGTGTTTCTTGTAGAGTTAATGCAGTTACACAAGGCTTTCACAATATCTTATATCTGAATGTGTGAACTTATCAAGTATGAATTTATCTGACAGTTCAGTTGAGCAGGAGGAAACATGATTGGGTGCTAGTGCTTATCGCATGTTTTACAAAAGATGACACTTTTGGAAAGCGAAAGCAAATTGACCAAACAACAACCAAAAAAAGCAACCTTCTTAGTTTACCAAAATGTTGGTGTGTTTGTTCTCCATAAACATTTTTAAATGGGAAGGAGGGAACACCAAAAGGTGTCTATTAAAATAATAGATAATGTTAGTGTGAGAACATATAATTCTCTCAGTAACCTTCGAATATACTGTGTTTGATGCTAGGAAAGTTCAACAGCCAAAACACATATTGCCCTTTCTGGTATTCCTCTGGCACTGTTGCTTCTGATGAATTTCAAGATTAATCTGATTGTTTCATAGACAGGATTATATGATGGAATGGCCTCAAATGTCAGAGGACAATATTAGAATACGACTCCATTTTCTTTTCCTGTTTTGATAGTTGACAGGGAAAATGGGGAGGGACAGTGTTCATGAAAAGCTGAACTGAATACATTGTGGTGAGGGTGCATAGCGTTTGCAAATTAGCAGTGAAGATAATGCCAGATGAAAACTATATTGCGTCCAGATGTGGAGTCTTCAGTACAGGAGAGGTGTGGACCTGTTGGAGTGCATCTAGAGTAGGGCCACAGAAGTGATCCATGGAATGGAACACCTCCCCTACAAGGACAGATAGAGAGAGCTGGGGCTGTTCAGCATGGAAAAGAGAAGGCTGAGGTGACCTGAGAGCGGCCTTGCAGTATCTAAAGAGGAGCTGTAAGAAAGAAGGGGACTGACTCTTCAGCAGGATCTATAGTGATGGAACAAGGGAAGTGGCTTCAAGCTCAAAGAAGGTAGATTTAGGTTAGATATAAAGAAAAATCTTTTTTCAATGAGAGTGATGAGGCACTGAAAGAGGTTGCCCAGTGATGCAGTTGATGCCCCATTTCTGGAGACTTTCAAGGTGAGGATGGATCAGGCCTGGGCAGCCTGATCTAGCTGTGCATGTCCCTTTTCATTGCAGGGGACTTGGGCTAGAGGCCCCTTCCAACTCTACAGGTTCTATGATTCAGAGAAAGTAAAATTTATGGGGTGCTGTTGTTATAAAATAGTTTTTTTGTTATTTTTCTTGCTCTCATGAGAGTAGATGACTGTTTATTGTGGAAAGCTTGAGATTTGAAAAAATTTCCTGTTGTTCCTTTAGGAAATCTGTGTGTATGCTTGAGCTCAGGCAGATTTCATGACAGGTGAGCTACAGTGATCTGGTTTGAGAGCATACAGATAATAACTGCATTTCCTGAAGGCAGCAAAGTGAAAGTAATTGGAAGGTCTCCCTTAACTGACGTGGTTGTGAAGAGCATTGTGTGTGCTGAAACTGCAGTGCTCAGTCCTTGTCAGCATGAATTCTCAGGGAGGGCTGTGGACTTTGTCCATATGGAAAGATAAGCAGTGCCCAAAGCTAGCAGCTACTGGAATGTGTGTATGCAAAGGTTTTGTTTTAAAATTGGAGCAAGTGTCTGTTTTTTCTGTTTTTTTTGTTTGTTTTTTTTTTAATAATAATAATTAAAAAAAAAACACCCTGTTTTTGTAGAGCAGACTGTTCAGGACTGGAATTGCAGAAAACTTGAGCTCTCAGAAATGATGGATGCCTGGTCTGATGGGTTGGTAACTCTGCCTATGGAAGGGAGTTGGAACTGAGTGAGATTTAAGGTCCGTTCTGAGCCAAGTTATTCTGTGATTTATACTGCATTCATTTCTTCTTCTGTTACAGGGAGAAAACTAATCCACTTGATTAGTACTTGGAATACACCATACCATATTTCCGTTTATTTTATCCCTATTTAATGTGTTATTATTGTGATTGTCCTTACACTTTTTAGTTTTGCTGTTTTTATTCTGATATATACTTAATGTATTTTCATAGTTAACATTCTGCAATATCAAATTGATGCTTGTTCATTTTCATTATTGAGCTTTCAGTATTTTGTCTTCCTTCCCTGTTATGATACGTTAGCATTAGTAGACTGTTACTAGATTGTGCATGTCCACTCTTGACAACTACTGTTTCAGGAAGCCTTGGAATTAGTTTCATACAATTTTCTTCTGCAAACAAAACTTCAGAAGAGGGTTAAAACACTTCATTTTGTCCTTACATGCCATTTTCCTGCAGAATGTTGATCACTTTGGGTGATCCTTTGTGGAGCCCGAAGTTGGACTTGATGATCCCCAAGGGTCTCCTCCAAATCATTGTGTTCTATGATTCTATGCTCAAGAGAGTGGAAGTCTTGCTTGTTTAAGTGTATCACATTCTGTGTGGAGTTTTGGTGCTAACTGCAAGAATTCTGCAGATCTTTTGCTGGAAATTCTTTCAAAAGGAAAAACATTACTAACCTTCCTGAAATTAAGGTAAGGGCTGCAACGCACTCATTCAGGGTTTCTGTGGATCAAATGTATCTGTTTTATTTTTATGCCTACGTGCACAAACACAGTCTTCTATATGAGGCAGGGTATACCAGTAATACAGGGTATTACAGTAAGTAATACAGTAAAGAGTAATACAGTACAAAATCTGGAGGCTGTTCCTAATGCCGTTGTGAAGCCAAACTCCTCAAGTCTGAGAGATAGATAGAACAGATTGGTTCAGACTCCCAGTGGCCTAGAAAAAGAAATCAAGAAAATACCATCTTTAATTTTCTTTCATTTGACACTTGAAGATTGTTTGGAAATCATTCTGTTCTCCTTCAAAGCACGAAATGGGAATGTACTTGAAACTAGGAAGAATTTAGTGTAATCCTGCTTTTACTGTCTCTCCTCCAGTTCCAAGTATGAGGTCGGGGTTTTGAACTACAGAGTCTGTGCAGTGCTCTGCTTGCTATTAGAGCCTTTGCATCCTGAAATTCATTTAAATGGTGTTCTTTATATGTAAAACATGTTTTATATTTAACTACCTCCCGTGGTGTTGATGACTAATATTTGTAAAGCTCTACAAAGATAAGAGCTGCGTTTCTGCCAGTTATTAGTAAGAAATGGGAAAAGGTACTTATTCTCAAAATATTGAACATGTTAAGTCCTAAAGCTGTAATTGGGATTGTAAAGTTCCTTTAAGTAGGCTGAGATGGACATCAATTCTAATCATAAACATTAATAGCTTGATATTGCATAGTCCTTTAAATATTTTAGTGGAAAATCTCCCTTGTTTACTGTTTACCATAGTGCAGATTATCTCATGCACTGGAATTCCAGACAGCTCCAAATTCACTCAAGTGCTTTGCAGTGACAGCTGTGTGGGATTTGCAGTGGTGCGTACATGTGTAGCTTTGGGCTGGAGAAACCAAACAAAATAAAAGGCAGAGGTCTGTGCTGCCACTCAGCAAACTGCTCTGCCCTGCCAGATTCAAGGAGCCCCCACTTGTGGAATAACCTAATTACGTGTAGTGTGTCAGGAGGCTCTTCTGTTACCCTCCTGCAGTTCGTATTTTGTAAATAATGTAGTATAATAGTGGGGAAACCAAATTTTGATTCCTATATTTAAACAACAGAATGAAAGGCTAGGGCGTGGGATTTCCTACAGATATAATCCCATTTGTATTAAGTTTTGTTTTTAAGGATTTCTCTCTATTCATTAAACAGTAAGAGAACTTTTTCTCCAGTTTTCTTCTTTCCCTGACAGCACAGCAAAGTTGTGTGAAATGTTTCACACTGACCTTTACTGAACTACTCATCTGGCTGTTTAATAGCCAGGTTTATTCTCGTATGAGCTTGTGTCTTCTTGTCCTTTGAATATGAGCTTAGCAGGCGCAGGAGAAAGAACTTTGGGATTTGTTTTGTGTGGGTTTTTTGTTTTTTTTCAGAAATGCACATTTCTTAGTTTTATTATTAGGTTTTGATAATTTATTTAGATGTGTTTGGCAGTGCTGTTATAAATGTCTACTGCAACCTTCTGTGTGCACGTCTTCATGTTGTTGGCATGACTGCAGTGCTGACTTCATTGTATGCCTTGTAAAGCTGGAACAACTGCACTTTCTGTCACTGTAGCAGTAAGATATGAAGTGTGGATATTATGGATACTCTCATTTTTATTGTTTCTGTTGAAGTACATATAGTGTGAGTATCTGGTGAGTTTCCATTCTTGGCTGCAGCTGTTGAGCTTCCAGTCCAAAGAGGTGTGTTTTGTGATAAAACCTCTGTTTATTAATTTAAGTTAATGGTCTAAAAATCCCACTGTTCCTTCTGAATATTGGACTTCATGCATTTAAGCATGTGCAGTGTGTGCTGCCTCTCTCCCTTCCAAAATTTACACATTGTCTGATCTCTTCTTTAAGAGGATGGAACAAACTGTCTTTCCCAGTCTCACAGGAGAACTTCTGTATGGTGGAGGCTTTGTTTTCTCTTAGCATGCCATAAGAGCAGTCAAAAATGTCTGTACCAGCTCTTTCTGAAATGTTAAACTTATGCACTGACGTAGAAAAGCATGTGTTTTAAAGCCCTTTGAATGTTGTGGGGGTTGATTATCTGTACTGCAAATAGCTTCCAGCACCGGTTTAGAGAGGAGTATCAGAAGTCTAGAGTTCAGTAATACTGTAAGCTAAATGAGATTTCTTTAAGTGAAAATAAGTGTAACTAGTTCTTCTGGTGGGTGCTGTTTAAAGGCATGCTTGGGTTTATAAAATATGTGTATATGCCGAGTTTGACTTACTTGGAAGGCTTGCTCTTTTAGAATAAACCAGCTGGTTTCATTATGTTCATTTCTTTAATTCCATCATTTATGTTAGCTTGCTATCTGATCAGGAATCAAAGGATTTGTTTGGGAGAGCGTAGGAAGTTGCTTTTGATACTATTAACATCCTTAATTTGCTTAAGGGTTGGGGGAAATGTGATCAAATACTGTACAGTGTTCATTAATATGGCACATAAAGGCAAGGAATCTTAGTAACTAAATCAGTATTCAGTGGCCTTGAACTTGTTTATGATGATGAGTAACATTAAGGGAAATGCTGCTGGGACTTCTGCCTTAGAGCCTGGAGTCATAGATAGCATAGTATGTGTTGTAAGGGAAGCTCAGTGTAATGATTATTTAGTATTTGTCATCCAGGTGGGTTTGCCTAGTAATGGTCTGACTGCCAGTTTTTTTACATGCATGTTGAGATAAGTCATGCCACTAAGTATGCTTTAATTCACATATTAAAGTTGTATTATAAAACTTGGGAAGTGTATAAATACTTGCTTTCTAGAACAGATCAAATTTGATACCTTTCTTTTGGTGTGCCTGTTCCCAAGAAGCGAAATTGATTTCCTACAACTGTAACCTTATTCTATAGTTCAGTACTAGCTTGCAGAAACTCTAGTTAGACATTGCTTTGAAGTACACGTATTTGTTAACAAAGCTTATTGGATGATGTTATATTTTAATAAAAATGAGCTCGTAAATCTGAGTGCTCAAAATATTTGTATAATGTAGCAGTGAAAGATTTTTTATCTAAAATTATTTTAAGATATAAAATGGGTCTCAAGATTTTCTGTAGGATTAAGGTGAGACTCGAGATGAACTTACTTTTGTGAAAATTTAACTCACATCTGTCTTTTTAAACAGGTGTCATGGAGGAGTTGGTGGAGGATGACATCTGTATTTTGAACCATGAAAAAGCAGACAACAGTCATAAGAGAGATGGGGAGATTCCTGTTTCAGCTTACAGTGGAGACGAGTCTGTTGCTTCACACTTCGCACTTGTCACTGCATATGAAGATATCAAGAAGCGGCTAAAGGAGACAGAGAAGGAGAATTCCTTTCTAAAGAAAAGAGTGAGAATTTTAGAAGAGAAGGTAAGAAAAAAGGCAATTACTATCTTTACCGAGAAACAAATGGACTGTTCCCCTTCCTGAGTTTCAAATTTCAGAGTGTACAGAAACTCAAAGTTTGATAAGGTACATATTCTATATGAATGCCTATATTTGGAAATACTTTTTCAGGGGGCAGAGAAATGTAAAGGGAAAAATGAGTAGTACGCATACTTTGAGGACCAATACAAAAGTGAGGGGCAGAGATGCACGCTAGTCTTATGATTTGGTTTCTCATTCTTTCTTTAAATTAAGACCTAGAAGAGGAGATACTCAAGGTTGTTTTGGTTTTGTATTTGTCTTATAAAGCTCTTAATTTTTAAGGAAATTTTTATAAATTTGTCATGAACATCTGTGGCAGTTATACTAAATGCATTCAAATGCCTTAATACTTTTAAAACATATGTGCAGGAGAAACAATTAAAATGATAGTGTGATAGTCAAAACAAGAGCCTTCTATACAAGCAGGTGTGATTTGAACTTGGACAAAATATGGTTGAGGAATTGTCAGTGTCAGTAATTGTGACTTGTAGATTGTTTCCAGTACGTAGCAGTGAGTTAGGAGGCACTATGTATGGCTTGAGATACCAGAGTTCATAGATGGCTTTTGGTGTGCTTTCACATTAGAAAAATAAATAAATAAAAATCATCCATATCAATTTATTCCAGTAATTTCTAATCTTAAAAAAATGCAGTTACTGAATTTTGTTTTTTTTAAAAAACTTCTTATTTCTCATCTCATCTTAAACTTGCAGCTGCTTGGCTCTCGTCTGGAAGAGGAATGCAGTTCAGTTGGACGTGAACAAGTGAATAGGGCATACCAAGCCTACCGAGAGGCCTGCATTGACAGAGATAATCTGAAAAGCAAACTGGATAAAATGGTATGTCTTTTTAAGTAAGGATTTAAACACAGGTGAATACAACGTAGTTTGTAGACGTTATCTGTGGGATGAATTTTTATCTGCTGATTATCAGAGGCAGTTGTTTTATCACTCCTTCAGTTGTATACTTGGTGATGCTATATGTTGGAGAAATAATACTGTTAATTATTGTCATACAGAGCTAGACTAAAAAAAAAATCAAAGCAGTATTTGTTTGGTATTTAGAGAAAAGAAGTTGAATTGTCGGACGTGATAGAAGAAAACTTTCTCTGTTTTCTTTTCTGAAAATAGATGAAAGAAACTGCAGAATCCTTGAAAAACTTGAATGAACAGTTGCAGTCCAAAGAAGTAGAGCTCTTACAACTAAAAACTGAAGTGGAAACACAGCAAGGTACTCAGTTACTCTGTCTTGGTATATGCTGACTATTTTTAGTGGTTATTTTACAAACTAAGGGCATTAAGAGTTTTTATTCTCTATAGAGGTTAGGTAAAGAAGGTGAAATACTGTACTTTGAGTTTGTGTTGTCGTGTGAATGATGACGTGCATGTTAAATTATTGAGAGACAAGGAACTCCATGGTAAAGACCTGAGACTATTTTGGTCAGTATTACAGTGCTTAAATTGCTTTAGTTTCCAAGCATGTGATGTGCTACTTCCATTGCACAATTTTATGCAGTTGAACACTAGGGGTTTTCTTTCTGTTGTTCTGTCCTCTTTAACTAGCCATCTAAGACTGGTGAGATGCTAGGATCATCCTAGGTTGCTTCTTAATAGTAACTACCTGATTTTATTTCTGTCTAATAAAGACTTACCTAACTTCTAGACTTTCCTTTTCTTTTGACTGCATCTTTTGTTGTTGGTTTTTTTTTCTGTTTGGAATTTCTTGAGATGCAAACTTGGGGGGGGGAAAAAAAAAAACCATGGATAAATTGTGCAACAGTATAAACAGGAGGAGAAGAGGCTCATGTTTTCAAAGCAGTGGAAGAAGTGTGTAAGTTGGTGTATACCATGTATTTCTGTCATTAACAGATTTTTATATTTGCCAGGATTAGGCTTTCACACAGGGTATGGACTGGTTGAGGTGAAACCATAAGTTTATGGCAGTTCTTGAACTGGGACTAAAATCTAATTATTTCTTTTCTTTTTTTTCCCAGTTATGAAAAGTCTGAATTGTTGTACTCAGACCAGCTGGGAAATAGAGAAGCTGAACAGTGACCTGAAAGTGCACGGTCTGGAACAGGATCTAGAGAATCTCAAGCAAGAGTGCGATAGACTCAGAAAGGAATTGCAGAAATATAAACAGAAGGTACTTTCATTTTTAAGTATTTTTTGTATGAATAGTTTTGATTTCATTACAGCATTACTTTGAATACCCTTTTCAAACAAAATAAAGGGTAAATAAATAGATGCAAAGAATCTCATCCCGAGCACGTGAAATAATTTAAGGCTCTGTCTGCATGAGGAAGTCTCAGCTTGCTGAATAATCTTTTAGGTCTGGCGTATCTTCAAGGGTAATTGAGCCCAGTCTTTCACAGTTACAGGGGACAAAGCTGACACTGTAAGCTGATTGCCCTGGATGAGGTTACAGGTGAGAACTGGATTTGATAGCTGGAGGTCTTACCTTGAGTTGTCCATAGGAAACAGGTGAAATAGAGGGCAAATAGGATCTGAACATCTGGGGCTAGAGGAGACTGTCATAGTGCCTGAAGAAAATCAAGAATTGAAAGAACTTGAAAATCTAATGTACTGGAAGAGCATGGAACTGGTTGTGCAAGTAGGTGAAAAGTGAGGGAACCAGTAAAACTGTTCGGTTGCTTTGTCTTATACCTAACAACTCATTCAGACATGGAGGCAAAGATTTGTTAAGCTGAAGATAGGATGATGAATGTAAGATGATAAAGCAGGAATTAACGGGGTGGAGTTGATAGTTTGCATAAGAAAATAAAAGAAAGATCTGAGACAGAAAATACAAATACAGTTAAAGATAACTGTCAGTGTCTGCTCTTTCCCTCTCTTGTTCACTCCTGTTTGTCTTATGGACAGTAAAAAGGACCTATACAGAGGGAGAGGAAGGAATGGTTGTGGAAGAAGGATTGTTTGGAGAAAATGGCAAAATAGAATTTTTTTAACCAGTACATTCTCCATCAGAACTTGAAATGGAATACAGGTTTTCAGAAGTTTGCCAGTGCCTCTTTGATGCTCTTCACCCCTGTTTTATGGGCAGGTGGCTGCTGTGAGGAAATCACTGTATAATGTAGATGTGATTAGGATCTCAAAAAAGAAACACGGAGTTACTGTAACAATAATAAAATACAGTAAAGAAAATTATTCAAAAGACACAAAAACTGGTGCATATTTAATTCTTTACATTTTATAGTGGCAGTCTCTGTGATTCTGCAGTCACAATGTTAATGTGGTTGTTTCAAGAAGCTGGCTTATTTAGACTCCGTGATCATAAATGATTATGGAATTTTGTTTCACGTGGTATTTTTGAGTCATGTTCACGGTACATGAGACTTAGAAGTAGAATCCTTGCATGGCCGTTATCCTGCTTTCTAATAGGATTTGTTTTAATTTGGAAACGTTTCTTTAGCTCTTTTTCTTATGGGCACATATACAGTACTACAGAAATTTACTTCTGAAGCAAATCTAATCATCACCGCCTTCTGTGCCTTGCATTATGGAGCAGCCTGGAGTGTGGGAATTAGATTCCTTTTTCATGAAACTAAGAAGATGCACCCCAACTTTTTCTGGGTATTCAGACACTAGACATAGCTAGTTTCAAGTAATGTCCTTCTTCCTTGCGGCCCTCAAAGCATGTATAGTTAGAGCATTGGATTCTCATCAGAACAAGTCTCTGAAGATCTGCTGCCATCAGCAGCTTACACAGATACGTACATGCATCAGTTGTCTCAGTTTTAGTCTTTGTTCCACTAGGTGGGGGTAAAACACATGACTTGGAAGGTGCACAGGGTGTTTTGTTAATCTTCATTGCTGTTGGTAGTTTTCACCTAAATCTGGCATTATTTTACATATTTTCAATAACTTGTAAGTTTGGAAGTTGTACTTAAATTTCTTTGCAGTTTTAATGTCCTCAGGTAGTTTTATAGAAATGAAGATTGTAGATTTCAGTGTGAGAATTTATGTTCCTGGAATGAACAGAATAAAATCGCGTTTGTGAGGAGTACTAGACATAACTCTGAAATAATGCTTATGCCAACAGCTTTTGTTTTAGAGAATAAACAGAAAGAAAAAACTCTTTTAATATCGTTTCTACTCGATCCTTTTAACTACTTAATATAGAAACCAAAAATGTTTTCAAATGTAGGATAATATCGTGCAAGTGAGTTTTTGAACAACGAAATTGAATCTCTAATGAGCAGTAACAAAGTCTTCAGAAGCAAGGAGGGGGAAAATTCTCAGGGGAAATACAGAAATATAGTGGTAATGACAGGTCAGTATTTTTTTCAAAATGAGGTGCTACTTTCCTTTTTAGTGTTTTAATTAAATTCATTAACATTTTGAGATGCTTTCTTTTCAAAGTAGATATGCTTCCTATATGTTTTTCTACGTACATATTCTTGTTCAGGTTTTGCATTGTAGTTGATGCAATGTGTTGTACATTATGTTGACAAGTTTCTTGAAGTTTTAATGGATCGTCATTAAATCACAGTAACTGGTGCCAGATTCATTACAGCTTTGGCTAGAAGGAATGGTAGAAAGGGAGCGTGAATAAAAGGGCTATGAGTGAGAACTCATCTCAGGTGAGAGTCTAATAGAAGCATAACTGATGAAGCAAGACACGTTTGATTTGTTAAACACTCCTGTTAACTTCCATGAGGCTGCTTGTATCACAGATCACAAGAAGTGGTGGAAGTTGGACATGATCTCAGGAGATCATCTGGTCCAGCCCCCCTTGCTCAGTCAGTGGCACCTAGGGACCAGGACCATGAATTTGTGTTACAATTTCAAGCAGTCTTGAAGTTGTGCTTTATGATAAAAATAATGTGTGGAACTGAATCTACACTGAAAGAGTTTGCTCTGATTTAAAGGTCTTTTTATACTGACACAGGGAAAGAAAACTGATAACTGTTCTCATACCTAGCCAGTAGACTCTTTGAAAGTCAAAAGTTTTTCAAGTCTTTCTCTTCAAAGAAAAGGACAAATTCCAAGGGCTCAGCTGTAACAGTAAATACTGAAAGTATAGTGGTGGCTGATTTGAAGCACTTTGTCTAATCAAATAGAATCAGCATGTTGTAAGATTAGCTGTGCTGTTTTATTAGTGAGTTCGTGCAGTCATGAATGAGGAATGCTTTCACATAAGTAGATTGTTTAGGCATTTTAAGTCGAAATTCTTAGTAAAACTCTTTATGCTCACTCTGACAGTTGCTGTAGCCAACACAAATGAAAACTACTTGTGATGTTTAATATTAGCTAATTTGTAGGCTTACTGCAGTATTTTCCAATAGATTTGAACTCATCTGTTAATTTTCTTTGCTTCCTTCATTCTTTTATGCAGGACCAGGACCGAGATGAAAATCCACTAAATGGAGACATTCTTCAAAGGCAAGCTGTTCAGAGGTATGAAAATCAAGTGGCTTTCATGTTTTATACTTAGTTTACTGGGAGGCAGTAAAATGAGTGAGTAGATATTTTTACAGCCTCTTCAAATGTGTTAATTCAAACACTATAATCTAATTTAAAGTCCAGGCAATACTCATCTAGAAAAACCATTGTCTTTTTTTTCCCGTCACTGTCTGTGAAGAATGAATGTTGTCTGTGAAGTCCAGAATGATGAAATAATTTATATCTTCAGATTCTTGTGAAGCAAAATTTTCTCTTCAAGAAAATAAAACTCTCTTGGATTTAAAACTCAACTGTTTAATAATTTGTTCTGTTGAGGAGTTGGTAGATTATTTTCCAAGTCACACGGAATCACAGAGTCTTATTTCATTTTTCAAGAATTTCTTCATTCTCTGTATGAGGAAGTTTCTGTGTTTGTTTATGTGGTGGCTTTAAATTTCTCGTGTAGTGCTGGAATGTACATTTCTATTAGGAGCTGTGTAAAAGGATTTATTTTTTTTTAACTGAGGTGCCGTTATGTGAGCTACACAGAAAGAAATGCCAGTTTTCCTGGTAATTGCTAATGTAAGAGAAAGCATTGCTCTTATTTTACAGCCATTTAAATAAGGAAAATTTGTGTTTATGATAGTGGCTTCTGTTATCCTGTGTTCAGTATGGGTACTATATTGGGAAGTACATATACCACAGAATCTGAATCTTAGAGACTGAAAGAGGCCTCTGGAGATCATCCAGTCCAACTCCTGTTGCTAAAGCAGGTTCCCTAGAGTCGGTTACACAGGAAAGCATCCGGGTGGGTTTTGAGTATCTCCACAGAAAGAGATTTCACATCCTCCCTGGGCAGCCTGTTTCACTGCTCTTTCAACCTCACAGAACCTGACAGTAAGCAAGTTTTTCCTTGTGTCTGTATGGAACTTACTATGTTCCATTGGCCCTTGTTCTGCTGGGCCCTTGTACAACTGAAAAAAGCCTGGCCCCAACCTCTTGTCTTCTGCCTTTTAGATATTTATAAGCATTGATAAGACGTCACCTCAGTCTCCACCAGTCTCAACAGTCCCGTGTCTCTCAGCCATTCCTAACAAGGTACACGCTCCAGGCCTCACACCATTTTTGTAGTCCTCCTTTGCACTCCCTCTGGAAGTTCCCTGGAACCAAGGAGTCCAGAGCTGGACATGGTAATACCCTTTAACTCTTTATGCAAACAATTCATGACTGCCTGGAAGTTTCAAGATATTCTGCCTCAAATATAAATGACATACTACATCCATCTCTTATACCTAGTTATGCCTATTCATGTACTTCCCCAGTTTTCCACAAGAGGGTAGAGTATTCCCTCCTAATGTCAGGCTGTTTAGAAGAATATCATCTTGCTTACTGGGCTGTTGAAGAGATGAGAGAGGAGATCAGTCTCTGAGAAGGAACACTGTAGTGTATCTGTGGATACTTCTTTCATAAGTTCTCTGGTGAAATTATGATAACATTGTACACGCTATGCCATTTGCACTCTCACTTTCTCTTGTGGTTTCTGCTGGAACTTCATTGTCTTACATGTCTGAAAAAAGGTGTTAGTTCAAGGTAAAATGGTTCTCTCTTTGTTCCTATAAAGAAAATTTATTTCAAGAAGTCACATTCAGGTGGTAGCTGTCAGAATTCACATATGTGCAGCATAGTGTTTATTGTAAAGTGATGTACATAATGAGCGTGTAGTGCTTTTGGAATACATAAGTCCATCTGAAAATCTGCAGGGTAAAGAAAAAGGAAAAGAGAAAACCCTGAAAAAAAAACTCCTATGTGAAACATTTGTTGTAGCAATCAATCACAGTGTTTATGAGGAATAGAGGTATTTGCAGTTTGTTAACATTGTGGAAAGTGGTTATTTCACATTTGTCAGCAGCCATCTACATCTTTAAATTTTCAGTTTGCAAACCTAGTTTATTGTACATTGAGTTTTTAGTGGTTCTAAAACCTTACATAATCTCTTTTAATTTTTTAAGATTATTATATTCTTACAATTTTCAGACTGGGAGCTGTTGGCAAAATATTGGAAATGTGTTTCTGAGAGGTGCACAACTCATACATTCTTTTGCTTTTACTCTAGTAATAAGAATAATGAAAAAGAAGGGAAGCAAAGATTGACTTGATTAGATTCAGCTGTGTATTACAAATCTAGCTTTGTATTAAAAGTAAAGCAACAACAACAAAAAAGAGTATTTGTGGATAGAAGTTTTTGCTTTCTCACGAAGTGTAGATTGGACAGAACACACAAGCAAATACGGGATGAGAAATGACAATATTCAAGGTTTATATTATGTGTTTGAAGGCAGTACAGGGTAAACATCCAAACACCTAGAAGTCCTTTGTTATCAATCTTTGCAGTGAGGTTCTTGGTCATTCCTTTGCAAGGTCCTTTAAAGGAGCTGAACTTATGTTACAAAATTTCTTCCAGATGGTGCTGTTCTATACTTATCAGTTTTATATATAAGTATTGTTAAATATTGGACAGTTTTGATATAACTGATGTTTGGTCTTATTTTTGAGGCTTTTTAAAATGTGATTTTTCTTATTAAACATTCAGTGCCAAAGGATTCTACAGTTAAAGACCTGAGGTTTCCTTAAACTTCTTCAAGTATAATGATGGATTTTCTGTATTTCTGTTCATCTTCACTTTCTTACTAGCTAATTATTTTAAATTTCAGCATCGGAACAATGCTACTCTTACTAAATATTTCCTATTGCTTCCTATTCAGATAATGAAATTGGTCTCTAATATTTATCCGTTCTAATAAACGGTATATTAATATCAATTAGGTGACTTGAATCAGAAACACTGCTGAATTATTTTAGTTTGATGTGTGTGTGTCCACTCTCTGCATCTCTGTTATTGAGTCTGAGATCTTTATTCAGAAGTGAATGGTGTAAAAACCCTAATATCCATTTTTGATTGAATATTTAACATGGCCAGGATCACAGCCTATGATGGTACGTAAGGTCATTTGTCAAAAGCCATTCAGAGTGTACTTCTCCAATTTATTCTGCGATAGGTAATGTATATATCGTTTAATCTATGTATTTATAAAGGTTATAACATACAAAGTTTGTTCACTTCATAGTAATCATCAGAAGTGCTTGGTTCCTTTTGAATTCCAGTGCACTAGTAAAATAAGCAATATATGTTAGGCAAAACCAATTAACAGTTAACTTTCAATGAGCCTTGGAAATGTTAGTAAGTATGGGGGTGCTCCAGGGATGGCAAGTATTTAATGTTGAATTTTTTTTTGTTTTGAAAGTGTGCAGCAAGCATATTGGGAACTGAAGAGAGAAATGTCTAATTTGCAGCTAGTGACTGAAGTGCAAACTGAGGTTCTACGAAAATTGAAAACAAACAAAACAGCGACCAAGAAAGGCAAGTCAGTGTTTGCAGTAGCAGACCTTACAAAAACAAATTGTAGATCCAAGCTGTACCATTTTAAAAAGAAGTTAGCTATCATATCTTATCAGAATCTCATCAATTGAAGTTGATAAGCTAGCTATATTATGGTTCCAGCCTAGCCATTTTTTGCTTTTGCTTCTGTCTTATATTGGTCAACTTCACACATAAAGGTGTTGCTGATGTGTTTTTCCTTCAGTACTGTATTCTGTTCCCCTTGTGGCTTTTTTCTCAGTCAAGTGTTGCTTATGTGCACAAGGCTGAGGTGTTAAGTTTACTTGTATTTGACCTTTTACCACAACTACTTCATATTTAAAAAATATATATATATTTCAATTGCTGTCTTATTTTCCCAGTTTATTATTTTCCCAAAATAGTATTAATTTGGCAACATATTAGACTTCAATAGACTGAAATTCTATTGTTTGTACATTTTGTTAGCATTCTGAAAAGTTGTGCTTTCTAGCAAGCTGCTGTGCAAGGTGACTTTTCTGACTGATAATACAAAACTGTCTTATTTCTGCTGCCACCTTGCAAACAGTTTAGGGGAGAATAACTTCTGTGAGCAGTTTATCAGATGTTTTTTCTGTTTTGTGTGTATGTTTCTCTTAAACCAAATGCTTGACAGGAAGGTTCTTATTTGTTGAGGCATGACTTATCAGTCTATTAGATTATCTCAGTGTTTTTCCCTTGCTTGAGTTGTGGTATTTACTGTGTTCAGAATGCAGAAGATGCTGGTCAGAGAAACTGAACTTGGTTACAGTACTTTTGTGACAGTCTTGAATGTCCCTTTTTTGTTCTAAACAGCTTTGGGCTCAATGACCCAAAGATAGGATTCACCTCCAGGTAAATGGCTGGCTGACGTACCTGTGGCCCACAGTGTTTAATGATAATTCTCTGGTACTTGGCTGATAAATTGTTAACATTTTCAGAAGTTTGTAAGAGTAGGTAGACAACTTTAGTGGAAATGAAAACTTTTTTTTGTATGCATTGCTCATAAATGTAATGTAGATACACCTATGCTGTTATTTGTAGAAAAATACTGGCTTATGCTGATCAGGGGTAGAATTTGCTTAAAATATCTTTGTAGTGCTAGGTATTTTACCATAAACAAATCACTTGCTGCTATTAGAATATGTATTAGGGATGAGGGAAGCTTTATATTATTATTACTAATCATCATCTTTCAAGGTGTGTAAAGTGTGCAGAACACAGTTCATTGCTGTGTTTTTGATATTAACGTTCAGATTCTAATTGCTTCCCTACATAAATAACAGCTAACATCAACAAGTGTGTTTCTGCTAATGGATTTTTGCTATGTTTTTGAAGGCCTTTTCTAAAGAGCACATGAAGCTCAGCCTTTATTTTTGCCCAATGCTTTGCAGAGTACCTGACAGCAGATATAAGTAAGCAGATTTAAGATTAAAAACTAAAGTTTCTCCCCTGCTGAGTAATGTGTCTGTTAAAGTGTTTCAGGTATCTCAAAAAAATTGATAGTGTAGAGGGATCTTCACAGAACTTCTCAAAGGTACCAGCTGCGAGTTGGTATGTTGGTCACTGCTACAGTATACTGTAATCTACTTGCAGTGTAGGAAAACATCATGGCCATGTTTTTGCTTCCTTGTCAAAGATTCTTATCTCTGTTCTTTGCCAGTTATGAGGCTATTCTTTAATTTGAACACTGCAAATATTTAATTTTGACTCGTTCTAATCTAAGGAATCATCAGAATTAAGTGGAATCATGGAATAGTGTAATGCTATAATGCTACAGAATTTCGAATATGGCTGTGCCACTTCAAACAGCCAAAGTATCTGAAAAATTAATGTAAATATTCCAGAGAGTAAAACCTACTTTGTCTATAAATGATTAATGATTACTACCATTTTTCAACTGATGAAGTACTGTAGTAGTACTTGAAATGTGCTACAGTAGATTCCATTCTCCATAATATTCTAAAGGTTACCAAAATTTGAATGGCCTTTTAGACCTGCCAGGATGAAGAGGCTAAATCCAGTTTATCACCATCTCTTTCAGATACAGTCTCTACTGTTGGCAAGTGCCTTTGGCTGACATATGCAAGTTGGGTAATATGCTTTAATTTTAGTGACAAGTTGCAGTTGCATACTTTGACCAAGATAGTGGCTCTTATTTTTGTTCTTTCAAGAACTAAAGACAAAGATCACAGTTCCTACTCCAAATTCACAACTATTCAGGAGAACTACCTGTTTCTTCAACTATAGGAATCAATTATCTACTCCATTGAGGTAGCACTACAAAAACACAACCTGAGCATTTTCATCTGTCTGAACAGACAGGTGTGTATTGTTGCAGCTTTTTCATTTCAGGTAAACACTGTCCTATTTCAAAATCCTTCCCTTTCTAATGTAGTTAAAAACTTGACTGGAATTTCAGATGACTGAGCATTGCAGTCTGTGGCTTTACTTTCAAAAGTCAGACAATACTGGAGTATAGGGAACCTGTGAACATCCATTTCCTCCTTCTGCTTCATGGACTGGGAGAATTCAGGTTCTTGGCAGCCTGAGAACACGACTTGTTTAAAAGAATCAGTAAAGTAGGAAGAAGTGTCCTCCTGTGTAAGCAATATTCGGAATCCGGTAAATTTTTCCAAGTGCATGAAAGTCCTGTTTTCTGTTTCAGCATTTATTCCAGTCTTGTCAAAAAAAATTATTCAGTCTGCTGGTGTTGAAGTGGGGAATGGGAGTTGGCGTTGGGTATATTTAGGCATTGTGATTTGAGGATCTCTGGTTCTCTCGCAAACTCTGGATAATTTAGTATATTCTGTTTGTAACATTTAATTAGTATTTACTAAATCAGAAGATGATTTGAAAATCTGTAGGTTGAAAACCTGGGCTTTAAAATACCTGCTATACTGTTGTACATTTTAGAGTATATGAAAAATGTGCTAAATAATCCAATGTAATTTAAAAACCTTTTAAAATCTTTTTCAGCTGCCTCTTCTGCACCAGTACAGTGTCTTGAGTTGAAGAATATTACAAAGCAGAACCCGATGCCTGGGGTGGTGTATAAAAAACTCTCACAAAGTGATAAAGTGCACTGCAATGCTGCACCACCCCCTCTGCCGGGAGATGTGGAAATCCCATCTGAAAGGGTGATTCTGCAAGCATGGACAGATGAGAGACCCATTCCAGTTGAGAGTAAAATATTTCAGGAACACCATTCTTACGGAAAGAGCTCTCTGGAAGATAATTCCTGGGTATTCCCAAGTCCTCCAAAACCTAACGAGAATGTGTTTTGGGAAACAAATAAGATTTTGTCAAACTGTCCGGCAGATTACCTGGATCAGTGTAATCAAAACTGTCTGCACAAGAACTAAGCAATCTTTAGAATGAACTGTGGCATTTTAGAGTGATTCTGAATAGGCACCTTACTGCTTGAACTTTTGAAGAGGTATTTAAATTGGTTGAAGTGGGGTTTTTGTTTTTGTTTTTTTTATATTCTATTTCTAAAACAGAAAACCCTGTCTTCCTCTGCTGTAAATCAGGAGCAAGTTCCTTGAAGTTAAAGCTCTGATGGTATAATGTGAATGAATCTAGCATGGGGCTTAGACAGTCTTTATTGCAAATGGCATCTGTTTTCAAAAGATTACAGCAAATAGTTCTTGAAATAAAACAAAATTTCCTTCTGTATTTGTTTGCTATTTGTATGTTTTCAAGAAGATATTTGATGGTGTTCAACTTGTAACAGCTCTGAGCTTGTTTTTGTTGGCTTGTTTTTTTTTTGCAGATTAAGATACTAAATGAAGATTGGATTATCTTCCTCTCTCCTTTCAATTAACTTTCTTACTCGTATGGCTTAGAAATGCTTTTTTATGTGATTTTCATCAAAAAGGTGAAATTTTTGTTAAAATTTATTTATAGGGCAAGGGAAAGAATCACTTGTAGGCTATCCTGTTTAGGTCACGCAGTTTGGGGCACTATGAGTTAAAACAGGGATCATAAGTAACGCTGCCGAACGCAGTGATTCCTAACAGCTCAATTCCCCCTGCATATTCTGGCTGTGGGAAACTGCCTGAGTTCTGCACACAGTGATACCTGCCACAGAATCATCCTATTCATGGTGCAGTTATTCTTCCGTGCCTCCTTTGCACACCACCAGAACCTTGACTTTTTATTTGTGAGGTTGTTTAAGCTACTAATTTTTCTTTAATAAAAGAAATAAAGCCTTAATTTAGTGTTGATAGAAAATTGTTTTGGTATCCTTAGTACTCCATTGAGAACTGAAGTTACTCAGATCGTGACTGCCTGCTTTGTAGATTGTGTGTCCTAGTACTTTTTTGGGGGTTTCATCTTAAGGCCAAGAACTGTTTTTAGACAAATACTATTTATGCCTTGTTTTTTAGAAACTTCTGCTGCTTTATCAGTTACAACAAGGTTTAGTAAATGATTTGACTGCTCAATACTTTGCAGGAAAATGATTTGTATTTTAGTTCCATTAAGCTTTTAACCTATAATGAGTGGAAGATGGTACTAAAGATGTTATTTACAGATTTGTGTGGGGATTTAAGTATTCAACTTCACAGGTCCTGCTTAAGATCAGTGTGATTGAAAAAAAACAATAATTCCAGGCTGTTTAGTAGCAAATTACTTAAAATTGCCTGAAGAAGCATGGGGAAGCTATGACTATGGCATAACCATCATAATGACAGGCTGTAAAGGTGTTATTTAGGCAATTGCTACAGGATCTGTGTGGTTCCAGTCACTCCAGTCACTTTCTTCCCTATGGAATAAATGCTTCACATGATGCCCATCTTCTCCTGTTTCAGTTTGTCTATTAAACTTCAAAGAATGCCTTTCAGATTTCTTCTACTGTATTAGTGAACAGCATACATAAATAATGTTTCCCATTCACCAGATACTGTTTTTTTATCTTTCTATTATCTTGCTCACGTATAGTGGCTTGTCTGTGATTAATGGAAATGGTGTCAGATGCTGGAATTTATTCTGACCAATGAACACATCTGACTCAGGGGAGTACAATCTCTTGGAAAGTAATAGAACAAAAGCCAATATGCATAAACCAAACCCAAGTCACTAGGCTTTAGCTGATAGAACCAACTACCTGTGTAATAACAAAGCAGCAGGAAGCATTTCTCATGTGGCTGCAAAAAGTACACAGTGTCTATTTCCAGTGTAGCTTGCTTCTTGGGGTTTCCCCCAGCCTATCTTCATGGAGATTTCTTATTTTAATTGATGTATGATTCTGCAGCCATCAACATGAGCACTTTTTGATTTCCGCAATGAAGGAATTCTGCATAAGATTTTGAAAAAAAATTATTTTTTATATAAATTGTTTTAACTTACAATTTTTTTCTAGTAAAAAAAGCGTTTAGTGTAAAAACTTTTACTTGGCTCTAAATGCTTGATTTTGTATAAAAGCCATTTCAAATGTGAAGGAATTAATTTGAGATTGGTTCTCTTCCATTCAGGAATAAAACAGCCTACTGAGTGCTTTGTTGTGTTGTGGGAGACATGTTCTCTTTGATGTGGAAGCCTGAAGGACTTAATTACTTTTAGCTGCAATACATTATTGGGGTTCCACTGCTGTGTCAAAAGGTGCCCCAGCAGCCTGTGACAGCAGAACTTAAAAATGAAGCTTTGCTGGGTGATGACGTGAAAGAATTATCAGGCTTTGCTTCCAGCTTTTGGTGTACCAGTGTTGCTTCTCATGCTGGAGAAGGGGCCAGTAAAGAAAGGGATGTTTGCTGAGAGGAACTTCAGAAGTGCTGACATCTGAGAGAGGAGGGTGAGATTACAGAGCTTACTTTAGGCTGCAACTTTAACATTTGAAAGGAAGTCCCCAGATCTGGAGTCACCTGGGAGCTAGCTCAATTGAGAAGCACCTCTTTGTCCGAAGCACACTTTTCCATCTTGAGTCAAAATTTGATTGTCGTTTAATCCAAGCCACTGGTGGCTTAAGGTACTTTTCCATTTTCAGAAGTAAAAGCTTTTCATCACAGTGACAGCAAATAAAATGCAGAAGTAGCAGTACAAAAGGGGTTCTGGTGCTTAGTGTACAAGTGTGTATTTGTTGCATCAAGCAGCAAAATTGCATGAGATAAGGACCAATACCTTCAAATAAGCATAAAAATTGACAAAAAATTTGAAGGGAAACTGAACACTTAAAAACTTCACCTAAACCACAGGTTTGAAAGTTTTTAATTTAAGAAAGCACTGATTCCAGAAATGAAAGACAGCTTTTGGGCAGGTGGTGGTTGTTGCCTTGCATGTTTATGTGAGCATATGGCAAGCTGATGAATATGTATTTGAATGCTTTGAGTGCTGGACTAACCTTCTAATAATGCATATGTAAGCTTCCATGTTTGCTCGATTTCTTTTAAGTAATTTTAAAATCTCATCCCTGCCCATTTTATTGTGTTTATGACAGACTGATTTTCTTCCCATATGAAATACCCATACTGAAGAAAAGCACATTCTCAAATGAGCTGTAATGTACTGTTGAACTTCTACAGTTGGAATAAGGCAAGCTCTATACTAGACATGTGGTGGAGGTACAGTAAAACAAAAGCCATTGCAAATAACAGTGTATGAGCTGTACTAGAGATGTAAAGCAGATATAATTATATCTTAAACTCTTTGCGGTAGGCTTTGGAAATCTTAAATACCTGTATTTTTAATGGCGATGTGGCCTAATAAAGGAAGACTGAGATGCTGCAATAGCTGACTGACTCGCCTGCATTTTCTTCTCATCTTCAACTAGATTCTATGGAAAAAAAAAAAGTGGTGGAGAAGAGGTAAGGGGTTTCCCTATTACTTTGTGTAGCAATACTACAAAAATATTTTTTTTAAGGGTCAGACTTAGCCCCTCTTTGCAGGGGAAGAGTGTGCTATTTGCAGCTGTATGAACAACTTTAGATAGTAGACAGATGTATTTATTATTGACACTAATTGTAAACTCATTTGAATTGTGTTGCATATTCCCAAGTCTGATAAGGATTTGAACTATTTTTTCTTAAAAATCTCCTGTCCTTAGAAATTGCTGTGGCATGAACTGAAATCGGTGCCCCTCAATTTGCTCCTTCTAAGTAGAACAGACTTTATTTGATTGCATTTTGAAATCAAAGAGATCAAGTGTTTAAAAACAGCAAGGTGGAAGAGGATGCTGTAGTTATTAGGATGATGGTATTTTTGCATATAGTTTGATCTGGTGGAGAAGCATGAAAAATAACCAGGTACTTACTGTTATTGAACTGCAAGTGGTTGGAACATTTGTTTCAAGTGTATTTGACTTTTTTTTTTACCTACACTGACAGTTATTGACACTGATAGAATACTTTAATGCTGATAGAAGTCTTTCATGCCACATGCTGGATGGTTTTAAACTGGTGGGTCCCCTTAAAAGTATTACAGTGTAAACTTCACAACTTGCTGTAAGCTTCTGCTTGTTGGAGGTAGTGCAACTCCCTCATCACATCTGACTACCCTCAGTCAGAACAGGACAGCTGAACATGCTTAGTGTTTTGTTTTGAAGTCAGAATAGCAAGCCTGGCCCTCACCCTTCTAGGTTTTGACAATGTAGAGTGTGTTTTTGTTGCTTGTTTTTTTAAGTTGCATTTAAAAAAAAAAACTTTTCAAATTTTTTAAAACTTTTTAAAACCTTTTTAGGAGTTAATTGATGAAGCATAGCTTAAGGCTGTATCAGTACAGTCTGTATTAATCTACATTAGTCTATACAGTCCTCTATTAGTATAAAGGGCTGCTTCCTGTTAACTGGGTAGGAAGGAGAGGCTGCAGCTGAGATGAAAACAAGCAGTTTTAAACTTTAAATTGAAGCAGTTTACCAGTATGTGCATGTCACTACACAGCACTTAAACTTTTATTTCAACTTTAAAAGAGGTAAATGCAAATACTAAAAGCATGAAAGCTGTGAAGTCAAGAATTCAAAGCTAGGAAAAAATCAAATTAAGGCCATGAGTGTAAAAGGAGTAAGCTGATTCCAAAGGTAAGGGCTAAGCCCAGTTCTGAATGCCACAGCAAACAAGGGAGAAGGTGTGACTACTCAGTTCTAAAACAAGTGTCAGTAAAGAGAAGTGAATGGTGTACAGTGAACGATTTATAGCAATTTCAGGCTTGATAGCAAAGTGAGCTTTCTTACATACCGTCAGCTCAAAAGGATTGGTTACAGCCCTGCACATAAAGCATGTAACAGAATGGCAGAGGAGTAACGCCCACAGGTTAAATAGGACTTTGTCCCATTATCCATATTATTTCTACCACCAGTACCAATCAGTGCACTGGGATTCCTGCCACCTGCTGAATGTAGGTCCTGCTATAAAAGAATGACTGCATTGCAGTGCTGTTGTCCGTACTGACTGGCTGGTGTGTGAGCTTGAGTGAGACAGATTCCCATGAGCCCTTAGTGCTGGCACCTACCTACCCCAGTCAGTGCACCACACTGCCTCTAACAGCATGCTTACTCCAGAACCAATCTCTGTAAGAGCCTTTGATAAAAATGACAAACACACAGGTTTTCCTTTCAGAGACTTCTAAGTGTAGCAAGTTTTCATACTGAAATAACAACTGTTGTCTTGAAAAAATAATACACTTTTAACAGTAAAGTAAAAAAATCTTATTTTCTATTACTTGATGTTAAGTATTTTCCAAAATACTTTAACTGATGAGACAAAACAAAGTATGTGTATAGGAAATCTAAGTTAGCTAATTAAATAGTTGAGTACCACTTGACTACTAACCTTAAATGCTGTATGTCTTCTAGCCTGTCTTTCAGAAGCATTCCCTAATCTTCCAGTCCACACACTGCCTAATAGTAGAAGTAATATTACTGGTTATTCCATTACAACACACAGCAAAAGGAAGGAGTAACCTTCAAAGTTAACTTCAGCTCGTCTCTCTCTCTCTCTCTCTCTCTCTCTCTGTATAGAGATTGTCTCTCTCTCTCTATAGAGAGAGAGAGAGAGATCAATCAATCTATCTATCTATATATCATATATATATATTTCTCAAAGTCTGACTGGAATTTCCCACTTGAGTAACTTAACAGCAGTAATTGTCACGGCAAAGTGCAAGGTTTTGCATTTGGGCCGGAAGAACCCCAGGCACCTGTACAGACTGGGAGGAGTGGTCATTGAGAGCAGCTCGGCAGAGAAGGACCTGGGGGTCCTGGTGGATGAGAGACTTAACATGAGCCAGCAGTGCGCTCTGGCAGCTCGAAAGGCAAATGGGGTCCTGGGCTCCATCAGGAGAGGGGTGGTCAGCAGGGATAGGGAGGTGATTGTCCCTCTCTACTCTGCTCTTGTGAGGCCCCATCTGGAGTACTGTGTTCAGGTGTGGAGCCCTCAGTATAAGAAAGACATAGAGATTTTGGAAAGGGTCCAGAGAAGGGCGACTAAGATGATCAGGGGACTGGAGCACCTCCCCTATGAGGACAGGCTGAGGGAGTTGGGCTTGTTCAGCCTGGAGAAGAGAAGGCTGCGGGGTGACCTCATTGCAGCCTTTCAATACCTGAAGGGAACTTACTCCCAGGAGGGGTGTAAACTCTTCAAAAGGGCTGAGAATAGCAGGACTAGGGGAAATGGATCCAAGTTGAAGGAGGGAAGATTTAGGTTGGATGTTAGGGGGAAGTTCTTTACAAGGAGAGTGGTTAGGCCCTGGAATAGGCTGCCCAGGGAGGTTGTGGATGCCCCGTCCTTGGAGGTGTTCAAGGCCAGGTTGGACGGGGTCCTGGGCAACCTGATCTAAATGTGTACGTTTGGTGGCCCTGCCAGGCAGGGGGGCTGGAACTGTATGATCCTTGAGGTCCCTCCCAGCCCGGGTGATTCTGTGATTCTAAGTTAAATGCAAATTCTATTACTTAGTCAAAGGATAGTTTTATTTCATTTTTTATATTGTGACATGAAGATTACCATGTGAACAAATATCATATGTGGCCTTTCCATACTCATACATTTTAGAGTTCTACAATTGTGCTGCTTTAAGTATCTGTATGCAAGAAATCCTTTGTGTACCCCTTTCCCATAGGGACTTGTTTACACAACAGTAGTAGTAGATGTTTAAAAACTGACCTGCATCTTAAGTACGTAGATTAGTTGTTTGTCCTTCCATAATCATTCTGCAAGTGTGGTCATGCCTGAACATTCCTCTCAGTGATTTCTTACCCTCATTGTGCCTCTTCCCATTCTCAAGTAAAGTCTGTATGGAGCAGCTCTTGAGTTCTTTTCCAGAGCTGAAGCAGTCAATTCTGCCTCAAAAGGGCATAGAACATTCATCTCTTCTGATACTGCAAACCCAAAATTCAAGTCACAGAGCAGGTATAAACAATATCGAGCTCTTACAACTCAGTATTTTTATGAAAAAGATGAAGTAAATCGGTCCAAGGTCTTCTCTGCTTTTGCCTTCCTTCTAACAAGAGCATCAAAAACATTTCCATATACTCTCAGCTTCAGGTGACAAAAAGACTAGTTAAAGTATATACCCAATTTATGATTTGTTAACATAGCTTACATTTATTCACCCTTACATTTTTATGTAGCTTGCCACATATAACAAGATACAAGCTTTAAATTTCAAAAGGCTGTTCGTTAATTGGTAATAATCTCAAGTATGGATGGAGGAGCAGGCTTCTGCTGTCAAAGTTTGCAAGATAAATTCAAGCATTATAAACTTCAGTACAGAAAATAAGAAATGCTGACCTTCATCTTCAGAGAGATTTTTTTTTTACTGACTTGCTGCTAAATTTTACCAAGAGATACTGAGACTTCTTTTAAATTATGTTTAAATCAAGTCAAATCATTAAGTTGGGTATAAAACTGTAACAGTTGATTTGAACTATACATTCGAAGTAATCTTTTGCCTTTTTTTCTTAATTCCAGTTGCTCTATATTCTTCTCTTTGCTTCAAATATTCTGCTTTGCATTCTTCATTGAATGATGGATCAGTATAGCTAGAATAAAGACAAACATTATTAGAATAATAGAACAGAAACATATAAACAGCACTCAAAACTGATCTTCAGTCCCTTCCAAAGCATCCCACCCAAAGTTATCATCATCTTAAACTCTAAATATTGAATTGATCTGTGTTCTCTTCTGAGACCACTCTTTCTTGAGGCATAATTCTGATTCTTCAGGCCTATGCATGAAACCACAATGAGAAAGGCAGAGCCGAATTATTCCTTCTTATTTGCAGTTAGGTTCCTATGTATAAGAATCTCTGGAGAGCACTGATCTTTATGCACCTGAGAACCTACCATGAATTCAATGGGAACAATTTCAACTTTGTTTCTTGAACAGTAAGCACGTATGTAGGTAGCTCCAAAAGTCATGTCTCCTATTTATTTCCAGGGAAACTACAACAGATATAAAGACCACAGTAACACTATTTGATAGAGAACATTCTAAGCTACAAAACACTATCTTGCAATGTAGTCACCTCTCTTAGCTATGTATTTTAGCCAGAGATGAACAAGAGCCTGCACCTTGTACTTGTAAAAGTCTGCACTGTTTCACACCTGCTATGATGGCAAATTTTCCAGTGATATTCCAGTGTTGCCACCATCATTTCTAGTGCACTGAAACTGATATTCAGCTTTATAAACATTTCCCTGGTCATGATTCATGTGGATGGGCTGATTGAGATGCTCTTCATTTCATGGTGCATGGCCATCTAGAACACGGCCTTTCACATCCCTGTCACCACTGCTGAAAACACACCACCCCCTGCTTCACTGTGCTCATGTCCACCGTTTGGTCTCTGTAACTATGAATGTCAATGTGTGCCATTTTTTTCTGCAAGGAGGAATTCACTTCCACCCCTTTGCTTCATCCACACTTCTATGTCAGATGTCATTCTGTCAGACTGCCCCTCTGCTGCCAGCAGTCGCATGGCAGCAACACATAATGGAGTACGGGTAGGAAGGTTTAGCCTCTGCCATACTGCCACCATCTGCATCTGACCCTGTGGGCTGTCATAATAACTTAGAAGGCATTACTTTCAGAGCAGTACTCGTATGTTGATAGTTAATTTTAAATCAGCGGACTTGCAATTTTTAGTATAGCGATTCAAGCACTAAGTATTTTTCCATAGCACGTATTTTTTGTGCTGTTTTTGTTTGTTTCTCTGCCTAAAAAAAGGTAGAATTTAAGGTATGGAGTTACAGACAAATAAAACTAAACTTTGAGTTCCCAGTGCAGTTAGGCTTAAACTTCTGTGTAGCTGCATCTTTTTAAATTAATTCTCAAACATCAAACTTTACCTATCACTACATTAAAGGCTTTTAACATAAAGTTCTGGTTTAGCAGGGTACATATGACATGCATTCTATCACAACCCAAATCACGCTCAGAGAACATCAACTCCACACTAAGAAATCCAAGAATAACTTCAGCCTAGTGACGCTGTGGGTATATTAGACTTCAAAAAGAGACATTTAAATCCATAAAATAGCCATAAACACTGAAAGACAGTTCCAGAAGCAAAACCAAAATGAACTTATCCTGTTTCTATAACAGAATGTGCTTCTACCATTCATTCACATCCTCAATTCAGCACACTGAGTACAGGGCTGCATTTCACTGGGGCTGAAATTCTGGACCCATTAGCACTATTTTAATGCAAGAAAGCATTTTTAGCCATAGGACAGTTTTCTTAATGAAATTAAGAAAGTCCTGTCAGGTAGAGCCCTGACTACCATCCTTTCTTCTAATGCAAAGACATGATTTTCAGAAAAAAAAACATCAAAGTCATAAGGTTAGCAAAACCCTTCTTAGAAATACTAGATTTTCTACTCAGTTCTACATTAGTACAGCCAAAAGCACGGAGTGAAACAAAGGCTCAGAAAGGACTTACTAGCCAACGAGGCAGTCTTTCAGTGCTGTGTTCTCTTTCCGACATTTTACCACCATAAGGAAACCAGTTTCTTTGCAACACTTAGTAAATGCTACAGAAAAACAAAAAGATTAGAATTAGAAAAATGACAGTTAAAAAAAAAATCCCTGTGTGTATGCTTTTCCACAGGAAAAAAGTAAAAATTAAAAAAAAAACACTCCTAAATCAGACCAGATTTATTATTAACATAGCCATAGTTGGCCTGGAGCCTCATACTAAGGTCTTCGTGGCTTTTTTAGCCACAAGATTTTAATTAGGATTCTCTGCTAATATCATCTAAGTGTGTGCACACTGCTATGGCTAATACTAACAAATTTATGAAGCTACTCTCACAGCAAATTCATGATTCTTAGACTGCTTTTCAAATTGATTATTCAGGATTACTGCAGCAAAACAAAAGGAAGCATGAACAATTAGGTAAGCCAAGATTGGTTAGCATTTCCTCTTAAATGAAAGAACTATTTTGGAATAACTAAAGTACATTTATATCTACAAATTAAGAGTGGAGTAATGTTGACAGCAGTTACTGTCTCAAATAAATGTCACTGCTAATCACCTCCTGAGAAGGCATCTTTGGGATACAAGACAAGAAACTGTGAGGTCGTGGTTCTCCCCTGGAGTGCAGGGAGAAAGTCAGCAGTTAGTTTATCAGCTGGGATTGCCAATTGGTACTCTATGGCACTGCACTGCTCCACAGAGGACTGGCATCTTCTCTGTGTCATGTGGCAGCCTTTGGGTGTTCTTCAATACTGAACTTCTTCGAAATACAAATGGCCAAGAAAGGAGCACTGTCCCTGAAAATACTGACCACCTTCAAAGTTCCTGGAATCACAATCTCTGGAACAAGAGAATATAAAAGGGAAGAGAGGCAATCATCAGTCTCTTCCCAGGAAAACTATCTTGCACCTATTTGCTCAGTGAAATGTAAGTACGTAGGCAGTCTCAAGGGCCTTGAGACTTAAAGAACAAGTCAGTGAGATACAGAGACAGAAACAGATCTGGGGACTAGAGAAGAAGCCAAGTAATGTGTAAGGCTGTTTGTTTGTATATATACATATACATATATATATTTTTTTATTTTATTTTTTTTTTTTTTTTTTTTATATCTGGGAGTAACTCAAATTATGTCTTGTGACCAGCACTCTCTACAGATGTTTCACTAAATAATAAACTAGATAATAAGTAGCTGTTACTCCACATTAGGAGATTTCAAACTTTCTTATGAGGACTCTAGGTTAGCAACTATATGCATTTAACAGGTGGAAAAAGAAGAGAACAGAGACAAAGTCAAACATCAACCAGCAACCAAATCAACTCAGAAGTCCTTATATTTTCAGATTCTCTTCCCCATACCACCTGGGAAGAGTGAGCAAGTGGCTGCTTGGTGCTGAGCTGCTGCCAGGGCTCAACCACAACAATCAGACAGGTATCACTGCCACTTTTTCAATTTGTGCTGAAAATCAAGAAGAGCCCTCCAACGCCTGCAAGTTATCAACCACATGTAAATATGCACATGAATGTAAAACTGTAGAGTAGCCTTGTATTTGCCTTTCTATATTTTCTAGACATTTAGTTGAGGTTTTGGATTTGCCTAGTAACTGTTCATCCTGTACAATAGTTCTGCAAATCAAAACTTCGATAGAAGCACAGAATCACAGAACTGCTCAGGTTGAAAAAGATCTTCAAGATCATCAACTCCAACCATGACCTAACCGTACTACCATAACTCTAACAACCCTCTGCTCAATCATGTCCCTGAGCACCACATCCAAATAGTTTTTAAACACATCCAGGGATGGTGACTCAACCACCTCCCTGGGGAGTCTATTGCAGTGCTTAACCACCCTTTCTGTAAAGATGTTTTTTTTCCTGATATCCAAAATAAGCTCATCTGGCACAACTTAAGGCCATTTCCCCTCATCCTGTCAACTGTCAGCAGTGAGAAGAGAGCAACCCCGCTCGTGCTGTAAGCACCTTTCAGATACTGGAAGAGCGCAATAATCAGCCTCCTCTTCCCCAGACTAAACAGCCTCAGTTCCTTCAGTTGCTCCTCACAGGGTATTCTCCAAGCCCTTCACAAGTCAGAGATTAATGCCTATAAAAACCAGCAAGATAAAATCCTACCTTTTCCTCAAACCTTTGTCCTTTCCCCTCTAAAACAGACATTAATCTATGAAGTCAGTGGGCCAAAGCGTCAATGACAGTGGTGTCATTATCCTGCCAAACTTAAATTCACCTTCACAAAACGTTGCAAATAACTGACATCTTACCCATCTGAACGTGCGACTGGCGAACATTTAAACAAACACAACTCCTAACATTATATGCTGGTTCAATAACCACATTCTACTTGAAAATGTGCCAGATGGAAGTACACCACAAAACTGCAATTAAATTAACTAGTTAATTACTTAATTGGAAAGACACAGTAACTTGTGCTCAAAGATACGTATTAACAACGAAGCTTCATTTCTCAGCTCTCATGTGATGTGTGGTTTAGCTTCAGACCCCAAATCATCCAAATGCACACGCACAACTTTGAGGAAACTCTGAACAGCTAAAGCTTATGAAGCAGCACAAGCTCAGAGCAATATAAGAAGCATGCTATTAGATTATCAAAATGTTCTTTAGCTTTTACAAGTGACTGTTTTTTCTTTTGTTTCCTGGAGTGCTTACACTGAATGTCCCTACATCAGCATCTCAGAAAATTCATACCTATTATCACATCTCTAAAAATGCCCTCTGTTTTTCTGCAGAACATCAGAAGCCTCTGAAAGCTTACGGTTCATGTAGTGATCAGTTTGATTTCTACTCTCCACAGGCACTGCCCTAAGTGCTGTGCAATTTTTCGGTAGTAATCATTCCTCCTGTAAACTGTGAAGTAAAAAAACCACTGCAGACAACGGGAGGTCCCTCTCACTTGTTAGCCCACCCGTCTTGATTGGCTACAGGCGCAATGTCCTGGTGAACAGAACCTGAGCTACAACTGCAAGCACTGCCTGCCTTCAGGAGCCCCACTTGCAACTATGGCCAGGCAACCAGGAAACACTGCTACCAAGTAGTAACACTGCTTCCTGCATCCATTCCACAGATCTGCAACAACAGAGGCAAAGAAAGAGCAGGTTGAAAGGTATCCGGTGTTCCCATATGAGCACATAAAACTTAGCCCTCTTTTCCTCTGATTTCCAGTGCTTCAAAGTCCCTTCAGCAGCCACGTAAGGCCTGTGGTTCAAGACAGGTCTCAGTTACAAGTGTTTACCAGAAACACTACCAGATTCTGGAGAATGTTGTTTTAATTATGCTCTGTCTTGCTCACAATTCTTTCACTGACCAAAACATCTCAGTGTCCATCAGCACAAGGAGTGCTAATGCTATGGTATCTGGAGCCATTGCGTATAACCTCAAATCAAGAAGTCATCTCCATCTCTGTCATCTGACAATGGACACATTCCTCGCTCAAGCATTGTCTGCACTGTAGACCAAAGATTCAGGTGCACACCAGAAGACAAAGGGAGCAGATAGCACAGGATCTAATGACAAACCCACTGCAGTTCGACATGTTAACAGCCACAAGGACAACTCAGACCTGCAGGAATGCCAACCTTGTGCTCCAAACAAGCCCATTTTCTGACACTGCTGCATGCCATACAAAGAACAATTGCTCTCTCAGAGCAGAACTGATCTCTTAAAAATCTTACGCACAGTCCCATTTTTACCACTCTGGCAAATGGCTTTCCACAACTTTGCAAATTTGTGCCAGGAAACAGTGTTTTCTTTCTTCATGCAAGCAGCAATCTACCACAATAGAACCTCAGGCTGCAGTGAAACTAGATGCAAATTCAGGTCATCTGCAAATTCGGTGCAGATTGTAACAAAGCAAAGAAATAGAATGTTTCCAACAAACAAACAAGAGTTTTCAGCCATATTTAGGAACTGGGGTGTTTTAACTTTTAGTTGCAATATGGCTGTACTGAAATGGAGCTATAAAGAAATGAAAAATAAAGGCAAACAGAGATATTGTTTCAAAACTGGTAGCGTTCAGCTGAGGAGCAGAACAGGACAGAATGTGTATTAAAGGAAATGAGGGGTGAAGTGAAAATGCCTCGCTAAGGGAAAAACAAGCAAGTGCTCCAAAAAATGAATCCTGATGAGGCTCTACCATGATATGTACATATGTCCATCACTGAACACTCTATGCACAGGTTAAGGACAGATCCTGCGGGTACCTGCCACTTATAATGGAAATTGGCTGTGATCGCCAAGTCCAACCATCAAACCATCATCACCACGCACACTCTGTCCCTCAGTGCCACATCTACACATTTATTGCACACCGTCAGGACCTTCTTGTCCTATTGCTTTTAATGGAGAGAAGAGGCCAACCCCCACCTTGCCACAGCCTCGCTACTAAAAATCATTAGTATTTTAAAGGAATGTTTTTCTTAATTATTTTTGAGTAGTTTCCCCTCCTCTAGTTCTGTTTCATTGCTTGACTACAAGCTAATACAGTAAACTGATGGAAATCGAAGAGAAACTGAGTAATTCTCATTCATATTGGACCGAAGACAGACTGGATGAGTGATTTTCCCATCCCAACAGATACCGAAGCACATGCAATATATGCCACATTAAAGACACGATTTTCAAAGTTTAAAAGATCAGATACATTACCAGAGGGTTAATTACAACAAAGTTGGTGGAATTCCACTAGCACCTGTCCTGGGACACAGAATTCATAATTCAACAAAAAAAAACCAAAACAATAATTGAGGGCACTGCCCATTTTTACCTTAGAAGATATTTGTAGGTTCCAGAAATATTTGCTTCTAAATGATAAGAAGCAAAACTTCAAGGATTTTAACTTAAAGAACAAATCAACACCTGGCATAACTTGTCCCAACTCTGCAACATAATGATTTTCTTCCACACCATTAAACCAGATTGAAGGTTAAATTTAACATTCTTAATCCCAGTGTCTGCAGATATATAAAGTGGACCACAAAAATAAAACACAATTTTTGAAATGCAGGTTTTTTTATGCCGCCTACCAACACCACCCCCCTCCAGCCTCAAATAAAGGTATACAAATCTTTTCCCTGTGCTGCATGCAAAATGTGCTGGCAGAATCTGTGTCAGACTGTAGCAAAGTTTCAGTTACATATAAAGATATAATAGGGAAAAAAAAAATCAATGCTCTGTCCCAAGCATCAAAACATAATCAGAAAGTTTTGAATTTCTGTTGTGTTAAAGATAACAGATTATATTCGTGGGGATTTTTTAACATCGTATTTCTTGTTTTATTTATTTAGACTTCAAGTAGCTTTTTTAAAAAAACAGATAATCATTTCTTTAGGTACACATGAAAGTCTTTCCGCACACAAAGCAAGAAAAGAACAAAAACTAACTGTGACATCTCCAGACGGTGAGCGGTGTGGAAAATGGGTTGAAAATAAAAACACCGAGGGATCATCATTATTTTTGTTTTACTGTATGAACTGTCATTTGAAGGCCATTTTGAAAGGTCCATTCATTGCAGACTTGTAACATCACCCACACACTCATTTTGTAAAATATTGTGTGATTAGAATAATATCAAAATGGTCCTTTATCAGCCATCACTACACATCTCTCTTACAGATGTTCGTGTACATAAAACAAATGAAATATTCTGCATTATAGAGATAAATTGATCCTCTTGGGTCTGGCTTCGGTTTATTTAAAGATTTTACAATTTTACTACTTAAGAGAAAGTCCTACAGAGGTGTTATCTCACCATTTATATTTTCTCCACACTTATGATACTGTTATCACACTCTTAAAATAATTTAAAAAAAAAAAAAAAAAGCTTGTATCATGATCCATACCAGGCTTATGTTCTATTCCTGGGGTAGGTTTCTTTCCCTGTGAAAAAGAGGGAATAATTATGCCCAAGATCAGGATGGATCAGTCCTTGAGCTCTACCACTGGGAGGAGAAAAGGTGTCCAAGTAACAAGGGGGATTTGGGAGTCAGTGGTAGAAAGACAGAAAAAAAATTCTGCAACAGTGTAAATAAGGACAAAATTTTAAATACGTTTGTGAAATGTCCAAAAAATCATTAAAAAATGACAAAACTTCATCAGTAGCATTTTACGGTGAAGTTGTTATGCTCTTAATTTTGTATTAAATCATGATTTATTAGCTTGTTACTTTGAAGATTACTCAGTATGCACAGAATAGATTACTGGTGTATTTAATGAGCCAGAGGAAGAAGTAGGATGAACATGAAAAGATTGCTTTACATAGTAGAGTACAAGCTATTTGATATTTCTAACACAGTACAAAAGAAAGCTTCTCTGTAGATTGATCATGGTTCAGTTAACATCACTGAATATCTAATACCTCCAACTCAATTAATTCTCACCTGATTAAGATCAGTCTGATATTCAAAGTAAATCATCTCTCCAGTCAAGTAGAAATCAATATTTACAATTTTACTTTTAAATTACAATAACAAATAAAATATATGCATCGTCAGTATGCCATGAGTAGCTTTCCTGTTCTAGTCTGCTACAGCATGCCTAACACAGCTGATTAAAGAATTATTCTAATTTGACCAACAATATATATAAGACTCAGATTAATTTGAATAGTGCAAGATAGCAAGAAATAATTAAATGCACCTTATGTAGGGCAAACAGAAAATTGACATAAAATAACCTTGATTCTTTCAAGTGAACCTCTGTTATCAGATCAAATACTATATTTCCATTTGATAAAAAATACAAATAATCATATACTTTTCGTTATCCTGCTCATCACCTCCCCAGAAACCTGCTCCATTTCACTTCTTATAGCTCCAGCATGCTGCCAACTCTATACTGGGGCAGATGATCCATCAGTAGTAGCACATGCTGCAGGACTAGGGAGGAGACATGACTGCAGGAGCCAAGGCATTTCAGAGAAGGGATGCTGATCATGTGAATAATCACTTCTGACCAATCTTCTTCACAGTGCTCACTGTGGAAAACACCAGCTCTGCCTTAAAATACACTATGCAAACAGGATCCTCCATTACATTACAGTGTATCTTGCTAGGAAATGTTGAAAAGTCACTCACCTAGTGATTAAGTAAACATACAGCAAAGAGAACTGCCAGGAAGGCAGACAGCACAACTGGCGAAACATAGAGGGCAAGTATTTTTCCCCAAATTAGAAACTGTTTCTCTAAACACACTGCCCTGGGGTAAAGAAGATGTGTTAGCATATCCTAGAAACAAAGCTGAAGACTGTGCTCTGGGGGACATTTACAATTAAAGATGAGAAAATGACATACTGGATCAGACAAAGGACCCATTTGTCCTGCTTACCATCTTTCTCAGAAGTCAGTAACAGCTGCTGCTACAGGGGAAAAAAAAAAAAAAAAAAAAAGTGCCAGTAAGTCTACATTATGGAATAGCATTTCCTCAAGTGAAGTTTGTTCCTAACCCCTATCAACTGTAAGCTAGGCTTATACCTTGAAGCAAAAACTTCTCACATGCCTTTCAAAACACTTACAATCACTTGCACAGTAGGAAACTTGTCAGTTCAGACCAAGATAAGAGGAGGAAGAAAGAGGAAAAAACCACCCCAGTACCAAAAAGGCATACACTAGCTTGAATTCCTTCAATGTATATCTGCTCCTGGCTTGCTTCAAGTCAGTGTCTCAGATACTTAGTCACAACTGTAAAAGTCACAACTACTGCAACTGTGGTTATTTGTCATACCACAGATGCCTTTTTCATTAGCAAGTTTTCAAAATCCTGCTGCAAAAATTAATTGGCCTCAAAATATCCCTTGGCTGGATGTATAAGACCTGCCTGTACAGCCACTCTCACTCTGACAATTCTTTGGCGTAGCTGCAATAGGACGAAGCAGAAGGCAGGAAAGGCACTCTGTGTACATCAGAAATGTTTGGTTTTGTTGTCTTGTTCCCCCCTGCACCTCAGATAATCCACTTACTTGGTCTTAGAAGTACCGTAACAGCAGGTCAACTGTAGCTGCAACACTAAGAGATGATCTTTGCAGTTAACTAAGAGAAATGGTTCTCCAAAACAAGAATCCAGGCTGGCTCCACAGACAGAGCAAACAATGCTGTGTGAATGACTGAGGTAACCCCAAAGCAGCAAGCTCCAAAGTCTCAGAGATCAGCTGAAAAAATGGTCTTTAACCTAGTATAGGAAGTGCTCCAAATTTTCATCTCTTAAACACATGTAAGTTACATGTTATGGTCATCTGACAAGAGAGTTTCTTTTTAAGGCCTATGAGGAGCTTTTCAAATGAACACAGGAAATCAATGTCTTAAATCGTTTTTAAACCTACCCAAAAGTTACATATTAAAAAAAATAAACAACCCTTCCATGTCAATTCTGAAAACACACGTAGAGCATGTAGGGATTCTCCACCATCTCCTAAATCTGAACAGATGTCTTTGCTTTTGTTACAGAATTTTAACAGGGCTTTTGTTATTTTTGAGCCTAACGATCATTAAAGACTGAATTTCTGACTGAATTTCTGGGAGGGAGAAATAAAAAGACTTTAAGAAACTAGCACCACAGAATCATAAATAAATCAATGAAGCAGTGAACAGCAAGGCCATATGCCCATTCCCACATGATGCAGAGGCTTGCACTGAGGGAACCTCTCTCACTGGACTCACTATCCATGTTGTGACATCTAAAATTTGCTCACATTCAGACTGAGAATCGTGGTTGGTTGTCAGAGGCATAGCCAGAAAGCCCAAAGCAAGGGAATGCCCCAGGCAGCAGCAGGGAAGAACTTCTGTCTGCACCAATTAACCCACACTAGCCCACAGAAGACTGCTGGAATCTCTTCTTTCTAATTTCATAGTGAGCAATAAGAGATTGTGAATAAAAATGAAAAAGCAACAAGTGTAAGAAAGGTAGGAATTGTTTCACTTTGAACAAAAAGGCCAACAAAGACAGAGCCAAGCACAGTAACCCAAGCCAGCACAATTACTACAACAAAAGATACATAAATCATCCTCCGACTGATAACAAAAAATATGCCAGGTTGGTGTAATTGGGGTTAAAATCAGAGTTCTGGAAGAAAAAAAGAAACAGATACGTACACATGCAACCTCATGGCATTTTCTGCAGCTTTTAGTCCCAATGCTTGGACAAGGACAAGTCAGTTTTTCTTGTTCTACTTTTCTGTGTCAGTACTAACACACGAGGTCTGATCAAAATGACTCTTGTGATATGAGGGGTGGAAAGGTTAAAGTTAGTTTTCAGTTTAATAAGAATTCTGAATGCACAAATGAAGCTTGACCAGGGAAAATGTTTTCCTAAGTAATCACACAGCCAGAAAAAAAGGTTAACAAAAAAAAAGTACACCTTCAAATTTCAGGTCGTACTTTTCTGAGTATTGCTGAATGTTGACAAAACATTGTTGCAGACATAAAATTTATCAGTAATATGCATTTATCTGAAGAGAATATGGACTCAAACAGCAAACAGAGCTTTGGCGGAGATGGTGCAATGAAATACCTACTGGTAACTTTAGGATAGTGGGTACAACCTGATTTGATCTCTGATCCTGGATTAACACATTTGTCAGCATTATTTTCATACGTGTACATACACACATAGCTGTAAGTGCATATATATGTACATGTGTATATATACACACATCTATAAGTGTATATACATGCATAGCTAAAAGTTTATGTATATACACATAATACACGTGTGTATTCTACACCAAACACAGAAACAGTAACACACGTCCTCCCACCCCTGACTAAGCAACACACCCAGAGCACAGCATTACAGAGATGAGGGTTATGCCCTCACAAGAAAAAAGACAGAAGAAATCACAACTATTTTGTGTAAGGCTTTACAGTGACTGTGTGACTGTGACTATCTCAGACAAGGGAGATTTAAGTGCTCACAGATGACAACCCACCAGGCTATTTAGGTAGATCTATCAAGACAAACTAACCCTTTTGTCCTCTCCTTGAAAATAATAATTAAAAAAAAAAAAAAACATAAATCCTTTTAAGCAAAGTAAATATATTGCTGCAAAACAGCTTATGTGGGTAAATCATGATTTTCCTGCTAAAGATTGTTGCTTCAGGAATGTTCCTGTCAGGTACAAGTATTGCCTTATACTTAAGGTTTCAGGTAAACCAGGCCCAGCAAACACAGCCACCCAGTTAAACTACACTGTTTTTAAACAACTGCTTCCTTTAAGACTGACTTTATCTAATTTTCCTCCCAGCCTGTAGTAAGTATCCCTGACATCAAGCGTTACCATACCAGACACTGGAAGAGGCAGAACTGGAACAAATGCAAGTTCCCCCATGGCTACTGTCTGTCACTGCCTGCTCCTATATAAACAAGTGCATCCAGCTTGAGCAGCACAGAGTCGCCTCGCCACTGCTCATCCTCCCAGCTCCTTCAGGAGCTGCTGAGCCACTCGGGGACAGCTGAGAAGTTAGCATACCAGATGATTCAAAGCAACAACACACCCCATAACGACTGACTCCTTAGCTGAACTCTGAATTTAAATAAAAAGATCTATTTATAAATAAGCCAGATTCACTTTGAGCGGCACGAATAGCAGAAGTGCCTTTCTGCCACACGGTGGAGATAGAGCAGGTCATTTACGTAACTCTCAAGGAGGCAATCACAGTTATTCCACCGTTAACACGAGCTCTACCTCACAGCCTGTTCTTTCAGAGATGTATTCTTCCCCTTCAGTTCACGTCCCTGCATTTCCAAAAACACTGTTTTAACTCAAATATCTTATTTATTTATTTATTATTATCGTTATTTATTTTCCTCCACTCTCCAAATGAAATGAAATATCCTTTAAACAAAAGTAAACTCAGCTGGAGTGCGGGAGGGTACAGAACAGGGCCAAAAATGCAGGCCAGCTGAACTCCCACAATGGTATGGTGCTGAAGATCAATACACACACCCTACTTAGAAGTGACCTTTCCTTACAGGTGACAATTCTTCCTACAGTCTTCCTACGGTCTCAACCATCACTCCAACGTCTCCAGAACACACTCCCATGTACTCAACCTTGGCTTACAGTATATGCTTATAGTCTCCCTCTCTTTTCTTTTTTCTTTTTTTTCCCTCTTTTTTAATTAGTAGTCTTCAGTTCATACAGGTGTGAAAGTGTGGGAAGCATTTCTGCTGAATAAGGCACTATTCAGCATTTTTTAAGGACAGCATAACTAGAAGCATAATTTTAGTGGAAACAAAGGTTTAGTGGTGCTTCTGCACTCTGAATTTTATAACGAAGACCCTTTGCAATGGTGGCCACAGTGTCATTTCTTTTTCAAAAGAATATGCATCACTGACCAGGTAGGCATCCAGAACGTTACGCTTCCATATTCATGTCATGCTTTAAAGAGATTTTTTAAAGATAACAAGAAAACACATGATGAAAATTCAGCAAGATCAGATGTTTTTAATATACCAGTTTAATAAATTTGGTAGTAACAGCTTAATGCATACTCCTCATTTTCTGTATATCAATACTTGTTTTAAGCAAGCTGAGTGGGATAAATAGAATATTAAAAACTATTTAATACCAGAAAATAATCCAGTCACCATAAACTCCTTGTATCTTTGAAAGTGCTGCACAAAGGACTTTTGAAATGAGAACACATTGCAGACTCTGTTGTGGAGTCCTGATAAACTCTCTGCAAGCACTGCAGCTGTGCTCAGCCCTCAGCTACTCCACACTTCCAGATCAACACAGATGTTCATACGGTTCCTCCCACAGAATGACTGCATCTCCTGTGCTAAGCCAACCCCATCACTGGTCCGCCCGGTTACTGCACTGCACAGTCAGCTACATACATCTTCTATAACTGAGACCTGCTACAGACTTTATAAAATATCAAATTCTGGGGTTAAAAGGTGCTCACTAAGCTACCTTTTGACTGATCTCAGGTAGCCAATGCAAATTACCCAACTACTATACAACTAGATTCCCACTTGCTTTACAGGAACAGGGTGATCACAGTTCTCCACTTCAGAAATTTCCTCTTGGCACACGCTCTATCAGAGCTAGGAATGCATACAATCTTCAAACCTTTCAGAGATACTACACCAAACAGATGAAGCTAATGCTACTTAGAATAACACAAGTTATGCAATTTATTACAATCCCACTTGGAGAGCAGTTGGCCACGTTGGAGCAAAAACTTGCAGAAAGAAGGCAAACACCTCAGGTGTTCCTACTCACAGATGGAAACTGACAAAGGCAAGGGAAGAAAACAAACCAAAATACAAACACCGTGATACATCTCATGGTCTGATGTGTGGCTTCCAGAAATCACTGACTGCACAGACAGTTTGGGCATGGACCAGAAATGAAGATGAAAACAGTGGATGACAAAGCTCTGCTCACGAATTTGTTTTGACAAGGAAGCATCAGACAGAAGCCGCGATACCCAACCATATGGCAGAGAGAGCCAAGCAACTACGTCTGCGGTGATGCTGGCTGTCATAAACGGCACCAGGCTAAAGAATTCTGCATGTGTCAGGAGCTTAGATTGGGTTATAAGGAGACACTAAGAGACATGGCCACTTCTCTACAGCTACACTTATAATTTCAAAGCCAATAAAAAAATATATATTTGAGAGCAGAGGTTTTACAAACAATCTTTTGACAAAAATGCTGTGCAAAAAAAAGAGAACCATGAATTGCCAGCTGTGGAAGTCTCTCTGCAGGAGAAACCATCCTTCAATGTAAGGCTTTCTGGGCAAATGACATAAAAATCGGAGTAATACCATAAACTTTAAAGGGACTAATCTAGACTTGGGTATAACGAAGCCTTGGGGACATACTCCAGCTTGCAACAGTTAACTACACTGTGTTACTCCAGCTGCATGCATAGGTGCTCAAGCGTGGAAGAGGTTGCTTAAGTCCACCTATTCTGCCTGCTCAAAGTACCTTGCTTTTGATGCAAAAACATTTTAGAGTAATACAGTCTCACTACTGTTATGAAAGAAACAGCAAAAATGACAAACGTGGTTTCCATACTTAGAAATACAACTGCACTTTGAAGATAGCATTGAGCAAGGTTATTTTTTAAATAGAGGTTAGCAATGGATCTGCTACAAAATCATTGGCAAATGAGATCCTAAAAGTTCAGATCAAAAAAATAAAATGGCTTTAGCTTAGTCCCATTTATTCCCATGGCATGACAACTCCACCCATGACATACACACTACCCAAGGAAACAGAAAATACTCTGTCATGTTTCTTAGCAAGCAATTAACAAAAACTAAGTCCATAACAGTGACAAGAGAAAGTGAAGTCAGAGCTCTAATAATGTCAGTCATAGGATCCACAAACACGATTCACATCCTGCCAATACCAGATGTGGCAGAAGGCCCTGCACACTGGAGGCGGCAGACACCGCGAACTCAAACAGCAGCAGCACTCAGGCTAGGATACAAGCAGGAACTGAAAGTTGCGACCTTCTCAGCAGAAGCATGACATCTCTATGCAACTTCCTTTTGTCTCCCAGGTCTGCCTAGGACCTCTTTCTTTTCTTGGGAGTGCATTTTGACTCCCATGTGGGAACCTTTCCTGGCTGAGATCCAAGACATGACGACCATGTGTAGCTTCTCTACTGATCTGAAATTCTAGGAGCACAATCTGACCAAAGATCTTTTCTCCATTTTCCAGGTTCTGAACAAAATGAGCTTTTCTTGCTGAATGCAGATGCACACATGCCTCCACCACCACAGATTTGTCAGTATGTAAGTTTTTCCAAAGATTTCTTCTCACCTTTATTCTGAAAGAAAAAAATCACCCAAAAGCTAGCATATGCTGTATTAATGTAAAACCCCTAGAGGGCAACTAAGCGTCAATTTCAACCTGCATAAATATTCAGCTCCTTAACTAGTTTACAGATTATGTAAACTATTTCCTTCAACCTTGTCTTTTTCCCCTCATTTAGAAGAAATGAATCCTTTTCATTCTCAAATCACATTACTGCTGCCTATTTAATGTAAGTTAATCACAACGGCCCAACCAGAGACTGTGTGCTTAACCCAACAAAGCTTAAATGTGCACAGAAAAAGAATAAAGGAAAGAAAACACATGCAAGGGCCTCCTTTAAACAAAGAGAAAACAAGCATATGAAAGTCTGAAATCACTTTCTTTGCATTAAAGCCCTTTATTATTCAGCCTAGTATTAATTTATTGCATGGCATCTGCTTTCTTGTACAGCAGGTTGGTTGTGAGTCCCACATTTATGAATTTAAGTATAATGTTGGGATTATTTGCTTGTTTACCCCTACATACTATGGTTTCAGCCTTCTATTTGGTATTTATGGGCAAACAGAAAAAAAGTAATAAAGCAGGAAATAAGATAGCAAATTAGTCTGGCTCCAGAAAACAGTTTCATTTGCTCTTCATTTGCTTTAAGTAAAGTCCAGGTCTGCTGATAGCAGTGAAAGAAAAAAAGGGGAAAGTAATCAGTGCCATGAAAGTCAAAAACCTTCATCCAATTCCAAAAGTTCTTCTCAAATTTTGAAGTGGTAACTCCTGTGTCCAGCTGAGTCTGTTTGTAATGACATAGCAGGTGTCTCTCCCTTTCTTGCCACCAAATCTTGGTGTGATCTGAAGGGCACTGCACTGCCTGTCCACGTGTGCACAGAACCTGCAGACATTCATATTGCTATAGAAGATGCTAAAAAAAAATCAGTGGGATTCTCAAGCTATATGGAAACAATCTGAAACAAGGAGGAAAAAATAGCTCAAAGGAACTTTTAGCAAATGCTCACAGAGATCAGGGGTTTCTACATAGTTTATTTCAGAAGAACAAATACCCTCACACAAACTGGCAGCATAGCTATCCGTGGTTTATGCATAATAATGCTGGATCAGTTTATTCATTTGTCAGTATATTTACAGACCACAACAGTCCTTCATAAAAAAAAAAAACAAAAAACATGATAATTGTTACAATTTACCCTTGATGGAAACGCATCTTGCATTCCTTACCAGGGTGACAGAATTTGTTTTCAGACAAGTCAGCTACTGCAACTCAAACATCAGGATAATGGAGACAAGCAATAGCAAGTCTGCAATGTACAGCTCTGCACTGAGAACACAGCTTATTCATCAGAGTGAAAATACGTTTCTGAACGGTAAGCCTTGATTAAGAGAACAAGATCAGAATTAGGTTGCTGTTGTGGTTTAACCCAGCAGGCAGCTCAGCATCACACAGCCTTTCACTCACTCGCCCCTCCCAGCGGGATGAGGGAGAGAATCAGAAACAAAAGTAGAACTCATAGGTTGAGGTAAAGACTATTTACTGAAACAGAAATGGAAGACAAACATAAAGAACAGTTATATATAATATATATATTATATATGTTTATAAAACAAGTGATGCACAATTGCTCACCACATGCTGACTGACACCCTACCAGTTCCAAAACAGAAGCAGCACCCCAGCCAACCTCCTCCAGTTTAACAGCTCAGCATGATGCCACATGGTATAGAATGTCCCTTTGGCCAATTTGGGCCATTTGTCTTGGTTCTGTCCCCTTCCAGCAATTTGTGCCTTTCTCAGCATCCTTGATGGCAGGGCAGTACGAGAAGCTGAAACATCCTTTGCTCTGTAAAGAACTGTTCAGCAACAACTACAACATCACTGTTTTATGAATACTGTTTTTCTTCTAAAGCCATTATACAGAATCACACCAGCCACTATGAAGAAGAAAACTCCATCCCAGCTGAAACCAGGAGAACTGAAGTAAGAGAACTCCCTGTGAAATGATGTAAGAGCTTACCATGGTCAACTAATTATCACTCAGAAGAGAGTTTTATTCTGTGGTCATGCCAATCCAGCATTTTCTGTCACAGAAACAACATATTTTTGTATTAATACTTTCAACCGTGCACACCTTTCATTGGCCATAGCAGTAGTGAGATACTAATTAAATTCAGGTAAATAAATGCATGTTTGAATATGTAAGCAGCTATCTAGAAGAGAATGGAAGGAGCACATTAAATTTAAAAAAAAAAAAGAGGTTTTATCATGAACCATGTTTTCCTGCACTGATGGATGGCTAAGCAGCCAGGATGAGAAGAGAAAAAGCTGAAATCACAACAATTAGCCTGATTTACTATTATGCTGGCAGAACATAGGTAAAGCAAACATTACCAACTCTGTTAAATACCTTCCTTCTACAGAACTGTAGAAATTACTTTGGGGGGAGTTTTAATTAAATGAATATTCTCTGCCTAACAATGAATGTCTCAAAGTTTATGCACAGTCAGTTACTAATGTTTATACAAAATTGATAGAGTGAACAAGACAGTTATCCAAAACAAAGAATAACAGTAATATACTGATTTAAAAAGTGCTTGTTTCATGGTTACTGAACAGAAACATATCAAAATAAATTGACAAAACAGTTTTTGCTAAAAGGAAGTGAATTCTTTTCCTCCACTACTCTCTCCCCACAAAGGAATCCCCACAAGGACAGTTTCTCAAGCATTTTAATGTATAAAATTCAAAAATATATACATCACATGAAAATATAGATATTTTTTATTTCCTGATTAGTTACATCAGAATAGCTTTCAAAAGGATGAGGACACCTGTTACAAAGCTCTCCAGAGAACTGAAGATTCCTTTGTATTGTTATTGAACAGTAACGACACACTATCAAATGTAGATCATACAAAATTTTTTAAACTTAGAATACTGTATAGAGACATTGAAGACAGCACAGAAGCTCTGAGTTTGGACATACCCTGTTTAAAACATGAATAATTAAATCTTTGGTTACAAAACCCAAAACACCATACATTCTCTGATCCTATAAAAAACAGTGGTAAATTTCCTTTCATTAACAAGACACATGATGTACATTAAGGCAGTATGGCAGAACAGTGCCTTAAATTAATGTAAGAACATTTGTACACATTATGTGCTGCCAGAATTTTATCCTGAACTTTCTGTCAGGCAGAAAGGATATGTCTTTTCAAATCCATGACAGTCTATCTGCACTACAGGCTCATTCGGCATGCCAAATATTTTCTATCAGTTGACTTCTGCTTCCAAATATCTTTCTCACTGAGCTGCTCTTAAATCTGGAAAGAAATAGAAGGAGTATTTTCTGCACATCTGAAATAAAGTATAATGAGACTCAACCTTTGTGCAAGCTGCATTGGCAGGGGTCAGAGATGAGATGGCACACAAACCAGGCACAATCTTGAAGATGTTATTATTCCATAAGCATACCCAGGGTTATATCATGGATAAAACAATGTTTTTGTAAATCCTGCAACACACAGATTTTCCATACTGAAGAGTATGTTTAGACTATGCTTTTGTTATGCTTCTAAAATAATGAAGAGAAGGCATACTGTGAGCTGTATACACATTAAGAAGCTTTACTAAGAAAAACACTTTGAAAACACAGAGCAAAGAAACAAGAGGAAGAAATCAGGACAGATGAAGAATGACAAAGATTATTTGCACCAGAAAAAATAGACTACTTTTCATCACCAGCCTTACGAATTATTTTGACTTGACTGTCAGACAGTAGAAAATTACTACTCCAAAGGCAGAAAAAAGTAATGGGGCAACGAAGTATAACATTTGAAGCTGTTGACTGTGGTGGTACTTTTAGCGGCTATCATTTTCTTCAACTTGAAAGTTCTCCCTGTAAATCTGAACATCACTTTTAACCTGGTGATAGTAATGTTTTTTGAGGCTGTCTTCTTTTTACTGTACTCCTGAAAACAACTCATAAACGTTAGGTTTCACCATCTTCCCTAAACAATCTTAATCAATCATAATCACAACCCATGGTAGAAATCCCCCCCCCCCCCCCCCCGCTTTTTTTTTTTTTCTTCACCCTTTTTGCCTTTTTTGGATAAGCAGATTGTCTTATTTATTCCATTCAAAGTGCTGCTTTTATTCACAAGAATCTGTCCAATGTCTGAAGGTCTTCATGAGGACATCAGCATTTCAATAGCAGTCTGGTGGGGTTTTTTTCTGTTTAGGGTAGGTTTTTTGTTGCTTGTTTTTTTAATAGCATAAAAAAAAACCATTTTTTCAACTCAATTCACAAAGTACAGAAGTGAGAACTCTGCTCCTTCAATTACAGATTTCATACAGCATGCATTGGTATTGATGAGGTGCTCTGGATCAGGAACAGGACACAATGCAAAGAATAGAAAAACTTCCTCTTAAAACACATAGCAAAGCTTTTAAAATTATCTGCTTGTAAAATCCATACACACAGCAGGTGTACAGTAAAGACATTTGATGTCATGCAGAAATAAGTATGAGTATTCAGAAGTCTCTTGATAGATTTGATCTGGAAAAACAGTGCAGTTCAGCAAGAACAAGACAAAAATTCTTTAACTGTAATACTGTATATACATGCTTTAGTATGAATATCAAATACAAAAACACTCTTTCACAGGAACAAGCACAAATACACAGTGGACAGACAGTTTCATTTTCTCTGTGCCTATCTCTAGCTGATACGGAGAACATCAATGACTTCACATACAAAGAAAAGTTGGACATCCTAAAATAAAATGCCTTTGAAAACAAACAAACCAATCTCTGAATAGTAAGAAATAACTAACTATGGGAGCAACCTGTCTCTACAAGCTTTAACATTAACCAGATTACAGATATACCAAACACGACCACAAGAGAAGTCTTACAAGTCCAATTCAGTCCTGCATTTCTCACAGTCTTGGTAAGTATATCCAAGGGAAACCAACAGTTAGACTTCAAGAAATCACCATGTAAACTCTTTTTTTTTTTTTTTTTTAGGAAAGAAGTAAAAAGGCAGAACCCTAAATACTACAAATAATGTCTAAATGCCTACAAGTTTTTCAATTCTTTCCCAGTACTATGGATTTCAAGAGAAAAATCTATTTACCCCATTCCAAGTGTACATTATCATCTTCAAAATTCCTTACACAAGTTCCTGTTCCACTCATCAACTCATAAGCACCACCTTCCATCCCTTACTGGATTTCTTTCAAATCCTTCATAATATCCCTCTGAAATATGTCCAGTGTGCAGCAGCTGAATAGTTTTTCTAGCTCCATAAACATAAAGCCTCACCCACACCTCCAAATGTCTGTATGTGCAGCTCTAATACTACTTGTCCATCCCACTCCACATTTATGACCTGTTGTGAAGCTTTTGATTCCTCACCCCAAATACTTCTCACCTTCTGTCTTACGATCATATTTCATGTGAAGGTATCTATTCTGATCTTAAGCAGTACACATTCCAAGCAGTTTTTTCAATGTGATCTTTCTTCTTTTTGTGGACGGTGTTAAAATGTTACAAATAAAATTCAGAGGAATTACAATAGAGCACAAGTACTTTATGGCCTTTTGTTTTGTAGCCTTTATTCCTCTCTCAATCAGATCTCCAAATGGAACACTCTTCAGAGCAGGAATCTCCTCTACTCTTTTTTTATGCAGCACTATGTAGACAATTAGGGGAAAACAATTGCAATAGCAATAAAATTAAATTGAATTTTGCAGCAGGGAAGAGGGATTATTTTTGTCGCCATTATTGAAAGTACCAGAATAATGCAGAAATGCTGTTTTACTCAGCAACAGATAGAAGAGTTACTACTTAAAGCCGTATATTGTCAGTGTTGTTACCACAACTATATATATATTAAAAAAAAGGACCTGAAGAACATCTCACTCCATTTAAACAACCTTTAGATTTCCGCACTGAAAAAGTTTAGAATGCTTAGCCCCAGAGAGGGATGAAAATTAGAGATTTCATTAACCACCTTCTGAAGTTTTCAAACAAAAAAGCATGAAGAACAGTCAGATGATCACATCTCATTAAGAGTATGCCTACTCACTCAGCCGCTTTTGAACTTTATCTTGCTTTCTCCTGTTGCCTGGTAAGGTTTATCCTTCCTGTCCTTTGTTGGAATTTGACTTAGGGTTTTTTTATTTGGGACTGCTCAGCTGACTCATAATATTATATGTAAATACATTCAACAGATATAGTTCTCCAGTCTACAGGAAATGGAGATAAAAACTAGAACTCTAATAACGCACTGCCTTCTCACATCAAAGCCCGTTACATGAATTTGCAGTTATTATTCTGAACCCCATTTAGCACAGCAGTAATTAGAATTTTTCCCCATTACCTTTCCCTGAATATAATGCACTCTTTAGAACACCAAAACACTGCCTGCAGTCCATCTGAAAAGCTCGCTATTTATTGGTTTGTAGTTCCAAATACACAGTAGCTGCTTTCTGACAAAACTAAGTTCTGTTTTCCACTGCTGCATCCAATGCTATCTACACAACACATTCTGATGTCAGCAGTTGAAAAATAACCTATTTTCTGTGTGAAAGTAACCCCAGGGTAATATTCATAATTCATACACAATTAAAATATTTATACACGTGCACAGAGAATATAGCACGACCTCTTAAAGCATCAGATTTATTTACACAAAGTGCTGACTGTCTTGTTGAATGTAATTCTACAGTAATTCTAAGAGGGGTTTACAATCCAAAACTGCAAAGCCATTGCTAAAGTACATCATTAAGAACACACAGTTAATATGAAAGTTACAATTAGTCACTTGTACTACTATTAACAATATGTGCAACTTTGTCACAGTGATATAATACTGTAATACTCTAATACATAAACTACTGTGTCTGTAGTTTATCACCACCATCAACGATGAGAGAGTAAATAAATAAATAAACAAAGTACCTCCAGAATTCATTCTCATTTGTTGGCAGTAACAAGAACTGAAAGGGAAGAATCAGGATGTATCAACTAGGAAAGAAAACTGAGGATCACTAAATAGCACATGTAACATCTAATAGAAGATACAAACGTGGCCTTAGTAAGAGGCTGCAGTCATAACCTCTCTTTTTTTTTTGAAAGGATTCAAAAAGAACTTGACTATGTCTCCCCTAACCCTGCCAAATCAGTCAGCTAACAAAAGCACTTCTGTGAAGGTTGATCCAAACACCACCAAACAGCGTAACATTGATGTCAAGGGGAAGTTTCTTCATGTCCTTCTGTTTTCATAGCTTGCACCAAACTGATCTCTGACATGGAATCATCTATTGATCACATAAAAGGCAATCTTAGCCTCAAAGAGCTAAACACAAAACATAACCCAAACAGATACAATTGTTCCAAAGTCAGAGGACACACATTAGTGTTAGTGCGCTTCCCAAAAGAAAAAAAAAGTTAAAAGAAAGAGTACCAAAGAAGAGACTGACACAACACTCATTACTGGGCAAGGAACCTCCAGGTACACAAGCAGTAGCAATGGAAACACACGCAGGGAGACAGATTTGACAGGCAGTTTTTCAGCATGCAGTGACACGACTAAAAAGCGGAAACAGCTGCTGAGCAGGATTTGGGCCTTAGTTTCAAGTCCGACGCTTCCAATGATCCAAGAAAGGTGCAAAAGGACAAAGGTGATTGTTTTTATACCTCCCTTTCGTACATATTATAGCACACTATAAATCCAAGGTCTGAAAGAACAGCTTTTCTCCTGAAACGTGATAATCAGCACCACAATACAATACTTCCTTACTCGAAAGAGTTGCAGAAGCAGCTATGCTGTCGTTCAAACTTCAGCAGTTCACTTGATCAGTGCTTATCACGGGTAGTAGTGCTCATGCATTGCTGTAATCCGAACTCACACAGGCATGCTCTATTTAAACAAGCATTTGTTAATATTCTGTATTAATATATTTATGCTGGAATGGGAAAACAATTTGAAATTTGGGATCTTTAATGGAAACCAATGGAATCTCTAATTTAAGAAAACCAAAAGAGTGGACACAACATAGATAACTTATCAAGGCATGAACTCCAAGGTATCGTCATCACTTCAGTGTCTAGGCATAACATTTTGTAACAGGTAAGAGAAACAAAATTAAGACAGTGCTTGTAGGATGTGGCAACCTGGCTGAAATTGATATTCATTAGAGTACTCTTTGCATGAATAGGAGCATTTGGACTCTGTGGTCTTTATCAGAGCCCCAGCTGGTAATGGTTGAAGGTTAATGCCTTACTCCATTCTGTTCAATTTTCATTCCTAATTAGTCCTTCAAATCTATAGCTGTGAGCACCAAGTGTCTGTGCTCAAAAGAAACTAATTAATGCTAGCAAATTAGATCAAGTCCAAAGATCCAACAGCCAAACTCTTAAATGCTCCTTGTTAATAGGAAGTGTAGCTGTCAATAACTGCTGTTGGTGGCTATAATGAGGCCTCTTTCTTTCACTGAAAGTGATTTCATTTCTCTTTGTCCCTGTAAAAGCTGTTCCATTCCCTAATAAAAAAATTAAAAAAAGACCCTACACAACTAAGTTGCAATGGTAAAGCTAGCAGTCTGACCCATTTCTTGTAATCAGCTGAGTTGAAATGACATGAAGGGGGAGAAGGAAAAAAAAAACAATCCCTCCCCAAACATTTTACTGGAAGTCCGAGCACCGGTTAGAAAACTTACAATTTCCATCACCAAGCAACACAATATGCTCTCATATTTCTTTTCTATGAAACCTTCTAAATCACCTTCGTTTAGTTAATACTGTAAGTATCATTCAAAAAAAAACAAAAAACCATGACATCTATGATCTCATTTCTTCAAATTGTAATTTACATATAGCTGTTCTCTCTGCTCAGTTTGTTGGAGCAAGGCTCAATGTAACATAATCCCTCTAGAGATTGTATTAATTCACTCATATGTTTAAATGTGATGACAGTAAATGTTTGTTGGAAATATATCGACCTGAACCTTTTCCTAAAATACAAGCTATACTTCATAGACAAGAACATCATGAAAATTCAGCATCTTATCCTCAGGAAGACCAAGCAGGGGATAACACCTACCAATTCATTACCAGTACTAAATATAGCTGCAGCACTATCAAAACATACCATTTAAATAGCTGACAACTACACAGTATGTCAAACAGTAATCTCAATAGCTTCACACAAGGTGAAATGTTCACCCAATATGACTATACTGTACTTTAATACGCAGAAAATAAACACAGCAACAGAGTACCCTTTTCTATCTGCAATTTTGTCACTCAGTTTTGTCTGAAAAAAATGAAGTTGTAGATGACAAGGCAGCATTGTTTTTCTCCTCCCATAGAAAAAAAAGTATTCCAGTCATAAAGTTTGACTCCTCCCATGACTTCAGGCTTTCCATCAAATTCTCATCAATGTACAAAAGCGCATGTAAGAAATTTGCAGTCACAGTGGCTCAATAAAAATATTACCAGGAAACGCCATGCTATCTCACTGATTTTTATCAGTTACTTCATCTTTTTGCTTCAGTCAATTAGCAGATGATTATATTTATATACATTCCTTAAATATGTGAATTTCAAGATTATAAGGACTGTATTTTCCATTGTGCAGATCAGCAGGTGAGCAAAATTCTGTTATTTTTAGTTTCAATTTGCTTCAAGAAAATAAGTTTGATCAATATTTTTAAATATGAGCTGCCATTTAATTTCCTGATGCTACCAGCCTTAGCACCTGCCAGTGTTAACCTCAAAACAGATTACAGACACCAACAGGTTAATGAATGCAATCGTCTGCATCAGTTAAGGAAAGTGAGCAATACCACTGAGTAACGTATCAAGCTAAAATTCACTGTTTTGTATATTTCATTATTTGCATTTCTTATAAAAGAATGTATGTGTGTGTATATACGTATGCCTACATATATACACACACACTTTTTCTTGGAAGGACAAATACCTAGGCATGTACCTAGGCATTTTAATGTGCAGCATCAAATATACCTCAATCAGAAATTTCTTCCTTTTTATAGAGTTTGATTTGTCAGGTGTAAGGGTCATGGTCTAGAGCAGGTGGCCCCCACGGGGACAGAGATAATGTCAGTGACAGGACTGTTGAGTAACTGCACATTATCAAAACTCTGGTTGACACTGGTCATGCTCAACTGTAGAGAAGCCTGCAGTAGTGTTGCATCCAATCATTTTCACTAAGTATCAACATGAGCCCTGAGGAGGAGAGGGCTAATGGGGAACATGGAGAATGGGAGGAGGGTGAGTGCCTGGAAATGTCCTTTTCCAGCCACACTTTCCAAACCAATTTTTAAAGCATTGCCAAGTATCTTAAGAGATTTTTCAGGGCAAATGGATTCACATCATTAATTACTTCCTACAGACACCAGAACCAATGTAAGTATGCTCCAGAGGAGATTTCCAACTCACCACAGGAGGAAACCATCTTCCTTTTGTCTCCCTCCTATACTCAAAAAAAAAGTCCCGAACATCCTGCCATCTTGGCCAAATTAATTCTTCCCATAGCAAACTTCAAACAAGGAACAGCCGCATTCTTATCTGCAGAGTTGTAGGCAGGATCAAGTGTTGAATAATCCAAACTGCTTCCATTACCTCACTGCCTTCCTAATAGCAGAACCACGTTGATCTGAACTAGCTATTCCTGTACTCACTCTGATAAGCATATAGTTCAATTACCTATACAAATCCTGGGAACCTGACAGAAGACATCTGCAAGCCTCTCTTGCTGACTGTGAAAGGCCCAAACCCACTGACAGTAGCAGATGCAAAACAAAAAAGACCAAAAAAAAGTTTAGACTAAAATCTTGTCACAAGAAAGAAAAAAAAAAAGTCTGTGGGGTTTGGGAAGGGGGAAGTAGTATTTTCTAACACAACAAATCTAAACATAAGACAACTTTAAAACAAAAAATCAGTAACTTCTAAAAGCATTTCTGCTTGTTCCAAGACAAGCTATTAAAAAATCAAAATCAACTCAAGGTACAATACTTACAGTACTGTGGTTTATATTTCTGTCCTGAAGGGTTCTTCTCTACCTAACCCACAGGTTAAAAATTTCAAAATCAGTAACTCTGAACTGCAGAATAAGTACTCTTAAGAAATAGAACAAACATTTATTATGTACACAGAATCAAAATCAACCAAAACTCATGCAGTGGTGAATGTTCCTAGTTTCACAGCAGAGAGAAGTCATGGAAAGAAGAGCACAAGAATTTGAAACAGCAGATGTTTTAGTAAGCTTAAGACAACCTTTCCAAGTGATAAATTGAGATTCCTGATATTTACTGATTTTAAGAAATTTACTAAATTTAGATATTATAACTGCGAATTAAAATTAAAACCTTCAAAGTAATACATCTTAAGAAATTATTTTATAAAAGGAATGGATTCAGCAACACTAGACAAGCACTCCTTTTAGCTACTTAAGTTTGTAATCACCTCTATTATATGCCAAGAATACACTGACTGAATTACAAGGGTATAACACGATTCTTGCTAATGTTTGCAGAAATACTCTGAAAAGTTCCTGCATGACAATATAATGTGGTTGTTTTGTTTGTTTGAGAACATTTAACAAAAGTACTGTTCTCTGTATGATACTCCAACAAGAGTCCACAATTTCATGTACATATACTTGATAGACACTAAGACAATAAGGCATGTAGGCATTCTGGATCTGAAAAATTGATCTGTGTTCTTCAAAAAGCATGTTTATTCTCTTACCAAAATTATTAACACAGTAATTTTTCACTAGGAGAGTGCTTGAATTTTAAGCACAGACACAGAAATTATACTGCAACTAAGACGTCATAAACTCTTGAGGACCATGCAGCACTTACAAGTGCTATACTGCAACAATTTGAAAAAAAAAATCAAAATAAATTTCAACAAGTATAATGAAATATAGCTGGTTTACTTACTTGTTCTTAAAAGTTATCTTAAAAAAATGGACGCTTTTCAGGATTATTTCATCCCTAAACTACTCCGTTAAGTTAACACAATCCAGCACAGCGACAGATCACCCATGTAATCATGCTGGCATAGCAATATCACCTTTTGAGTTAACAAAATCTTTTCTTATTTATTCTTTTTTATTTTTAACCCTTGGGGTTTCCTTTCTCTGGATGCCTCCTGAACGCGTGCTGGACAGGCTGTCGCTGCTCACATTATTAGCTCTGATAAGCACACATCTCTAGGTGGTATAGCTGCAGGCTAACGTAACGGCCTGTATACAGATGGACCCCATGCTCATGCAGAGAACTACTGAATGTACAGGGGCTCCCTGCAGGCACAGATAGGAAGCTAGCATGACCAAGAAAACCATAAAAGCCCATATTTGAAGAATAGCTTTTTCTCCTATAATACATTTATCACGATTTTCTAGAGACAAAATGAAACAAAGGCATACTAACAGAGTAGAAAAAACTAAGCCAAGAAACAAGTTAAACAAGTACCTCTGCTACTTAATGTAAACAGCACCAGTTAATGCATCTGGCTCTCAGGAGTTCCGACTACTTAAATACACACAGCTTATGCTCTTAGTTTGTAATTGTTTACAGACAATGTTTTTTTATGCTATTTCCCATGATTAACACTATCCTCCTGTACAAACAAGACACATTTATTCCAGCAATAATTTCACAGCGGATTTGAGAGAGAAATTCTCCTGTTGACAAGATGGTTTAACCTTCATTTCCCACAAGTTGCTCTCCATCCCTGTATGGCGTAAAGGCGTACAACAAAATAGCTGAAGTGATGCTTTTTTTCAGAAGAAATATGAATGCAGATTTTGTTCATTCATCTAATTAAAAAAAAAAAATGCAGTGAAAACACTCAGCTTCCACCTCTAACTTTCATGAAATTTGATCAAAACTGGCTTAGAGCTAAGAGAGAGACAGGTGAACTCACAAATCTTGTTTTCTGGATTTTTAACTCACACCCCCTTTCAATGATCCACATTACTAACATTACCAATAATACACAGTTTGATGTGGGTGCCTTCCTTTGGTCCAAATGGTACCAGAAGGACACACAAGATAAATGAGGTGTCTCATGGCAACAGTGAGTGATCCACAAGGTAAAAGGGGTGACAGCAGTACCCTCAATTGTCTGCTTGTTTTCAGTACACTGTGATATATACAGCAGTTTGTGTGTGCTTGGTTAAGTTGATTTATGGATTGTACTATATGATTGTAGCTAAATTTAGTTCTCAGAAAACAGATGTGTGGTTTAAAAAAAAAAAAAACTTCTGTAAAGAAACTGTGAATTGAAGATTGTGAAAACAACACAACCACAACCAAACACAGAAATGGCAGAGTTGACACTTATTCTAGCCCTAGTTAAAGCTTGCTGTCCAGATACATCACAAGGTAAAACCGATAACAATCAGTTATCAGTTAACAGTGTTATTTGATGTCACAATACCAAATCTAGTACTTCCCTTTCCTATTAAGGCTCTCAATTGAAGTCTAGTAGACTATTCTAATAGCAAAAGGCAAAAAGCCACACAACATCAGGGAAATACCCGTGCTTAAAAACCAATGACTTAGGGAAGAACTGTGCAAGTGTAACCACTGACAGAGCAGCTGCTTTCATAGGAATAAAAAAAACGGATTCCTGAAGAAGGTTACAGATAACACCAAGCATTAAACTTTTTCAAGGAGCTACTCATAGCCGTGTGTTTGCAGCAAAGATGTTGGAGCCAGAAGAGCAAAACTGCAGCAGGATGTCATCAGTGTAGTTATCTCTATGAAAAACAAGCCCTTTAAGCAGCAGAATCCATACAGGACTGTGCAGTGAGACACAAAACGACCACGAAAATCTTTCATACCACAGGGAGTTTTGCTGGTTATCTTGCAACAGAGTGCTTAAAAGAGTTGTCAAACTTCAAGCATTCTTTTTTTCTTGGCTTTTGTTTAACTTTTATTATTTTTTATTTATTTTATACAAAAAGACGAGTGTTGCAGATTTGCTGACCTTTTCTCTGATGACAGGTGGCTGTGAGTAGTTTGCAGCCTGGCAGACATATTCAAAAGAAATAAATACACCACTTGATGTGTCCCTTCAAGGTGAAGTTGATGCTTCAGTAAAGAGGGAGAAATAACTGCTTTTCAAAAGATACTTGTGCTATGGAGAGATCATTTTGAAAATGGATGTTTAAAAATGTATCCATTGTTACTGACTGTTTCTGAAAACAGTGAAATTGTCTCACCTATAAAACCCTCTCATATATCTGCATGGAAACCAAATTTTCTAACCTATTTAAAAATCACAGAAAAAGTTTCAGCACGATTTGAACCCATTTGTTAAAGATAGAAATATGTAACACAAATCTGATTAGCTTATTTCATCTTTATCTCATTCTTTTTTAATTTCTATTTTTGCACGTTTCAGAATGTAGACAATACACTAGTATAGTGAACATATTTATAATTAATAATTAAGTCTATATATTTTGGGTGAAGTATGCTCAACCTTTTTTTTTTAACCGGTAATATTTAAAAGAAACTAAAAAATACCAAAGCAGAAAGCATCAGCCTAAAACAAATTCTGCCTAACAAGGTATCTCCATGCACATGCATCACTAAAGCACTGAAGAGGTAAAGGATACACTTCATAAATAAATCTATAATAATAAAGGGGGCCCAACCCAAAGGGTCACACAAAGCAAGTTCATCTACACAAGCATCAAATAATACAGACAAGTAACTCTTATGTTTCTCCCTCATTGCACAATCCAAATCAAAACATGGAAAGTTTTCTATCAATCAGAACCAATCAGGAACAAAGTCATTCTGATAAACACTCCACACTTCCAAGCTGCCAAGGCCAACATGGCAGATCTATATACAGACTGTATTACTGGTTTCACAGCAAACATTAAGATGCTGATCATACATATTAATTCTCCGACTACCTGTCTCGAAAAAACAAGGATTATCTTAAGGGCACACAAGTGAATACATCACATCTCCTGATGTATATTTGACTCTTACCTTGCACTTTATCTGAACACAGCTCCTTAGCTCGATCTCTCATTATTTGTGGAATCAAGACATCTTTTTCTACATGCCTCAGCTTAGAATTCTCTGCAAGAGAGACAGAAACAAAAATAAAAGGAAGATGTTTTTCTAAGCATCAGAGAAAAATCAATCCATGGAAACAACACAACACTGTTTATAGAACAGATACTAAGATACTAAATCTGTCACAAACCAACAGCAGAAAATACCATGGAAGAACTACATGCTGAAAAGCAAGGAAATCCCAGGATTTGAAATGACTCATATACAGGCACAAGCACGATCCTGAACATTTTCTGTCCTGCTCAATGTGCAAAATGAACCTAAAATAATGAAAGAAATTAAAAAAATCTGGCAGCACTTTCTACCTGACTAAATGAAACAACTTCATAAAGACAGCACAAACATTTAGAGTTATGTTTAATTCAAGATATTAACATTTTTCTATCTGTTATCTATATGATCTACAGCTTTTTAGCTCATGCAATAAAGCAAAGAAATATAGCACGTTAGAACAGAATCTATACTTGTATTACTACATGGAAGACTTTGGTACTTTGAAAAGAAACACAAACAATCATTTTCTTCTACACAGCATCAATGAGTTTCCTCACTGAGAAAAATCAACAGGAGAAAACACCGATGCCTGAAATCTGGATTTAAACGTAGAGCTGTGGTTTGTATGCAGTTGCCTCTGAACAGAAATCAGTACTATGAGCACAACTACTCATAACAGATCATTTGGAATTGCAATAATTTATTTCTAAATCAACTCTTCAGAACAAAGGGGTGAGAATTTACCGAGCACAGCTTTTTCCTTCTTAGCTTCCAATTTAAAAGCCCTTTACAGAACATTTGTTCAGAGCACTGTAGAGCTCAACATCATTATACCAAGTACCTGATTTTCCTCCTCAAACACACTATTTATTTACCTTTTGATGTTGATAGAATTCTTTGACACAGAATCAGCTGTGATGCTCTCATTATGAAAACTGTCAGATACGCTGCTATACTGAGTGACAATCACATCACTTTAAAATAACATTAAAATATTTAGATTAAATGGAAGAAAAAGTGTGATGTAATAAGTCAAGGAAATGAGAAAAATTCATCTACCTCTTTTCAAACACACTAATTTTCAGAGCATCTGCAGTTATCTCTAGATCAAAAGGAAACAGATTAACGTTTCTCTAGTCATTTCTAATGCCTCACCTTTTAAAGCTTAGTAACATTATGAGGCTACATGATGAGGTTTTGCAGCATTTTATCTGTGATACTGCTAGGGGGGTCTCGTAACGAAACAGAATGCTATAATGACCAATCCACAGAATTAGAACTAAAACCTTCTCTTTCATCTGAAAAATTTCATGTTCAACACTTCTACAGCAAAAAAAAAAGGAAACTTATGTCTCTTATGCAGCAAAAATACTAAACACAAATTGATTTGCTTTTTATGCTCCGATTTTCATGACTGAGAACAGAATTATAATTAAATATAATTCTGACAGTTCTTCAGAATATCAGTACAAGTACTGTACAGAGCACTTGTGCAGCAAAATGTAAAATGTTTTAAAGCTTTAAGGCTCATCTCTTAAGTAGCAGGACCAGTAAGTTCAGCCAAACGGTAAGGCAGAAAACAGCACCACTGAACTACACGCCTCAGCTGTAATTTGAGCAACTTCAGCCAAAACAAGCTGGCACTACTACAGTCCTGCCCTACCCGTGCCTGCAATGATTTTCTCTCTGCACACACAGATGTTCTCTGCAGGCCTGCAGACTGAAAAGGGAAGTGAATTTGGTTGGACAGTGAATAAATTTCTTATCATGCGATTTTTCAGCTAGATAAATTCCCCAGTCTATTTCACTATGAAACTTCAGTGGTCCATGAGAAAGAACTGTGCAAGAGCAGGAACAAGTGGAAGGAAGGTTACAACTACCACAGGCACCACTGGCTCAAACTGTAGCCTATGCCTTTCTTTTTTCTTAGCTAGTGGAACATCAGCTGCCACCAAAGCAGAGGATTAGACAGCCCCCAGTTGGCACTGTGCACCCTCATCACATCAGCACCTGTGGGCAACTCAGGACACGATGCAGTGTCCTGAAAGAAGAACCAGAAGAGAGCAATGACAGCCATTTAAAGGCAATTATGGAACAGTAAAAAGGAAATAAGAACGAAGACCACTTATATACGGGTCTCATACAGGAGTTTTCTTCTTCAAAAGTTTGTTGGCAAATATCAGCTTTTAAACCATATGAAGCACAGGCAATTCAAATCATTTTATACAAGGCAGTAGATTTCTGAATCCACGTGCATCTGTATCTCCAAACAGGTTGAAAGAAGATGTTCAGCTTGAGCAGCACCATGCTTACTCATGATTTTCAACTGCAATTGTCTAAAACATTTTAATATACTTCTTTGATTCTAAACTATTCATTATATCATATGAATGGCGATTTTCAGTCAAGGATCTCAAAACACATTCCTGAAGTTGGTATCCCTAGCATTTATACAAAACATTACACAAAAATAAGGCGCAAATATTAACAATATCAGATACCAGATAGAAAAAGTTTGTGTGTGAAATAATCGCATTTCTGGATAGCAACCTATAAGCACTTGCAAAGAGATCAACATCAACCTGACTAAATCAGCTCTGCAGCTAACATTACATGGCAAGAACTTCCAAAGAAAACAACACCTTAGAAGCAAGACTTCATCAAAAAACATGAGACAGTCATGACGTGAAGCTACCAATTCCTTTTGCCTTTTTTCAACTATATTACATTTTCTAGAATAATAAGTAGTGTTTTCCCTTTAGATAGTTCACTAGCCTGCACTAAGAAATATATTTCTTATTCTAATACCAGATTTGCTGCCAACTAGTCCCAATGCAATCTGCATTACAATACACTATGTTCCTGCCTACTGGTTTGTTTTTTTTTTGTTTCTTCAAAATATTAACAGAATTATTTTTAGGCAAGCAAGGAATAGGTTTTCTTACAGTTTGCTCTTCTTGTTTGAGAGCTGATACCTTTGCTTCCTATCCACAACCTCCTGCACTTTGCCTGATCTTCCACACAGTCTGCTTGAGACGCTCTCAGCATCTGGCTACAAAATGTAACAAGCACACACTGCTTCTCGGCTGTCACCAAGCCAAACAAGTGTTAGCAGCGGCTTCTCCTTCTTGCCTTTGCCAGCCAAAACTTGGGCACACTTGTTCTAGCAACTTAATATTTCACGCAGATTCTATCTTTATAGGATTTGGTGTTGAAATCTGCTACTGCAATCGAAAATTGCAAGGAACAAACCAAGAACACAAGCAACTTGAGTAAAGGTTACAAAAATCAGAATTAATGATAATAAAGCATTTTTAATAATACAATTAGCAATAGAAGTAAAGCATTTTGTACGAACAGACACAGAATTAAGCCAAAACCAAATGTAGGCTTGCAGGCGTTAACACATCTAGGCCACTGGCTCCTTGAAAACAAGGGCAAAGCTACAGCCAAGGAACTGGTGAAATAAAACTACCAGACAAAACTGCATCAGCACACTCCGAACGCTGCCGCTTCTCACAGGGACATGGAACACAACAGCTCAAAGATCTAAGTTTGCAGTTGCCAGAATAAAAGACACAAGGACAAAACCTACAGAAAAGTAAGTGTCCCTGTGAAAGGGAAACTATTTTCCACGCCACTTCAGGGTACTGTAAAGAATTAAGGGTAGAGATTACAAAACTATGAGATGCTCCTATTCAGTGTAACATTAAGAACAATTTTAAAGCATTTCTTTTCTTAATGCAAATAAAATCTGGGGGGTTTGGTAAATTTCAATGCCTGAAACAGTTCCGACTGTATACAGTACATAGGGCATGAGGCTACATTTGCAATAGTTTTCTGCGGTTGATGAAACCCTCAGCTGCAAAAGCTATCTAGTGCCACGGAAAGCCAAGGACTGCAACCATTTGGTTTAATGGTTTTCATTATTTTTCTATAAATGAGAAATCAATAGAATGCAACCCAATAGAAGGGTAGAGAATATAGATCTTGTTCCCTCTGCATTGAAACTGGGAAACCAGGAGATGACTGAAATGCTCTCTCTGCTTTCTAGCCTCCAGCTACAGGATCCAAGAAGGCCTGGGGAAAGGACCATAGCACAGGCCTGTGCAATGGACAGCAAGCCTTTAAGAAGACAAGAGACAAAAGTAACATGAAGTTGCTCTACAGTCTTAATAATGAAAGGAACTCTAGCAGCTTGTCATATTGAATAGAAGACTATTATAAAAAGGAGATACCAAGATGAAATCTTTCCTTGAACAGCGACTCAGTCTAAGTCTTATTATCTCCCTGCCTCACACCCTTAGCATCCAAGAGGAACAGTGTTAAGCAATTCCAACGGAAGTTTTTGGAACATGCATTTCTGGTTACCCTGCTGGTAATCTGGATGTCCTTGGTTGTTTATCTAGTGACTTTAAAAAAAATAATAATAACTCAAGCTAGTACTTTAAATACATTGGGTGATTTAGTAAGAAGCCCAGTATAAATGATGAGCTAAGCAATGAGTAACAAGTTAACAAAATGCATTAAATTCAGGGGTTTAATCTTTTTTTGTATCCCTTGACAAAAAACAATTTATATACTGTAAAGACAGCATACAACTAACGTGTTTTATGAAGCTCATGGCTTCCTATGAGTTTACTACCAAGCTGACTATTATCTTAATAAAGGAAATAGCAGTGCACAGTTAATTGTATGCTTACAGGCAAATGTTTCTTTCATCAGACTACTGGCTCCAAAACCCATGTCACACTTCTTTTAGTTGCATGCCAGTTGCATTTTGAACGGCCAAAGACAGCTATGGCTTATAACTCCTTCAGGAAAAGAATGCATTCAAGACTTTCATTGCTGCTACTCTGCATAGCTTATCCAATCTGGATTAAATAACAAGTTAGCATGAATTAATATAAGATTTGTAAGTCATGTGTGTATATGTGCACCATAAAAATAGTCATCAAAAAAGGTCTGTATCTCTGAATATGTTATCAATTACCTGAAGCCTCTATTCTGAAATACAAAGTCACACATCATCACAACAAATTTAGAGAGAGATCTATTAAAACCATGGGCAGAAAAAAAGCAGGTGCTTCCAAAAATCTAGGAAGATTTTTTCCTGCAATTGTAGTTTTTAAAAAAATGCTCCTTGAAGATGAAATTAATACTCCCTGTACAGTCCTATAACCCGTGAAGGAACTGCTGTGCCCTTACTCCAATAGTTCACAGGGCCAAAATGACAAAAGTTTCAGCATACTCCCTTGCAAATTCTGTCCCCTCAGAAACATTCAGGATCCAGCCAAGGTAATGAATTTCACCAGTCAAAAACATCCAGTGTAAACCAGTTCATGATGGACCAGTAGCAAACATTTTCACGCATACCTGAAATGCCACCACATCTGGTAACTTCATTTGCACATCAGTGTTCGCAGAGGAACTGGGAGTCTTAAGTACTTTGCTTTCTACCAAGGTTTTAAAGTACAGAAGGACAACATAAAGCGAGAGAAGTGTTATAATCCAAGTAAAGTAATGTATGCGATATCCTGAAATCCTGATTGAAAAGCAAGAGGCTGATCAGTTCAGTTTCTTTATACAGTAACCTTTTCTTTAAGCTGTATATGAATAAATTTCTTTGTATTTAAAAAGTTACAGATTTTGAGATTTCTCTATCTAATATTCACATCATTTTAAATTAAGATGGAGTACAGGGATGACAACACCAGGGAAAATTTCCAAAGCTTTAACTTCTCACCATTCTATCATCACCTCAAAGTCAATTTTCACCTTTTTCACTGACTGAATTTGTTATCTTACATTTTGCTTTGGGGCTCGTGTGTTCTAGCAGTGTGGCAGTACTGGATTATAAGAATACTGACAAGCCTGTTCACTAAAAATGAGCAATGGCTGTATTACAATCTGTACTATCTAGAAAGAAAAGGAAAAGCAAACCTGACAGAGCACACTTGTTTGTTAATTACATGTGGCTTCCAAATGCTCATACATCAACAGACTAATAAGTAAAGCCAAGCCTGAAGTTGCATGTGGAGATTTTTGACACAGGATGGTTTGGTTGTTTTTTTTTTCCACTCCTTATCACATAACATAGCCAGGACCCAAAGAATCAAATGCAAATTGGGGCTTAATTGGGGTTCATTTATATACTGCACAGGAATAGCAGAGCTGCCAGTTAGAAAAACTTAGGTTGTAAGCCAGAAGAACACAAACCAAAACAAAAAAACAAACACACCACGTAAACTAGACCTAAACAGCACATTATAGAACTTTGTATGCATTCAAAACAGAAACAAGAAATCAGTAACCAAGTGCAAAGTAACCTGCATTTCGATGAAGGTGAGGCACAGGAAAATCTACAAACCATTGAAACCCCCACTCACTAACAGAGGAGACGCTGATGACATTAAGAATGGCAAGAGTATCACACACTCCTCTCTTCTTTCATGCAAACCTGGAAAATAAAAGTTTCATTAAAAAATCCTGCCTAACATCTTTAAGGAATTGAGTATTTAGCTCTTCAATCACATTTTTCAAGACATGGTTGAATAGTTTATCTGGCTGTGCAGTTTACAACTTTCATTTCAGATAACAAAGACCACACACAAATTAAGAGAAAGTATTTCGAATAACAAAACACCACTCTTTCGTGTTGTTTTGGTTTTTTTCCTAATGAAAGTGAGGATTAAAAAAGACGACAAAACAATGCCTTACTTATTCATCTATGATTTCTGCACTAACAGATTTAATGAATGATCAGCACATAGCAAATGAATCAATGGAGACCTTAAAAACTAGTATCGCATACATATGATCCAAAAACACAAGTGATCACTCAGTTTGCCAAAAGTTGCACAACATGAGGTGTTCTGACATGGAGAGAAGACTGAAAGACTTTTGGTTACATCAACAAAATGACTGAAGATGTTTCCCTGGATTTTAAACTCCAAAGAATCCTTTCAAACTATTTAGCTGGAGTGTCCCAATGCATCATCCATGTCTCAGTTCTTTTCCCATAAGAGTTCTCTATAATGGGCAGTTAAACAACTTCAGTGCATCACTATTATCCTTTCCATTTACATTTCTGACACAGGCCAAAAACACTACTAACGTCAGAAAGGTTGCTCTGGTATAACAACCTTCTTAATGATGATAACTTACGTTCTTGATCACCAGTGTTACGTAAGGACGTTTTCGTAATTACAAGATGAAACTGTTCTTCCTTTTATCTATATATTTTTCTCCTTTTAATTTGACACTGCCGTTTCTCCAATTATTTCTTCCTATCTTTTGAAGCTATGAATAAATATCCATATATTCTTCAATTTCTGTTTTACTGTCCAGGGCACTTCAAAACAAGCCCCAACCACTCTAGAAGGTCAGTTCAGTCCTTTCACTGATACACTATTACTGTATTTAACCACCTTGATTTTCAAATGACAAGACACTCAGATACTTCAAGCAGCTTAAGAAAACTATTAAGTCCCTCAGTTTTTAAAGCCTCTAAAAATACCCAGGGTAGGTGCCAAACCCTGTACTGCTTATCCGAGCTACTATCAGTAACCTTACTTTTCTCTTTAAGTATTCATGAGTTCTCAGAAAGGGATTCAGACATCGTTATTAAAAAAATGGCAACTACAACCAAATGCATGTTAAAAAGAAAACGTGCCTTCCAATAACCCATGGCTTCTACTGCTGAAAGCAGCATATTAACAATGACAGTTTTAGAAGTGGTGCACATAAATAAATAAATAGATAGATAGATAGACAAAACAAACTCCCACACTGGGCTGTAGCACATTCATTCTTAAGAAGGATAATACAAAACCATGTTAATGCAGAGTATTCGCAAATGACTTATCTACTAATTCATTTACTGGCCAGCCTGCATGGGGCCCTGGGCAGCCTGATGTATTGGGTGACACCCCTGCCCACAGCAGGGAGTGATCTTTAAGGTCATTTCCAATCCAAGCCATTCTAGGAATGGAATCACCTACCATGGTTTCTCCCAAATCATGGATGTCAAAATGCCTGCTGCCATAAGAACTGTGGCATGATTCACAACTTCTACATTCTGAGCCTTAAAGGACTCTCTGACACTCACTTTCTACTGCCTAGCAAAGGCATGAGAATATTTGCATCTTTTGAAACCATAAATGGAGCATCACTCATGGTAACTATTTATTCAACTGTGATTTTTCCCCTTTTTTCTTTCCTGATACATGAGCTAAGAAGCAGTTAATGATGACAACCACATCAGGGTATCTGAGTTAACACCTTACTGATACAAACAGAGCAGCTCACACCTCTCGCAGCTACTGTTCCACTTTCTCCACAATCTCACGTATACATCTCTGCTTTCAGTACAGGTTCTGAGGTTTTCAGCAGAGATGTAACAGCTAGGGACTGAAAGCAGTGCTAGCGGGGAGATAAGCTAGAGGAAAACAAGGTTGCAGATTGAGCGAGGTGTCAGTAAGCAATGCTGCTGCTTAGCAGATCAATCTCAGTACTGGTGTAGGAGTATGTATCTAAAGTACCTGCTCGGGACTATGACTACAGATAAAAAAACTACAGTAGAGTAGGAGGCACGTGTCATGTAACAGGAACAAACATGGATGCAAAACATTGCTGCTATATGTCAGACTTTGGAATCAACCTCTTTGTCACACGAAGAACCAATGACAGCTTAATTTCAGCTATTGTAATTTCTAGAAACTTCTTTCAAAGGGCAACTGAGATCCAAACCGCTGTTGACAACCACCACCAGCTGATGCACGGCAGAAGTTTTACATTATTTTCTTAACTCCATTAGTTAGATATGCCATCCACAGATCCAGAGCTTGAGCACCACAGCGGTGCCTTATCAGCCGGGAATGGGAAGCCAGCCCCAAGCCACTGCCATGAGGAGCAGGAAACGGCCAGCACCCTTTGGTTCCTGAGGTCAGTGCCTCACCAAGCGACGCGCAGGCAACGCGAACGCCCTGTCAGCTTCCACCTTGCTGCAGGCCTGGCCTTTTAACGCGGGTGCTCCCGCAAAAGGTACACGCCTCAGGAACGCAGCGCTAATGCTGCTGTTGGGCCGCAGGTTTAAGCTCAGCAACGGGACGCGGCCGCGAGCCAGCGGGACGCTCGCGCGCACGAGGCCCAGGGCAGCTCGCTGCTCCGCTCCCAGGCAGCAGGCGGGCAGGCACGGCGAGGCGCGCGTACCTCGCCTTCCCGGGGCTCGGGCCGGGTTCTGCCGCTGAGGGGAGCCTGAGGCCCGCGCCGCGCACGCAGCGCCGAGGCAGAGACGGGCGGCGGACGGTGCAGCCCCTGCGCCGCGAGTACCCGGGGGCGGCCCGAGCCCGCCGAGCCTCCCGCGGCCGTCCTCCTCCGCGCCCGGCGGGGAGAACAAGCGGGGACTTCCCACAGGAAGCCGTGGCGAAGCGCCGACGAGAAGAGGAGGCGCGGGGGTGAGCGCTCCGCGGCGGGCGGCCGCCCCTACCTGCTGCGCCGGGGGGAGGCTCCATCTGCGGCTCCACGCTACGCCCGCAGCTGCGCACCCTGCGCGGCCGGCCCCAACCCGCTGCCGCGCAGGCGCGGACCAACCCCGTGCACACCCCCGATGCGGACAGGGGGCGGCGGCGCGCGCGAAGGGGAAGGCGGGAAGGGCGAGGAGCGCTGCGGGAGGACGGGGGGCGCGTCTCGGAGAGCGGGTTCGGGTTTGCGGTGCGTTGGGATGGGGGGCTGTGAGCGGTGCTGGGGTGGTTTAGTGACTCGTCCCTGGGAGTCTCCTGGAGCAGAGGATATCGGGAGCTCCAGGCAGCGAGAAGAAGATGAGAATGGCAGGAGTGGCTGCCTGCATTGGTTAGTTGTATTTGCACCCATTAAGAGCTTCCTGTTTCTTGGGAGCTTACTGTTTGTTAAGAAAAATCACACATCAGGAGGTCTGCAGAAAGAATGGGCAGTGCTTTTTGCATAACCATCACTATGAGTTTATTGCAGTTCAGTCCGATATGCGTGTCCTCGTGGTCTGCCTCTGTATTGAGACATATCTGAGGCGTGCTTTAAGGGCAGAGGGATAATTCTGCTCTTTTACTTGTAAGTCTCCAGAATATTTAACTGACCGGTCTACCTGCTAATGATATGGTCAGCCACTTTGAGAGGCAAAACGCAGAATGAAAATCTGTAAGAAAGTGCTTAGGTCACTCAAAGTAATACATAGTTCAGACATAATGAGGGCTGAAAGTTGAGACTTTTTTAACAGATAGAACCCAGAGCCTCCAAAGAGCCCGCCCTCTTTTCCCACTACCCTCTTCAACTGTTTTGGCAGAGGAGTAGTATGAAAAATCAGTCTATTCAAACACCAGCCTCTTATAAGAGGTGGCAAAAATTCTTCCTCAGTGCAGCATTTCCTCTGTAATCCTGCATTGTTACTTCCTGCTCGGTGCAAATGAGCTGAGCATTAAACATTACATTCTCAGGTAAGTGAAAAGTCCAGGAGTCTTCCTCAAACACCACATAAACCCAGTGTGCCTCTGGAAGGTAACAACAGAAGCAACTTAGAAAAACTCAGTGGGATCACAATTTCAGGTTATTTATTTGTAAAAATAATTATCATTTAAATACAGATCTGACTTTCAAATTCACAGGTTTTTGTTTGCTTACTTGTTTTTTTTTTCAGATATATATGATTTCCCCATATGATAATTCAGTGCTTTTATTTCAAAATGGATTATCTTAACTTGAGGCCACACTGAAAGCTAAGTTCTTCATGCCAAGGCATTCACAGAAATTAGTAGAGCGTGATGTAGGCAAAATCTTCCACACGATTGCCTTTGGCCTTACCGATTTAGAGTATTTCTGTTATAGAGCCTTAAGTGTCTTTGTGGTGTTTTCTTTTTATACCACAAGTTTGTTCTCATTTCTTGGAGTCGAATATGGATTGAATATTATTATTGTCGAATATTATTATTGTTTTTGGTAATATTAAACTATACTGCTTTCAGTTAATATTTATACACCAATTTGATACTTTTTAAATAGGGCTGTGAAAATGTAGCGCATTCTTTTTTTTATTGTTTTATTTTAAAGGATTTTGGCATATGCTGCTTCTGCAATGAATGGAAGTGTTGGGAAGGAAAAATAAAAGATAGACAATCTGCAAAGAGTTACATATGTGCAACAAGAAAATATAAAACAAAAACCCCACACAATTCAAAAAGGAGCTTACAACGTGAGATCCGAAAACTAAAAACAGTAAGTTGAAATAAATAAAAATTAAATAGTTGAAGTTAGTCTTTTTTGGCAATCTTAGACTTTTGGTTGTTGTTGTCTACAGATGTCCAGCAGAATGAGAACTAAAAAGATTTATTTAAATTTAAGACCTTTGAACTTCAATTTCTGCTTTAGGTAATGTGTTAATTTGATTGTTTTAGAGACAGGATACTAGACTAGAGACAACTTCTCTTTGGAATGGTATTTCTGTTTTTTTATGAAGACAATAGATGCAAAAAGAAATATCCATCAACTTTCTAACCTGGGCGACCTGCTCTACCCTGCTGCAGAAGTGCTGTCAGGTCTGGAAAGCAACAAAAAATTGCTAAAAATTCTGCAATTCTATTTTTCACATACGACAGAAGAAAATGTTGAATGCTAAGAAAAAGCGAGGTCTTTGTGAATGAAAAACAAATAGAAATGAAAAAATAATGATAGCAGATCTTTCTTCTGGAGGTTTGAGGGGCAGAAATAGGTTTTGAGTGAGAGAATATACAAGTGTGGATCTGAAAATAGACTTATTCTACTTGAAACTCTTATGAACTATTGGAAATGAGAAAGCATCAGAAAAAAACGTCATACAATTTATTCAAAATCTTGACAAATAATTGAATGAGACTGACATTATGGGTAACAGAAGTAACATAACTAAGACGCTAAGACATAAGCCATCTAGAAAGTGGCCTTAAATTAAAAGAAATAGATTTGGTAGTCAGTGGTGGTGACTGGATATGGTTGGCACAGTGACTGAGTTGAATATGAACAGAACAATTTTCACAGACAGAAAAGAGGTTACATTGTAAGAAATGTATAAAAGCCATGTCAAGAATTGTAGTAGATGGATAAAAAAAGCTAGATGCTTTGTAAGTACATATTTTGCAGATTTTTATATGCAGAATAGATGTAAGTTAGATCAGCACTGTATATATGGAGAACAGATTTACTGCCATCCTTCAGGTGGAAGTGCTGGTTAGGTGAGCTGCATTCTGTAGGAGCACCCGAGAGTGAAATGGGATAGTTGCATTAGAACGGACGACAAAAAAGATGGAAAGTGGATATCACTGGACATCATATAAACAAGAAACCATCTTATCACTAGGGAGAGTTTTGAAACGACATTCAGGGAATATAATGTGTGTTTAGTCAGATCTTTTAAAGTATGAATCTTGCATTTGTTCTGCAATCCTGTGAAGTTAAGATGACATGCATCGGACTTTTTCTTTGCAGTATACTGATGGAAGTTAGTACTATAAGCTTAACTTAATTATGATCCTGGTATCTGCTCCTGTTTATTCTGTGCTTCATGCATCATTTCTTCAATACTGTCTCCCAGATCTTATGTCTACAAGGAAAACTGCCGTGTAATCTTTCATGCAGTTAATTCCCTGAGAATAAAATATTGGGTACTCTGGTGAAGAGGCTCGTGATTGTGGTCACAGTTTTCTGCATTGATTACTACAGTGGGGAAACTCTTGTAATTCCCATTATAGTCCTGAAGGATGCTTGAGGCAATGGAGATGTTTGATTTTCAGCAGTTCTCAAAAAATTAAAAATAGTCATGAGTAGTGCTGGATTGCAGTCAATTCTGCGTTTCTGAGATTCGTATTGTCATTTGATTAGTTAATCGCCCCTTTTCAAAGGTGTGAACGTATTTTCACACATCAACCAAGACTGTGTTAATAATGAAACTATAAATAACAATAGAGATGAAGTATCTATTGCACAAGTCTCCACACCATGTTCTTACCAGATAAAGAGTCTCTCTCTGTCTGCACACAGGTGTGATTCTTTTTTTTACCTCCAAACAATAGCCTTGTCATATTAGTTCAAATGAATATTTTCAAATGGCACCTCTTCAATGTGTTTGCTGTTAACATTTTTGATCTTGTTCCATGAAACGTAACTTACAGGAAGAGGCTGTGATTCTTTGCTTCGCTTACTCGTGTGAAATAAATATTCACTGATAGGTGAGAGATGTGAGGGAGTTTTAAATGAGAATTAATATCTAGAATCAAGGGAAACATTTTCTTCTCTGCTTAAGGGAAGTAGACTTTTACAAAAACCACTATAAGGTTGTCCAAGCCTACAGGCCTGTGAAGTTACAAATGAGACTCTTGGAACAATATCTTCACAAGGCAAACACTGTTACTTTGGATTCTCTCTTGCTCCAAGAACTGCAGCTGACATGTCATCAGGTGGCAAGCTCTCCAGTGGCACTACTTCTAGGTCTCTGTGCCTTGTCTCTTATCGCTTCTTCAAAAATGAAACCTATTCCTTTGTGAGGTAGGCCTTTCTACTCATATTTTAGAGAAGTAGGAAGCATCTTGTCAGGGTGACTACTTCCCATCATTCCTGTTGTCCTAGCAAGAAGTCACTGAAGTAGTATCTAGGGAACTGGCCATCTGCTCAACTAGAAAGAATGCATCAAATAATAATTACGTTTCCCAGTTACTACTAGATATAGTTGCCAGAGAGAAAAGCACTTTGATTCCCTTCCTTCTGCAAAGTCTGTGTAGAGCAGCAGTCTTTCACTGACCTTTGTTTCCTTAAAACTTCCTCTTCTATCTAAACACATTCAGATATAAGCCAAAGCTAAATATACTGGATACAGATGACTGGATCAACATCTAGATTTTCGAATAATAGTAATTCAGTACTATGAGAAGGAAGTGAAGTTCCACTACTAAAATGAGACAGTCTTTGTAATCTGTCATTGTTTGATCTATCCTACTTACAAGAACAGTGACTTTTCAGAGTGTGGACAGGGTGTTTTCTTATCTGAGTACATCCATGTCAATTGTAGGGCAGCTCTCAATTGCACTGGAGGTTTAATTTAGGCATAGTTGCTACTTTGTTTTCCTTCCTTCCTGCTAACTTCTTTCTCTGTTCATTATTTTCTTTAAAAAGCTAGTTAGCAGTGCTTCTGCTTTATACTTCTGCTTTTTTTTTTTTTTTTTTTTTGGTTTGTTTGTGCCACAGACGAAAGAGAATATCTTTACATGGGTGTGCTCTGAAGTTCAAAGCTGCTTTCCTATCTATTCTTCAACATCCATGTGTTATAACTCCATCATTGATGTTGGGATTTGTTAGTGGCATAGAGTGAAGAAACATAGACAATTAATAGCTGAAACATACTGTTATTGACTTTTCTTAATGTTTATAATAATTAAATATATTCAGTGTGCTTTCTTGTTATGAATTCCAACTTGACATTTAAAGACAGATAAACAGGGTGTGAGTAGAAGATGCATTTCCTTCCATGACTGATATAACATGTTGTTTTTACAGAACATTTTTTGCTCCCTTTAGTTTTCAGATGTTTAAGTGTGATGCGACGATAATAATGCTGAACACTTAGCATCTCCATATTCACCAGTCTGGAAAATTCAATCTGACTTTAACTGCTGTGCTAGAGAACCTCAACTGACCAGCGCTGATTCTGTGATTTATGCTTACTGAGATAGGGATGCTATCAAGAAATAGTACTGGCAGTCACAAAACTCTATAACCTGATGTTCAGTAAGGATAAAAATGTCTTGTGCTTTCTTAGGTTCATTCATTGCTTTGGAAATATACTTTTTAGTTCATAGCATCTTACCTATGTTGGGCACTTAGGCACTTGCCTATTTACAAGTACGTGTGTATTGCTGAAGACGAGGTAATTATTCCATCACACGTTTTTGAGCAGTGAAATAATTTCTCATTGCAGTTGCAAAAGAATGTGATTTCTGTCCCTTCCTAATGTTCTTTATGTTCCTGAGTATGGTTTTGTATCTGCTGTACTTTTATCTTCTGACTTTTGTTTCGGTGTTGAGATCATTGAGTTTCAGAGAGGGAAGGTCTGATTTGAAAACTCAGCTGTCAACTTATATTTCCCCATAATATGATTCTGGCATGTCTAGTTGACGTTTTCGACAATTCCAGTTCTGATGGTTTGTTGGTAAGGTGGCAGCAAGGGTTAATTGCAGGTAATGTGACAAACTGTAGTGCGATTTTTAGATTCTTCTGATATTTTTCAAACTGATTAATGTTACACTGTAATACACAGAATCCAACTGAAAGCTGGAAAGACATATCCCAGTTAACTCCAGTTGGTTTTAGGAGGTTATTAAGAGTCTGACAACTTGAAATTGACTCAAGTTGTTTCAAGTTGATTTCAAATCATTTGCTACAAAGCCTTTGATTAATCGAGTCTTAGACTTGACAAAAAATCTTCAACCTTTATTCACAACTGGGAGATGTATGAGGTTATATAATGTAATGAAACTGTACAATAAATGGATACTCACTGGAAAACCTTGTCCAAGTTCATAAACAAATCTTATGAGATCTTGGAAGTGCTGGACAGTACTGAAATTTCAGTAGCAATGAATGACAATTTTAACTTTTGCCAAAGGGCAGCTGGCAGTTGAATGCAAATAGTATGATTCAGGATATCATAGTCAGTCTGTTTGTTCAATTAAATAAAAGTTTAAGGTATTGCATTTCTTGATAGCAAGCTCCAATTTGGAATTATAGATTTTTCATGAATACTTCCATTATTTGCCTATATTCTGCATTGTGTGATCATTTGCACATTAGTAATGTACTTACTACATTACTAATACATTAATACATTACGAATGTATGAATTTGTCAAAATCAGGGTTTGGGATCTGTTTCTTTAGGCATCTGCATATCTATTTTAGAAATCTCATTGTGTAAATTACTGAGAAGACAACAAGTGGCCAAAAAAAAAAAAAAAAAAAATTGCAAATTCTGTATTCAGTATGAACAAATCTACTGCTTGTCTTTTAACATTATTGTACGTAATTCAGGTCAAAAGTAATTTCTGTGCTTTATGTATAGGTATATAATTCTTTTTTTTAAATATCCCATAGAATTGGGAAAGGGGAGGGCACCAAAGAAGATATAATTGTACAGAAACGTGTAATAGAAAGTGTAACTAAGGTTCAGCTTTCTGTCGTGTTTTTACATAACCAAGGCTAAGTGTTAATCAACTCAGAAGAATAGGGATTTTTGATCAGGCTATTTCAAACTGATGTTTCCTGACAGTTTTTTTTACCCCACTTTTTATAACACCTTTTATTTAGTTTAAGTGACTAATTCAGATTTTAGAGAAAAGAATACCCAATGCTCTAACCTCTCAGTAAGGTTCAGAAAACATCTCTGAGACTTCCCAGAAGTTCTACAATGAAATTATGGGGGAGAAAAATTTGTATTTCCGGTAAGTCAAAGGCTCAAAACAAAAAGGAAATTATTCTATAAAAATTATTATATGAATTCTATAAATTAACATAGAGAAGATGTGAAGAGTAGAAAACCAGTGAAAACACCCATACTCCAAATCCTTCTATGTTTTACTTTGAATGGGAATTTGGAAGGGATAAATCAACTTTTTTTTTTCCCAAGCACTGTGTTCTATAACATAAACATGTAAATCTCCCTCAGTACAGTAATTTATATTCAGTAAAAAAAAAAAAAAAAGATGATAGAAGAATGTGGTGAATCAATCCCCATGATGGAATAAGCTGTAGAAAGGGGAAGATGAAGTTTGAATTTTGAAATGGAACAGCAGATAATGATTTATGAACAAGATTTTAAGCCTTGTGTTCTAAAAAAAAAAAAAAAACTGCAGTTGTAATTTCATACATAGTTCTTTTTCACTTGTCTGTGCTGAATAATGTTGGTAGCATGTGTAGAAAAAAAAGGTTTTGTTTGTTTTGATGGTTCTTTTTCTCTGTTTGGAAAAGGAGATTTTACACTGTGGAAATTTGCTTAGCTCAGTGTTTATTTCCTCAGCTAGAAAATCATAGCAAAATTGAGACAGTCAAGTTAGCTAGAGAAATTAGCACTTTTTTTTTTAATCATTACCTCTATGGATTCCTCATTTATCTTTCTTCCATTGCTATTTCATGCATAAAAATGTTTATTACTCTTTTCCTTTCTATTGCATCTGTGACAGCTTGGCACTTTGTAATGCGTAAGGATCACTTTTTGCCAATTTTAGTGGGAGAAGAAGCAGTGTGTTGCAAAACTTGATCTAACATCTCTGGCAAATGTTATTCTTGTTATGGTTCCAATTTCCGGTGCACTGGTTTAGTTGTAACTGAGACTAAATAAGTGATTTGGTCATTCAGCTCCTGCATTCCTTGAATTGACTAGAAATTAAGACTAGATCATGAAAAAAAGATGGGAAAAGTTTGGATTTATTTTTTATTATTTTAAGCTCATACGGTGGTCTGCACGAGCAGAAATATATAGAACCATAAAATCACAGAATCCTTAGAGATGGAAGGGCTCTTCAAAGCTCATCTAGTCCACTCTCCTGCAGTGATCAGCGTTTTCCACCGCTAGATCAGGTGCTCAGAGCCTTGTCCATCCTCACCTTGAATGTCTCCAGGGATGGGGCATAGACCACCTCTCTGGGGAACCAGTTCCAGTGCTTCATTACCTTCACTGTAAAAGACTTTTTCTTACATCCAACCTAAATATCCCCTCTCTTAGTTTGAAACTATTTCCCCTTGTGCCATCACCACAGACCCTGCTAAAGAGTCTGTGCTCTTCTTTCTTGTGGTTCTGCTTTGGATACTGAAAGACCACTCTCAGGTCACCTCAGAGCCTTCTCTTCTGCAGGCTGAACAGCTCCAGTGCTCTCAGCCTGTCCTCGTAAGAGAGGTGTTCCATCCCTTGGATCACTTCTATGGCCCTCTTCTGGACATGCTCCAGCAGGTCTGTGTCTCCTGTACCGAGGACTCCACATTTGGAGTTGTTTGCTACATATTTAAGCATCTAGAATATCATGATGCTCTAGCATGTTTTGTATTAATTTCAGATGTAGACTTCTTTGAAAGACAGAGCTATTAGCTCTATCCTATGTAAGTGCAAGCAAAGACCTTGCAGGAAGGTGTAACCAGTTTTCTTGGCAGTTTAAGCCCCATTCATGTTCTTACCTTGTCTGCAACAGAAATAGAAATAAAAAGAATTGTTCCAAAGATTATGCTACTGCACTTCGATTTTTATAATTAAGATTGTATTGAATAATTTAGTGTTAAAATTAAAATGACCATTCAAGTGTTAATGAAGATGCCTACCTACTGAATACAGTGTGCACTGAATTCTCTTACATAGCTGAAGTTCTGCCTGAGCTAAAACCTAGAACATAAGAACAGAACAAACTTAATTATTTTTCTATCAGTGAACTGTTCAGTTTATTAACTTTCTATTCAGCAGCCCAAGTTCTTTAGTCTAAAGAATTCAAAATGCCCACTTATGCATAATGTTTTCTCATAATTTCTTTCTATTGATGTAGCAAAAAAAACACCAAAAAATAAAAAAAACCCACAGCCTGCTGCCGCCTGCAAAATCTGAGTACCAACCAGGTTAGGCCCCTGCAGGCTTCTAGCTGAGGAGCTCTGGTTTCTTGACAGAGGCCTCTAGAGTGAAGGCCATGGAAGATACCTCAGGGAGGCTTCCTGCTGGTGGTGAACTGGTGCTACGAAGCTGAGAAGCAGCTGCAGCGAGTGCTGCGTGCCAGCCTACCTCCTGGAGGTATGGGGCTGTGGTAGCACAGAGCCAGGGTGGAGGAAAGTGGCAGAATCTCCGCAGCGCAGTCCTTGCCAGGTTAGGGAATGTGTAACAGAGCAGCTGTTGGATATGCAGTGACAGTTACCACAACCACCATGGCTTTGCTGGCTGACAGCATGTCTCCCAAAGGGGGGTAAAGCATGGGCTACTCTAATCAGATGTTCAGTCGGAGAAAAATGAACTTTCTGTCATTCAAGTCCTTGTGGGTACTGCAAAGAGAACAAAAGAGTACAGCCATTAAAAAAAGTCACTGGCTACTGACCTGCCTGTCAATATGCATTAAAGAAATGTGATGCTGCTGCTGAGGAAGTATCAAATTTGCTTTGAAGAGCAATGCTAATGCCAATAAGAAGTCAGAATTGATGTTGATTTGTAACAATCATGTTGGAAATGAAGAGATTATTTTGTTATTTATTACAAAGGACACTTGTGTTAACGAGAGAGAGAATCTGATGCTGAAATAGGGAGAGAGCAGAGGAGGGAAAAATTGGCAATTGTTAGTTTCAGACTTATTCTCAATGTAATATATTCCACAAGAGCAATTAGGCTCTGAAAATTGCATTAAACCGTGAGAAAGGATGAACTTACTGTCAATAGTTTTTGCAAAGAGGTGCATTCAGTCTGACTCAGAAAGGATCTGGAGTCCACAGTGAAGAGAGAGTGGCGAACACTAGCATATCTTAGGCTTTGATTTACTGCATCTCATTGGACTTAGAAGCTGTATACCATACAATTCTTTTTCTAGGAAGCATCTTCAAGGCCCCCCTTAGTCGACATGCACGTACCAGTTACATTTCTGCAGACTTAAATTCATATCCTGTTTCAGAAAAAAGTCTTTGTGGTCTCAGTTCAGCTTTTACTGTGTTTGATGTGCATCAGAAATACCCTTTTTTCTCCCAGCTTCTCACACATGATCAGTCAGAGGACAGCAGTAATTCTGTAAGTGCTGTGCTATTCTGGCAAGATGTTTTTGTCACAAACTTCTTTAGCACTTTTTCATTCTATTCTCTCAGTTCCATCACTTAATTCAGGCCACTTCTGACTTCAGCAGTAAAAAACTTGTAGTGTATGTAAACATGAACAATATTTGCTTAAAGCAAGAGTCTTACTTCTTTCCATTCCTTAGTCATGTATGAAGCTTCTACATCTTTCTTGTTTTTTGACCATTAGTCAGAAAGCTATATAGACACTGGGGCCTTTGGGAGAGATTCTTTCTGTTTCTCACGTGAAACCAGGTCACTGCTCTTATTGATTTCTGAACTACCAGATGTATATATCAGTGTCAAGTTTTAGGTCTCTTCCTGGGCTGGTATTGGTGTTGAAGAACCCAGTATTTGGGTTGTGCAGGGGCGGAGGCTGGTGATTTTGCCATTAAAAGTACCAGAGATCCAGAAGTACTCTCCTGTTTTTAAGTAACCAGACTTAGCATTGTTCAAATACGTTTAGAAAGTAGGAAGTTCACTCAATAGTGGGTTTTTTTCCGTCTTCTTGGTATTTCCAATAGAAACTCAATAAAGGACTTATTTACTTTCTTTTGCTATTTTATTATAGTTAGGATAATTCCTGGAATGTTGGTATTAGTGTTACGCGTCTTAGAGAAAAAAAATGAAATTAAGAGAAAGAAGACTATTTTCTTGCATATATGCTGATGACTGATGAGAAAAATATCCATGGGTAAGTATGTAAAACTATTAAGGTCTGTAAGAATGAAATTATACTTTCTTTAATATTTGTATAAATAAATCAGAACTATAGAATATTTTGAAGATTTAATGAAAAGCTTTTAGCTAAAACTGCATGAATTTCTGTCCCAATCTTATTGTAAGAGTTAAAGTTCTCACCCATATTTGCAAGGAAATACCTTATATTCTGCCAAACTGGTGTGTTTTTATGCTACTGGAGAAACAAATTGATTAAGTTCATAAAACATTTGAGCAACTGAAAACTTAAAATTGATGAAGTTCATAAAACATTTGAGCTACTGAAAACTTAATAAAGGGTTTTAAGGTACCATGGATGGATTTAAAATATAGCACTTGAGCCAGTTGGGTCAGGTTTACTCTTTCAAATTTTACTGCTAAAGATTGACAACATAATTGGTCACATGCTTACATTTGTTCTATGAATGAAACCTCAAATTCATTTCAGTTGAGTTAACTCCCTTGCCTAACAGCACAAGCTGGCACTATGGATGCTTTTCTGCTGTTATCCTTGGTGGTTTAAAAGTATTCCAACAGTTATCACGTGACTTTCAAACTCAGTTCTTTCTGATCTTGGTCTGTGCCCTGCAGGGGCAAGTCAAGGCACCTTTGAGTTTCCCATTGTTTTTTTTGGAAATACTCTTCTTGTTGGTGTGCTGTATTGAGGCATTTAAAGGAAGTTACTTAAAGATGCCAGACGTGATGTTCAGGTTTGTGTTGATGTTTGGTTTATTAAAAGTTATGGAGAATCACAGCTTACGGGAAAAGAGACAATACAAACTTAACTGTCTCACAGTTCTATTAATAAATCTGTACTGAATTTCACTACAGGAGCTGGAGTAGGAAAGAAGTGCTGCAGTCCTATGGAAAAAAAATAGAAAGAAAACCAACAGATGCCCACTAATCATCACCACGTTGTGTAGCACTGAATGCCATTCAAGCCATTCTGTTCATATATAGTATTTCATCAAAACATAAATTAATACATTGTAAAAAGAAAAAGTAGATTAAACCCAGTACTTGTATGTATAAAATTGAAAAGGGAATCCTTTTAAACAATCTGGGAATTGATCATTCATCTGACCATGTTTTTGTTTGAAGTCAGCATATAGCAATGTGTTGGTTGTCTAGTTTAAAGTTCAGACACAAAAGAAATTTGTTCAACAACTGCATTCATGTAATGTGAAAGAAATGGATGAAATTTAAGTTGCTAATCATATATTATGTAAGCCATCATTATATAGATTTATTTATTATTTTATCATGGTAAGGCCCTTTCTTGACTGCTTGAGAAAAAGGTCTGACAACACCATTGCTTTAGAGAGTCCAACAGCAAGGTAAACTGCCCACCTTTAGCAACTGTATCGGTTCATTTATTCTTAAACAAGGACAGTCTTTACTGAATTTAAAATTTACAAATATAGATCTGAAGTCTAGAATGTGCCAAGACAAGTGTATTCATGAAGTTGCAAAAACTAGTTTTAAGTGATATGTTGCTTGAATATAACATGTTGTCACTGCTCTTAAGACCCCACAGTATTTCTGTACTGTGCCAGAAATGACTAGGCGATCACTCGATTTGTCCTGACAATATGTTCCTGCCCATCTCCTCCTTTAGCTTTACAAATGTTTTAAACCTAACATGCAGCAAGAAACAACAGGAGTTTTGTTCCGACTGCTAGATCAGTCCATGCAAACAGCAGCTGTCCTGGGAATAGCGAACTTTCCTTGCTGTTTTTCATATACCTGCATAGTTTCTCAAGCTGGGTTGTTGAGTTGCTAAGAATGAACTGGAATCGTCTGAGAGCTATCATCTTTGAAACTTTACAAGGGTAGAAAAAACAGCCTGGGGAACAGCTTTTGAAAAAGCCCTCTGTGATGGTACCAGTAGTCACCTTTCCAGACAAATCAATGCTAATGTCAGAGAAGTTGCCCTGCACTCCTCCTGCCCTCTTGTAACCATGGTGAGTACACATTTCTCTTTGTGCTTTGAAGCCAGCTGCAGAAAGCCTGAATTGCGGTTCGTGCCCTGACTATCTCCAAGCAGCTCAGCTAGGTTTTGCCTCAGAACTATCTGCTCTTTGTTGCTCTGCGTACTCGGGCGATGACTCTTCCAGCACTGATTGGTTGCTCACTGTCAGACAGCAGTCTAGGATGGCAGGCTTCCATAGGAAGATTGCCATTCTACAGCTACAAAAAGGACACCTTTTAAAGACTGATCTGGAGAGCAGAGATGGCCATTTCTCTGTACGCTGAGAATCTCAGAACTATAGAGAAATGGCCATTCTTCTTTGGAAAGCGCTGTGCCTGTTGATTATTTTCTCATATTTATTTTGCAGTCAGATTCCACTGCTAAATGCTTCCATCATAGGTTTGGGAATGTCCTCATGGCATGTGAAGCTGGTTGCCTGTAGTCTTGCATGCATTCTTCATTCCTCTTGCTTTTTCATTTTCACTGTTTGCTTACAATATCTGAAGCTTTTCAAATACAGACGAGTTGAATGTACTGCCTTTAATTCTATCTGGCAGGTCAGGAGAATGGCTGAGAGGAACACATTGGACTGTGAGAAAGTGTAGCTGAGGATTTAATGAAATAAACAATATTTTTTGAATGCAATAGGAAGTTACAGAATGGAAAGAAGCTATTTTAGCTTTTTCTGTTTCCCTGAGTCGAGGGCTAGTAACCTGCACTGCCTTGGGAAAACATTACAACAAATAGTGGAATGACCTCAGGAGTCAGGGACGCTTGAGATAAACACTCAAGCTTCTTTCTCTCAGATCTTTTAACATAAATATGGACATGCTGCATTGGTACAGAGAGTGAACATTTCATGCATTCTAGTGAGCTTATAATGATCAAGGCTGTTTGCCAGCATAAACACACCAGCAATTTTTATTTTTTTTTTTAAATTTAACACTATTTTGGTGTTAGTTTCTGTTTTGGTCATAGTTACTCACTGAAAGGCTTAGTGATGGAAACATTCAGACTTGAAAGAGAGGTTATGTAATCCGATCAGTCATTTTGTGTTTACAGTGGGTACTATATGTTTAATTTTAGTAATTTGACTTATTTATAGTCAGTTAGCCAAAGCGTGGGCTTCCTATTAAAGTTAAATGATAAATTTTTGCAAAAATGATAGAGTTGCATGAAGCTGTTTAGCAAATCTGGTGGAAGAGAAGTGGGAAGAGGTTAGTTTAGGACATATTTTATGGGCTTGTCCAGAGAAAGCATTTTTCTGGAGAACAATAATTAGGGTAGTTATAAAAAAAAATATAAGTAATTCAGGCTATTTATGTTGAGAGGCAGCATGGGAGTAAACGGGGTCTGATAAAAGATGGTACAGTTTATCTTCTTGCTTTAATTGTATGAAACTGTCTTTATATTGATTCGGGATAAAAATGTAAGAGGCTAAGAGATTTTATTTGGTGCAAAGGGAGAGAGGTAGCGAAAGAAGAAAAGAGTAATGAAAAAATCCCGTAAGTAGTGAAGTGTTGGCAGAAAATAATATTTAGCATCATGAAATCAGGTAATGTACAAACCTCCTAGTTTGGATAAGTGCACAGTATTTTCAAAAGTTAACCATTTCAAAAGTTTGGCTCTACATGTTCTTATTTTTTCTGTGTTTGTGTTATGCATGCTATCTGAACTTTGGAAAGTGTATCTAAAGTGTGATGACGGTGGTGGCTTGCTGAAATGACTTAAATTCTGCACCCTATGCATAAGATCATTTTTTGTCTCATTTTTGGAATATTTACCTGTTTTCAAAAAATGCTGAATAGGAGTTCTGATCTCCAGTACAACAACAGCACCCTGATTTGTGACCACTGATTTGTCATTCAGTAGGGAGCAAAATCTGTTTCTGTATGTTAACTCTTCTGTTGCCATTCCTTATATTTCCTGTTATTTGTTTGGCAGCATGTTAGATAGAAGTCTTATCTCCTATCATTTAAAAAGAAGCGATGTGTTTGGTGAGGAAATTACTATTTCCAATCTGAGGATCTTAACCATCCCAAGACGAGTCCCCACAGTTGGTTGCATTACGCATGAATACCCAGTAGAAAAGGAGTCGATACTGCAGATAGTTACATCAGAAACAATTCTAAACTGCAAGAAAACGAAGAAAAATAACTGAAACTCCAGATGAACTGGCAGACTGGGCTGTGTAAATAAAATGGCCGGTTAATTGTATTCCCTGGTGAATCCAGTCCAAATGGACCAGACGGGTTGAGTGCATAATAGAACACATGCACCACAGTTTGAAAATCTCTGGGAATACTGAGCTGTCTTGTGCCACCCCTGATGGAGCTGAAATTGTAGTGAACAGAATGCTGGAACCATGTTGTATTATCAGAGGACATGGAACCACTTATTTGAACTAAACACTTAGTGCTGTCATGCTGGTGTGACAGAAAATGGCACTAAAGCACAGCTGAGTGGCTATTTTTGTCTGGATAAATACTCCAGTTTGTCAAGCTTTGTCTTCAGATCTGCTAAAGTACACAGGTAGAGATCAAAATTAAACATTAACAACTTTGTGTTAACTTAAAAAGAAGTAGGAAGTATCCTTCTTCCTTTTTCTTTTTTCTTTTTTTCTTTTTTTTTCTTTTTTTTTTTTTTTTTTGCCATCTACATGCATTCCAAATGTGGAGTAAAGTAACTGTGTTCAAGTTATCCATAAAGGTTTCATGTATTCTATAAACTCAAATTTTGTATAAATTTATTTTTTACTCATTTCTTTACTTTAGTTCACCAGTTTCTAGCACTGATGTTAATGGATGTAGTTTCCAGTGTAAAAAGCATTCCATGTAAGATTCTTAACTTGGTTAAGTATGAGCATAGCACCCACTGATACAATTATACACACTATGCTGGAGCACCTTATTTGCTTCTGTGCCTCTGAACTAAATACAAACTGTAAAATATAAAAGTGAGAGTTACGGTTATCAAGGTTAGAGTCTTGCAGGCTGACAAGTTTGGCCTGGGATAAAAGTGGGAGTTCAAGTTTCCATTCTCGAACTGTAAGTATGATTTTAATATTTGCTTAATAATTTTGGGGGGGGCTTTTTATCATTAAATGTGGCAAAAGTTGGGGGTTAGATGAATGTGGAGAAAATCATACATTTACAATTCATGACTTCTTTGAAACATTTTCTTCAAGTATGTGAAAATGGTCCATTATCCCAAAACATGTTTGTGGCAAGTTGCACCTAAGGAATGTTCTGTGGCAAGCGGAAGAGGGTCAGCACGAAGCTGTTGCCAGTGTTGGGTAGGAGATTCAAGAAAGAGTCAATAGATGATAGAGAAGAGATGGTACTTCAGGGAAATGTTAAGGTGCTGTGAGGGTACAGCTGTTAGTACCCAAGACTGGGTAGGGAACCTCAGTGTACAGACTATGGGTACAGAAGGGCTGTGCTTCTCTGCAAGATACCTCCTGGCTTTCCAGCAGGGCTGTTGCGGTGGGGAAATAATAATTTTTAGTTACAGGATGTACTACATAGAACTATGAGAAGGGGCTTAGTAGCACTGCCTTGAGTATTGTTAATGGGCGTTGTAATTGAGTTCTGCCCAGGTTGCCTTGAAGCCAGGAGAGAACAAGGAGAAAAGATTAAACAATGTTTTCCCTCTCTCATCCCCTAAAAGACAGTGCTCTCAAACTTTCACCACACTCTACAAAACTACAGAAAGTAGTTTCTTTGGAAATGAAAGTGATGTGGTCATTTTTCTCTACCCATTTGTTTTCTTTATTTTTAGTTGAACTCTTCTTATGTGTAGGGCAAATAGTAATATCCAAAATGTCAAAGTTAAGAGTTGAGTATTCCTTTAAAAATGTTGCTCATTCTAAACCTCTAAGAATTAAAATTTTAAGGATTTTTATAACCCATTTTTAAATTCCTCATGATATTTATACCGATTCACAAGTGTTTTTGATTTTTTTGGTTAAAACATACAAAGAGATTGAGTGTCTTCTAAAAAGTGTAGTTTTTGAATGAGGCATACATTGAACAGCAAATTGTGAATAGCTGTAGGGAAATTTTGTCTTCTACTAAGATACTAAGACTTGAGCTGACTTCTGGGAAATCTCCAGCTCATTGTCTGGTAAAATATTACCAGGCAGAAATTGAATGACATAAATTTGAAATGAATAGATTTAGTATAGTAACATAATAGCAAGGATTCAGGACTACGGGATTTTCTTGAGTTGTGTTTCCCTAGTTTGATTTAAAATAGGATTAATGGCTAAGGCCAAGATCTCCCAAGTATTTTGAAGTGGATTTGGTTGATTAGTGAACTTACATTATACTGCATGGCTATCTACTACAATTGTTAAATACAACACTTCGCCATCCTAGTAGCTGGAAAATGTACAGAGAAATACTGAATTATTACAGGTGTGGAATCATTTTTGTTTGTGGCATTGTTCATGGCATAGACAAAAAAAAAACAGGAAGATAGGAAGGGAGTGAAGAGATAGTGTGATAGAGAATCTGGATAGCTTGTGTCCATTTTACCTGTCAGGATTTTTTAATATTAACAATTGGAGAGGATTGTTAAAAGTCATAATCATATTTGAAATGAACAGCAACTATTTCATAATGGTAGTAATGAATGCCTTGCTGTATTCATCTTATCAGGAAAAGAAGACTCCAAGGTTAGTAGATAATATAAAATGATTCACGCTATATGTACCTACTGGAGAAATTCATTACAAGATTCAGAGGCTAAAACCCAAAGTAAGCCAAATGAAAATGAGCAGTGTGCTCCAGTTCTTAACAAGCTAAGGAATGGATTCAGCATCGATCACTTTTCAATCACAGTAGTAATTTTCTTACTAAAAAATTCTGTAGTTCAAGCAGAAGTTGTAGTCTTTTTATGTAGGAAGTCAGTCACATTGGTCAGAACAATTCCTTCAATATATACATATAAATATATTAAACTAATGAAGGATGTGTATAACCAGCAGTATATTACTTACACACCCTGATCATGAGATCTGACAATACTAGTTCAAGTAGAGGTGGATCTCCAAGTCTTGAGAAAATCTAGTTACAGTCTTATCTACATTTTATTTGGGCACAATATCTTTTCTACAGTCTTTAACATTTTTCCAGGTTAATACAAATGTTATTTACACTACATTCACAGAGAAATTTTGTGCTGCATGTAGTATTTTTGTCACTGTGCAGATGTGCTTCCAGTTAGGATGACGTGCCTTTAGCTTTGAGATATAGGAAGCCATACAGCTTGAAATCCTCCCTGTTGGAGACATCTTTAAGGCTTGCTTTTTAAAACAAGTTGCAAAATAAACAAAATCCATCTGTTTTCTGAAAAAAAGAGGAAAAATATGTTGTTTTCACTGTGTTTAATGTGTCTGTTTGCTTAACTGTTGCTTTGGTGAGAAATCTATTACCTCAAAGTTTGTGCACAGCACTTTGCTGTTTTCAAAGGTTTTACTATGTACAAATCTGTCAAAGTTAGGTGGCATTTAGTTGGTGCGTGCAGCTAAGGAATGTGTACTTTAAACAGATATGTCTTAACATTTCACTTTCTTTTCAGCGTGTTCTATTTCCAAGAACCAGATTGGTAAAGAAATACCATTTTTTTGGCATTTTTGTTTGTTGGGTGTATTCAGCCCTGCCTCTGCATGCAGTTCTAATTGATACAAGTCAGAAAATACTACGCAGTTCTTTGGGCAAATCAGAATGCAAGACCATCATGAATTTAGTGTCACTCATTCCTATGATCAAAACAAATGGACTCAGACTAAGAATATAGCATGAGCACACACAAAAATCGAATTTAAAAGCACTGATTTCATTGTGGTTTTTTTTGGTTGTTTGTTTGTTGTGTTTTTGTTTTTTTTTTTTTTTGTCCTGACATGTAGTTTCATAGAATCATATAATTTTGTAAGTTGGAAAAGATTTCTATGATCATCTAGTCCAACCATCTGCATGTCACCACCATGCCCACTGAACCATGTCCCTAATTGCCACATAGACTGGTTTCTTGAAAACCTCCCAGGACACCACTACTTCCCTGGGCAGCCTGTTCCAATGCCTTAGCACTCTTTCTGAGAAGAAATCTTTCCTAATATCCATCCTGAGTTTGAATATCCATATAATAATTGTTCATTTTTCCTTTATTCAGATAATGCGGTTACTTATTTATTTTCAAGGAGAACCAAATGCTAATATTTTGAGTTATCTGACATGTAACTCTCTATTTAACTTAAGTTTTTGTTCTTGCCTTTGATGTGGAAATGAATTCCTCTGCTGCTAGGCTGCATCTTGTAATACTGACAGATACCATGTCAGAATTGCTGTATGTTCCTCAGGACAAACCCAAAGCAAATGTAAACTTCATTATACATTGTGCTTTGTACACAGTTTTACACAGCTTTTCCACAGGCTACACAGACATTTCCAAATGGATTTGTTGAGATGGTTCGCTCTTGAATTACACGATACCAACCTAGCTAATTGACAGATTCTTCTAAATTTTTAATTTTTAAAGCACATTGTTATGTATTTCCCTACTAGGTAGGGTAAAGCATTTTCTTGGCAATACTGGAATGCCCTGAGGATCCCCAAAAGCCTTTTAGAAAATATTTTATTTACTGTGAGGAGGACTTGAGATAACCCTTTTAGGTGTCTGCAAGATTTGTAAAGTATGGTGAGAACAGACTGGCAGTGGATGCCTGCATCTCAAACTTTACTGCGTAAGACTTACTGTGTATGGTTTCAGGCCAATGGCGATACTGTGAGGATTAAGAGTGCCTGTAAAAATAATGTTGACAATGTGACAGCCAGTATGAAGGGATAAGACTGATTCCAATAGATGCTGACCCATGCAAAACTCAGAAGTAAATTTCTTTACTGCTTCTCTGCGGTACCTAAGAATCTTGTTTTACAAGATTTTAAATCTAAAGAGGCGCTAGGTAAAGGCTTAGTGTGATGTTACTGGTCTGATGTGGTGCCATGGTTAGAGTGGTACTGCTTCAAAGGTTCAGCAAGTTTTCCCTCTTTTCGAAAGCATAACTAAACAGTGAAACAACTTAAAGAAAAATAAAATAAATAAAATATAAAAATGTTTCATTTAACACATTTAATCAATCACTGCTACATGAAATTGAGTTGTCCAATATATAAGAAAAAAGATTTCGAAAAAAAGTTGCATGCAATTATGGTTCATCTATCAGAATGTGGATTAAAAAAAAGAACTTTGTTCATGCTGTGTTCTTCTCAGCCCATTAGATTGACACTATTAAGTATGAAGCCATACATCCCTTCTGTAGATCTCTCTTGCTTCTAGCCTGGACAAAAATCCATTTCTAATCTTCTCACATAAGTTTTCTGTGCCAGATCTTGTGCCAATGAACCTTCAGGGTATTTACGCTATTTGTAGACTTGGGTAAGTCTTTGATCATTGTCTGCCCTTCCTGTGTATAGGCTATGGCTGAATGAAGCGCACAGAGGATTGGCTGAAAATTTCAAGGTGTAACTAAAAATATAATGAAGATATAATCAATAAGCTTAAAATTCCTTTCCGTTGTGAACCTCAGACACAGTGTTTATATGCATCAAACAACAGCAAGGTTATGAATCAGTCTTAGCAAGCAGATATCAACAGACAAAATGTACCAGGCAAAAGACTTAATGAATGAAGAGTATGAAACATCCAGTTTAAAACCTACAAGAAACATATCCCAGATTGAAGCTAGTGGGAAAGAACCATGATGCTGATGAGATTTCGTCTACGTATGTGGCTGTACACTCCATTAGAGAGTTTGAAACCTTTTATCTTGCAGGTCAATTCTGCCTCAACTTTAAGATTTTTTTGAATGCTGCTCATATCACATGCCACATACCTCAGTATCACCAGCAGATCAAGGGAGGTGATCTTTTCCCTTTACCCAGCACCCGTGAGGCCACAACTTGGAGTACTAGGTCCAGTTCTGAGTTCCCCTGTATAAGAGAGACATGCAGATGCTGAAAAGAGTCCAGCAAAGGGCCGCCAAGATGATGAAAGCACTGGAGCATCTGTCCTATGAGGAGAGTCTGGGAAAGATGCAAATATTGAGCCTGGAGCAGAGGAAGCACAAGGGGATGTTTGTCAGTGCATACAAACAACTGACACAACAGTGTGAAGAGGACAGAGCCACGCTCTTTTCAGTAGTGTCCAGAGACAGAACAAGAGGCAATGGGCACAAACTGAAACATGAGTAGTTCCCACTGAACATCCAGAAGCACTTCTTTACTTTGTGGATTACTGGCACAGGTTTCCCAAAGAGGTTGCAAGGTCTCCTCCTTGGAGATCTGCAAAAAAGCCACCTGGACTTGATCCCAGGTAACTTGCTGTTGGTGTCCCTGCTTGAGAGAGGGTTGGACCAGATGGCTTGTAAGGTCCCTTCCAACCTCAACCATTCTGTGATTCTGTTTTCTTAAATACTTTCTGTTGGAAGTCATATAAAATTTCATGAAGGTTTCCCACAATTCTTTCAATAAAATCTGATACTGGAGTTAGCTATAGTAATGATACAAGTGGTTCTAGACTGCTACACTAATATATATTCAGGTTCCACCGTAGTTCAGATGCATTATTTCACTGCTTATTTTTCAAATGCACATACACATACAATTTTAACATAAAAAAAAAAAAATTCTTCCCTGTTCACACACTGCTTTAATATTGCCAATATATTTCTTCATAGAAGATGATAGCAAACATCTTTCTTTTCCATATTACTGTATCCAAAGATTTCTTGAATTATGTTTAAGTATGCTCAGGGTAATTACGGTGATCAAATAATAATAAAAAAATCTTCTTTATCTTGGAAATTTTATTTCAGCTGGCTTACATGTACCATCTGAGTCAGATTCAAAATAAAAAATAATTAAAAAAAGGATGTGCAAGTTATCTGACTCAAGCTCTACAGGATATGATTGAAGTAAAGAACATCATCTCCTTTGTTCACCAGGTTTTTTTTTATTAGTATTTCTTTCTGGTCTTCTACTTTTCTGCTCCTCAAATAAGGCTAATTACAAAGGAAAAAAGTTGAAACTGGTGGAGAGAGATCCTTTAAAGCTATTTCTTTTGCAGAATGGAACAAAAGAAAGTACCAAGGGCATGGATAGGCCTTGAAAAAAAAGAAAAGAGAAAAACCATCTAATGAGGGTGTTGAGATAAGTGCTTGTGAAGAAAACTGGCAAAAAAAGGGCTTTTAGTCTAAATCCATAAATAAGTGGGCATTAGATGGGTACTAGAACATTTTTAACAAGAGAGGCCACCAAACTGTATCATCCTATGCAAGAGCTACAACCCTAAAAACTCTGCTTCTTAACAAGATAAGGGCTTTTCTCTTTGAAATATTAATTTGAAAAAGAAATACTTGAAAATTAAGGAGTATTATTCATGTCTGTGAATCCATTATAGAGGAAGACATCATCAAAGCTGCTTTAGATATAATTATGAATGCTGTAGACTTTCTAAAGGTCAAAGATCCTAAACAGTCTGAAGAAATTGTTCACAGTACATGATGGTTCAGGCAGGATTTGACCTTCAGTCTCTCTATGGGTCTTCTAGGCTATGCTAAAGAAGTGGCGCGTACAGCATCAACTACAGAAGAGTTTAGAAGCAAATCATTTGCCCATCCTCCAAACCTATTTCTTAATACTCCTGGGTAATTGGGCACTCAGATGTGCTTGATATCCATAGATGTGCAGGTCAGGTGTTTGAGACTCAGTCTAATTACCGGGGAATGACTGCCAGCTAAGCATTGTCCATTTCAGCTCTCAGTGATGCTCTTGTAACACAAAAAGGAGAAAAACAAATCTGAAAGGGAGAGAAGATAAAAGGAGGGAGAAAAATAAACTATAGTACCTGATCCAAAGACTGTAGAAGTTAATGGAAAGTCCCATTAGCCTCAGTGAAGTTCAGATTAATCCCCATTCTTAACAAGACTGGCAGTTTTTTATCCCATCATGCATTAGATCTCCTCTCACTCATGTGCACCAGGAAGTTTGCATGCACCACTGATCTGACTTTTGAACACATTCTGGCAGATTTAATATTTATGAATCGTTAAGGGAATTATTTGCTTTAGCTTTGTTTTTTCATAGGTTTCTCATATTGTGAAATGTTAAGGGTTTTGAGAAACGTACAGTAACATTAGTCTCCAAAACATAATAATAATACTTTTGCTTCTAAATCCCTTTGACCATAAATAGAAATGTGATGTTTTCATTGCCTGTGGTACGTTTTGATTGTGAATAAGAAAAGTAATGAAATTCATAGTGGAAATCTGTAAACACACAGTGTGTTCCTTTCTTATTCACCTTTAGTGAAACTTCTGGCACATGTTCTGTGCTGCAGATGGTCACATGTACCTAGTGATCAGGTGTTTGAACTTGATTGCCCGCTAGCAGCTTTTGGTGGATTCACCCACAGGTGTCCTACACACGAGAGGGTAATCTTTTGGCACTAACTTTTCACAGCAGGCTACCTGTGTGGCTGATAGTCATTGGCCTTCTTATGTGACTTGCTGCAGCATTTCCCAAATACTGGATCAATGATGAACAAATACAGTAGCATAATGCTAAATGGCTTGTTATTTCCTGCAATTAACTAGAGTTTATTTATTACAATTTACATTCTGATTTACTGAATAGCGAATCTGGATTAACTTGAATTTTTGATGGCTTTCTCTCTATCAGTGATTTTTCTTCTATCAGGGTTTTTCCTGAAAAATCATCAGACTGATATGAGTTTTTTAGAGCACAGATTCTGTAATAGATGGTATCTTCTGTACACTGAAGCTACATATGAAATGGCCACAATATTTTTGTGCTAGATCCAGCCAGAGATGTGATAATTCCTTGTTAGATGGTCATTTATTTCACATTATATGACAAAGTTGGTATCAGTGGAGCATCATAAGCAATTCCATAATTTAATCCTGCCAATACTTGCTTTAAAGCAAATTCTGTTTTACAAACTGAAGACTGCATTCAGTATTCAAACAACACAGTAGTAACTCAGCAGAGTAGACTTGAATTTTCTTTATCACATTTTAAGAAAAATATTTACTGACTGTGGCAGAGGAAGTGGTATAAATGCTCTCTTATTGACATTTGGCACATTTTTCTCACATGTCTTTGAGTTCACTTAGCTAAATAACCACAATTATCAGAAACCACAGACTTCATAGACTCAAACTGTGTTTTGAAAGTAAGATACTTTTGAATTTTGAAAACTATGTATGCAGAGCTATTGCTCTTCTCTACTTGTAACCTATGTGAGTTCAGCCAAAGCTAGGCAATGGACCTACTGAGAATCCTTGGGGAGAAAAACCCGAAACTTGAAGAAAAAAAAAATCTTCCTTGGCCTTTGTTCATCAAGATGCTATAGATCCTGCTCATTGAGATGTAACAGAGTTGAATCCTATCTCAGTGACCGTTGTGTGTAGCAGAAGCCTTAGGTGAATGTTGTTTGTCTGAGACAAAAGAGAAAAACATGTGGATCAAGCGGCTGGTGCTGATTTATGTCGAGGAATAATTTAATAGAATTATAAATTTTATTCCTCTACAAAATATAATTGAATAAAGAATGAGACTAAAAGCATGTTGATAACAAACTAAGTAATTTAGTTGTTTATTTTTTCATAATTTGTGTGCCCAAATGTAATTTTTGTGCTATATGCAGTAAATGTTTTTTTGGTTGAAATGCTGTTTGTTCTCCTGAACATATTTCTTGACACAAGGGAATATAGAAGGCTGGACTTTTTCTCCTATGACAGTGGAATAAACAAGGAGTTTTTTATTCCAATCCTTCTGCCTATACATTTTTTTTTCTTCAATAAAGATAATTATGTTCTTTTAGTATATTAGTTGAGACTTGTAGGGTGGAAACATGCGGTGAGTTGTGAAATAAAAATATTCTGAAATACATGTGTAACCAATTACCTGGGCATTTCTCAGTCAACTTGAAATGCGCTTTCTCGTAAGTTTCATCTCCTGATTAAAAACAGGTATATAATTCTGATCTATTCACTGTGGCATTTGTTGTCTTATTTGTATGTATTGTGTCATATCACATTTCATTCACTTCCATCATCACTGTGAGCAAATTATTTGTACCTGGTATAAACCAGGCCAACATGTCAAATAAATAAAAAGGCACTGCACTGTTCTTAGACAGCTGTGTCACTAAAAGAGAGTCAGCAAATGCTTTTGTATTATCTTCCTCATATTCAAAGTCATTCAAAGCTTATATGCAAAGATACTCAACTTACTTTCTTATGGCTTCCAGTATCAGCTAAGAAAGAACAAATAATATGTACTATTTTTATCATTATTGCCATCTTCAATTGCTTTTCAAAAAAGAAGACAGGAATGACTGCTCATTGCAGCAATAGTAGTTTTCTTTTGATTTTAGCTTTGTATAAACTTTGGATGGAATATTTCTACATTACAAATTACTTATCTCTGATTTTTCAGGAAAGATCTTCATATTTACATCTACTTACTTACAAGTGCCAAATATAGATATAGCCATCTTTACTTACCTCATCAAAACCATTCCCATGTTTGTCATAAGAGGTTCTACTCACAGCAACCCTCCTCAATTGCCTGCCTACATCAGTAAAGCAGTGCCATCCATGTCTTGAATTATTGCAACCCAGTGGCTGTAAGTTTTGGAAAGGCTTCTCCTTTGGGTTTCCAGCCTGTGCTCATTTGGAAAATCACCCAAATAAGAAAAAAACAGACATTTTGGATCACGATTTCTGTTTTTCTCTACAGAAGAGAAAGTAAGAGGAGATGAGATTGCATTTCTTATACCTTTTGTTTATTAATATTAGTGAGATTTATAGTTCTACTGTGTTTTAGCCTCTTTAAGTAGTCCTGTTTAGGATCCATTGGTCTTACACTGTGAATACCAATACAGAACTCAGAACAGCTTCATTACGTTTTGTCTTTTCTTGAGTGTATTTTGTAATATTAACCTTTTACCTTGGTATTCTAGGAAACTGATATTTCCTTGTCTCTTCTGTGTTGCTTTCATTATATTTCAAATCATTCGCACTCTAAGTAATTGTCTTCACCTTCAGGATTAATTTCATTTTTGCATGCTCAGGAGAAACGAGTTTTAAGACTAATACTGGTAGGAGTGAGTTCATCAGTGATACAAGTGTAAGCACATTTGACTACTTTTTCATAGACAAAGGCCCAGCCCAACAAAATATATCCCTTAATTGGAAACGGTATAGGGCAGATATGTGAATGCATAGGATTTCATAATTTCACAACTTCAAGGGACCATTAGGGATGCCTGAGAGAAAGAAACACTTGGACAAATTCCACTGAATAAGTAACAGACAAATATGAAATGATTTTTTTTGTAAGCTAACAATCTGATTGTATTTCCTGTTGAATTGTTAATATGTCTTAATGTCTGCATGACCCTGCTCGTGTGATTTAGTAAACTGATTTCTGCTTCTTAGCGCGTCCGAGTTCCTTTATTTTGCCACTATATGCACTTTGCCTGACTGCTTACTGAAGACAAGCACTTCTTGTGAACGCTGGAAAGCTTCCTGGAACTTTGTGGTGCTCTTGTTAACTGCAACTTTGTGATGTTTTTGTTTTCCCACCATTTAATACTGAAATGATGAAATCTTGAAAAACTAATTAAAAGATATATTGAATTGAATTGAATAAATATTTGGCAATAATACTCATGGAACATAGGGCAGCAATCCATACTTGTCACAAAGAGAAAATTCAAAAGGAATGCAGAACCTGATTCTTTGCTATAATTAGTGTAGAACAGTAGTACCTAGCACCTTTAAAATAATTTATGAATTACTATTAAGAATCAATAGTATTTTAATAAGGCAGTTGTCTAGGGAACAGAATACTCGTATAAGAAAATGAGTGTCAGGATATGGTGTGTCCATTATCATCTTTATCATTATCATTATTATAAATTTGTCTTAACTGAATCAGCAAAGTCACCTCAAGTGCAAGTTTGGTGACAGGTAAAATAAATCAAAACACTATTTTCACTGTTCCTTTAAATTGTTTGTTCTACTTCCATCCCTTTTTTCCAATTAACCACTATCTGTGTATTAATTATACTAAAATTATATTCATTATAACAAATCTTCAGTGGTAGTTCTTCTAGAAAATATGCAGTAAATGTGGTATTGAAATGCATGTCAGAATTGTTGTCTAAACCAGAATGCCCATCCATTTCTTCAATGTGTTTGCAACAAAAATGATAATGTATAATTGAATGGTTGCATGACAAAAGCGACCACGGTGGAAGCTTGGTTTGGTTCTTGACTGTAAAGAAATGGATAAGACAAGCATGTCCAACCCACGGCCCACAGGCTGCATGCACTGCAGCTCTGCTCCGCCAGTCAGTCTGGCCAGCCCTGAGTGCACACCCATCACTCACATCGACCACACAGGAGTGGATGATCAGCACAGTCTGAGCTGAGATCAGGACACGAGGAGCGTGAAGTACAGTGCTAACTCAAGTGATGGCAAATAATTGTATGCATTTTGATACAGTGACTAAACACAGTCCTGTGAACAGTGAGAAATATGCAGTCATGCTTTGAATTTTCATAAAGGAATTTAAGAATAGACTTAAATAATACTGAAAAAAAGTCTTTTTTTTTTTTTTTTGTATATTCGCAACTCCTTTTTCAGTTGATAGAAATATGTGACCTGCAAATTTTCAAATGAAATATATATATAGTTGCAATCAGATATTCAACTCAAAGAAAAAATTGATACTGTCTCCTTAACTAGACTTTTATAAGCCCTCTCTTATCAGAGAGAAACACCCCTCACTTCACAATCACACCTTGTTCATGCCATCACCTTTTGGCAGTACATACATTTGTGAACAACTATTTTCAAGAATGAATCACAGGAAGAGTAAAATTTCATCAAAAATCTCTGATGAATACATTGAGAGCTCATTATCAATTGCAGCCTCTTCCATTGAACCAAACTGATGCATTATTTTCACAAAAACAGGGTAAGATGCCCCACTAGTTTTATGTTTTCATTGCTTTTTTTTTTTAGTAAATAGATATTTAGTAAATAGATATATTAGTAAATAGAATATTTACTAGATATATAGATATAATTAGTAACTAGATAATAGATATATTTAGTAAATAGAATATTAGTAAATAGATTTTGTTTTGGTTGTATATATATAAATAGATTTTGTTTTGGTTGTATACATGCACTATATTATATACTTCATATGCAGCCCATGATGATTCTTCACTCAATGCAGCCCAGGCAAGCCAAAAGATTGGATACCATGGGATAAGGGAACCTTGTTATGTTCTTTGAGAGTAAGAACCTAACTAGACTTAATACTGCACTCTGTGCTGTTGTGATGATTCAGATTGCAAGGTCGCTCCTTTGATTCCAAACCACTGGCAGCTCATGTTCAGCCTTTGATTTTAATGCAAAACAACTGGCACCCAGACACGAAAGTTTAGAATGGAAATGCAGAGCATATGCAATAGTTGTTGTTCACTGAAAACTTGAAGATGATGCTCTGTCATTGGCCCTCTCAGAAGATGTCCCTTCTTCTGCCTCAGTACAGTGACCTCCCCATTTGATAGACAGATGGCTCATAAAGTACCTCTGCTCTGAATACAGTCAGGCAGTGAACTTTACTGAGCTGTGGAAATGACTTGGTATTTTCAGAATGTGAGCCTTGGGTAAAGTAGGATGAGGCAAGCAGGCAATGCAGCGTCCAGATCCCACCATGGCACTTTGACGTGACAGCAGATTTGGGGGATGGGGAATCTCTTTCCCAAACTCTCCCAAAGGGTCTTCTACCTTCTTAGCTTCTCCTAAAACAGAATATTTTTGTTTTGACAATTGAAGAGCTTTTGCAAGCAAGTAGTATAGTATATCTTTCGTGAGCAAAGAAGTATAAGCGTTGCTAAGCCTTTTGGTCAACAGCTAGTGACTGGACTCCCTGTGTTGCCACACATTTTTGGCCCTCTTGTGGAATTTGATAAGAAAACTTAGCACAGGTGTTATCTGGCTTCTTCTCAGCTCAGTTTTGAAAAGGACAGCAGAAAACTGAAGTTAGCCTTCTATACCGTGCAACAGCTATGTATTACTTCCCCCATTTCTAATTGTCATTACCCAGTACTTGTTAGTTCTCAATGTTACTGCTTAAAGAAGTAGATATCTAGGGAGGAGATCAGGTTTCTGCCACCTACCAAGCTCATGCTTATTTAATAGCAACTGTTCTACCGATGACATCCAGAACTTCTCTCTCACATTTTCAAGACACCCACTGCAGACGTTTTTTACATGGTAAAGGCCATGCAAAGTGACACTACAGACCTGTGGTTTGGCACCTGAGCTAATCTTTGCTGAATCCTGATTACTTATGTCATTGTCTTTATCTTTCACAGGATCCAGAGATATATGTGTCATCACATACCTAGGCATGTGTGAGGATGATGCGATCTCACTAACACATACGGATTTTTCTCCTAAAGCAAGTTTATGCAGGTGCTTTAAAAATCCATTGCTAATGCAATCTATCTAGGTTTGGACAAATGTGGAAGCAACCTCCTTGCTGGGACTGTACCTAGACCTAGCAAGATCAGAGTGAAGACCAAAGAAATGCTGGGTTCTGTAATTCCGGGGATGTTGATTTCAAGGCAGAGGAGCTAAATGACCCTGAAGCCTCTTACATCACATGGATATCAGTTCTGTCAGCTCTACAACTGTGTAGGGAGTTCTGTCCCAGCTGAGTGAAACTGCAGCTGAGGTGCCAGTCAGTCTGAAGCTGAGATTCTCATGGAGTGTGCTGGGAGACCACAAGGCGTCATAAGAATCTCTCTACATTCAGTCCTGGAGAGGCCTCTCATTGCTGAATGAAAAATCAGTTGAGACAACCTCTGGGCCTAGCAAGCTTTTTAAGGTGCATTGAATACAACAGACATCAGTTGTATAGTTGTAAGTGAATATGGGTTAACAATTTGGACACAATTGTCTTTAGCCATTTGGCATTGTGGCACTGTGAGTTTGAACGTGATAACCATGAGCTCATAGGCATATCAATAAAATATATCAAAAAGATCTGAGATCACTAGCCAGTTGTTGTGTGTTTTTTTTTTTCTTGGAGATGCAACAGATTTACAGTGGTACAATGGAACAGATTCACCGTGTAAGTGATAAAGAAAATCAAGATATGTTGTGAAGTACATTCATAAAATTGCATTCAAAGATGAGTCCACTTCATTATAATTCTATTTAGTAAAAGGATCTAAGTTGTAGAACACATGTAAGATCATTAGTATGTATCTGGTAGGACACCTGCAGTTTTTATAACCTACGCAGAATTTTTAGACCTAAGTTTCACATTTCAGTTAATGCTAAACTGTTGCAACAAATGCTGCTTCATCAGCATTCAGATTGAGATCTAAAGTGGAAATAGGAAAAAAAAGAAGGAAAAAAGCTAAAACTTAGGGTGGAAAACCCAAACAAAGAAGACGACTCAACAGGTCTCTTTCTAGTGGTACCACAAAACTTTAATCGTCCTTGTGGTTGAGTCTTTCCTTCTGATAAAACTTGGATGGGATGAGGTATTCAGATTTAGGACTGTTTTACTTCTTTTAGCCAACAAAGTTCATATACAGTTATATAGGATGTAAGTTGCACTTGCAGCCAGTGAATCATAGTGTAAATTAGACCAACATGTGTAGCTGAAGTTTTGTGCTTATATTGCTGAATGTTCTAAGAATATAATCATTTTGGCATAGGATATTTTCAGTGACCACCCAAAACTTTGAAAACAGAGTGATTCACACCAACATTACACAACTTTTTAGGACAGAAAATGAAAGAAATGCTCTATTCTATGGGTCTGAAGAACTTTCTCTTTTAAAATTTACTTTGTATTAATTATGTCTGATGTTTCAGAGAGTGAGAGTTGTTTGTTACCTATGGCAATGAGGTAGTGAAATGAGACATTACTGAGATAGAAAACAAATATGTGTCAGCATATCAAATAACATGGATATTGGTAGCCTAGATATATTTGCTTGTTTGGAAAGCTATAGTTGATATTGTGAAATTAAAATTCTGCATACTGGTCTTAGCTGTACCATATTTCTATTAAGATAACAACACTGAGGTGGTTGAATGAAAAGAAGTGGAATTTTCATCTTGTGGCATCATAGGAAAAGAAACTACAAATAAAATATCTTAAACTATTCTGCAGCTAATAATGATAGAGCTACTGAAGTGCATTTCAAAAGCCAAAAAATCTGAGCAACACCCTATTCATTTGACAAAATAAGGAAAAGGCTTATGTGAGATTTATATGCTACTTATATAAATATATATTTTTTTCCACCTTGTTTTAAAGATCGCATTTCTCTAGTAGTGCACTGAACTACAAAATTCAGAGGGAATTCCTTCTTTGACACAGGGGAAAGAAGGGTCTCCAACTTTCGGGCAATTAGTTTCTGTTTTGATTCATTGATGCCATTTAATAGCTGTATTTTTACAGCCTGTAGGTTGTTCTTTTTTTATCTTTTGATCCCATGGAAAGAGAAGCTGTCTTTCTTACAGCCAAAGACAAGCTGTTGAAATGGCTGCCAGCAGAATTGTGGTGTTAAAAAAAATTGCCTTGCAAACTTGAAATGGTTGAGTCAGTGGGAAGACTTTAACGTCTTCTACTCTACCCACTTGGATGCCTGTTTCCCTCCCTCCTGAGCATCAGCTTTGTAAGTATTAAAACAGTCACGTTACCAATAATAAATGAAAAATATTGCCTTCTAGCATCTCTGCTATATTAGATACTTAATATTTCACCTCCTCTTTTATACTGCTTTAAATTGTCTGTTGTGAGATTTGGACAGGAATTCCTCAAACTCTCAGGGCTCACTGCTGCACTGTGCAAGTATTAGATACACACAATGCTTAGTGGACTTTACGTTGTAATTTATCAAATGTAAGAGAAACAGCCCTTATCTTAGCAAGGATAATTCATGGTGGGAGTAGCTGTTCCCACAATGCATGCAAAGTACGGTTATCAGCTGGAGCATCTGTATCCATCTGCACACCTCACAGTATTTTGTTTTCACTGATGCCCCTGCCTAGAGTGCTCTTACTTGTGCTGTTCATATTCAGGACTGCCAGAACTTCTGTATTCACTATTCTTAGAAGAGGCTTTGAAATTTATGGGAAAATGCCCCTAGATTTCACCCTTAGTGACTTCTTTTTTTAGATTTCTTAGAATCCTCTAGCTCAGAGTTCTTTATATTTTTTAAATGTTAGAAAAAGAAAAGTACTACAGATTTTCATTATTTTTACAGTTTCCAAAGTACTTCGTATCTATCTTCCTAAAGTAGCACATATTGTACTGCCATATATATAGTGATCCAGTACTGAGACCACATGTTTTACTGTGATATGGTGACTGCAAATGCTTTTAATTTCAGTGAGTGACTGTATTTTATACTCAAGCAACATTTACAGAGGTTTCTCCATCCTTACCTTCTACACTGCTAGTGAAAGTCTGTTATATTCATACCTATGTATTCTGTTCTCTTCTTCATAGTTTTTACCATTGCATCCATTCAGCTTCCATCAGGATGTTAAGCAGCGTGCAGATGACTAATGTCTGCTGTGCTTCTTCTTGGATTCCAGAGAGGCAGCACTGCGCTCAGGAAGGTTAAAAGAATAGAACCTTCATTTTGAAAAGGTTGTAGTAGAGGAGGAAGCTCAAAGGTATATACTGTGTCTTGAATAGGCACAGATGAGGTATCTGGTGATCTCAACAATGAACAGGCACTCCAAAATCTGTATCTTACATGTGGACAGAACTTTGCTGGTTATTGAAAGCTCCAGTGAGCCAAGCAGAAAACTGTTGTAAAAAGTCATCGTCACCAGTATGAATTAGGCTGTCTTTCAGAGTGATATTCTTTGTGTCAGCAACCAAATTCTCCAACTTTTGGTATTTGCTGGCAAAAAAAGAACAAGGGGGTGATGGATAGATTTGATGCACCTGATACACAGTCACTTCAGTGTTTTGTATTGGTTATGTCATACATATTTTATCATATTTCTATAGCAGGCTGACAACCATATGGCAAATGCAATTTTGAAGAACAAGTCATGGCTTAGCAGGGTTGTAAAGTCATTTAGCCAACTGAAGATATTATTCAAAATGCTCCTATAGAAATGAATCAACTACAGAATTCCACTTCTTTCTTAACACCTCAAATGAACAAGAGGAATTGTTGAAATTGAAGAATTAATTATAAGAGCAGCCAACTGTATATATAATAATATATAAAAATCTTATATGTTATATCTTATATATCTTTATATTATATTATATTATATTATATTATATTATATTATATTATATTATATTATATTATATTATATTATATTATATTATATTATATTAATTATATTTATTATATAAAAATCTTTTTAAAAGCTTTTATTTTGTAATAAGTTTGAGCACATGCTAAAATTAACTGACAGCAAACAATTTAGTACAGTTGTTGCTCTTAAAAGTGAAAATCGTGGTAAAATATAAAATGTTGGTTCTTTTTTGAAGATCTAAAATTTCTCATCCATTTTTAGTTAATATGAAAAGAAAATGGAAATTCAAATGAAAAAGGAAAAGGGACTGCATGCTAGGTGTTTGTAATGCTATGTTAAAAACATAGCCTGGTTTTGATAAAACTAGGAAATATCTGTGAGGGTTGTTTCTTGACACTGAAAAGTGGCTCTTACTTAGTCTTCCTAGTCCTTTATGTCTACAAGGACATGCATTACTTTTCTCATGTTTCCATGTTATCTTCCTCTTCAGTCCCTGTTAATGTCTTCTCCTGGTCTTATCCTGCTGTGACTGAGCATTACAAAGTTTTTCACGCCTCCATGCGCAAGTCCATCAACCAATTAGTTTTAAGAGCACATGATACATATAGATGGCATGGCAGTGGGTTCAGACCTAGGTCAGCGTCCTCCAAGCTTTCAGTCAATATGAAAAAAGTATGGGCCTACATTATCAGTTGTATCGATTTAGAGAGTAGATTTTTCATTGTTATTTCTTTTTCAAACTTACTTCCAGCTGTGATCACTGTTGTTATTCTTCTTTTTATTTTGGCATTTGCCACGGAATTTCTCACTGGGACAAACACTTTTAAACAAGAGCTGGAAGTGCATTTGAGAATGGGTCTCATCCTGACTCTTCATAGCTTTTTGTTGCACATCTTGCATATATGTACTTTAAAACACTTCAGTAGAATTACAGTTTTTACATCTACGCAGCTTCTTTTTTCTTCTTAAAAAGCTTGGAAGGTTTGTGTGGAAATCTTTTCTTGGCCAGTGCCTTTTGTGTGAGTCTGCCTTAAAAACATATCTTACTTGTAAAGAAACATAGAGCACAATGGGCATTGTATTTTAATTGATTTACAGTGTCAGTTTTTCTAAATCTAAATCAAATAATAAGAGACTAATTATTACTGATTATATTTAAGATACACTGAAACAAATGTGAGTAAAACAGTGAGATGTGCATTACAATGAACGCACCTTGGCATTTTGGTGATTGAGGACTTGGGATCACATGCATCTCTGTTGGCAGAAGAATGGGAAAATGCTTTTCTGAAAAATTTAGTGTCTATTTTTTTTCCTCCATTGCCATCTCAAATAGGATAAACTTTTATGTTGAGAATTTTGTCTCTTAATTTATAGCAAAAAGGGAGATTATACCAGCATCATCTCTTTAACTTTACTTAGTATGCTGATGCTTACATTTGACTGTCTGGATGTGATCTACCTCTGTCTTGCATTAACTTGGTATCTTATTCTTTTATAATTTCTATTTTGTCATTTATGATCACAGTAAAATTATAAAGCCGTTTTTTTTAACTAAAAAGATAAGTAAGCTAAAGATTTTAAAACAAATACAGCTTGATGTTATTACAAACTTTTTAGAATATAAAATGACATGGTACTAATGATTGTTAAAGCAACATAAATCTGGAAGCAGCTCCATTCTGGATCTGCAACTTGAAGGTAGCACTTATTTGCAAACCACTGTCCCTTCCTTCTCTTTCACTTCTACTTTCTCCATTCCTTCTTGCGAGTCTTGTGAGGTAGATGAGAAGTAGATTATAAGTTTAAGTTCTCTTGAAATCTATAAAATTTTCCCTTTGATATTTCCCTTTGAACTATCAGAAGTGTCTGAGATCAAAATTATTCAAAACAGTCGGTAGTTACTGGGTCAGCCTAAGTGTCGTTGTACGCTACAGCTGGCTTTGTTTCCAAAGGACACTAAAGTCCTACTAGAGGACTATGTAGGCACAAGCACATTTTTGAATACTGAACAGTACAGGAAATCATCAGTAAGAAAGGGAAGGTTTTACATATCTTTATTTTCTGTTGGTATGTAATTATCTCTACACCCATCACTCCCTTTGTCAGTGTGGTGCTTTAAGCTAATTTCCAGCAGTGTCTTATGGCCCAGACCTTAGTATCTAGTCTTAAGCACTTGTATAATTCTGCTAGTATCAGGTGGCAATGTTAATTTGCTTAAGATTAAGCACATGCCTAAACACGACAAAAGCATATTCTGGAAAAAACACCTTTTACAAGGTGTTATTAGAGAACTGACTTGACATTATACCAATTACAACATAGGAAGACTTTTGTTTGGTTTTAGATTGACATCCAGAATATTCTGTTCTCAAGTACACTTCTTTTTGTACATTCTGTGGAGATCTATATGATAAGGATTCTTGTGCTAAGACAGACCTTGTGAATTTAAATTGAAAACTACAAGCATCTTCTTGCAGATGTTAGGTAGTTTGATGGATCATGCATATATGTATAAAGGATTCTGTCTTTTTTTGTTGCTGTTCACAAGAAAACAGAAAGTTGCAAAAATGTGAAGCTCACTGAAACATATATATATCATACTCTGAATTCAAAGTTTTATGAAATTATCAGAGGTTTTACTTGTCCAAAGAATTTCAAAATACTTTTATAGTCCATAAGCAGAGCTGATCTCAGAAGGAATGCAAAGGTGCTGTTATAGCTCTTGAATAAAGCCTAGTTAGGATCCCACACAAATTTCAGAAGTTCCTCAAGCCTCTCACATATCTATACTTATACAGCAGCCATTAGTGAAGATATCTCCAAAGGGAAGAACAAAATAAAAGCCACAATCACTCCACCTCCAAACCCAGACCTATTCATTTCATAGCAGAGTCTGAATCAGAGGACTGACTGTCTAAATAGAACTAAGAAGTACTATTTAGCCCCAATCAGACACACAGCCAACAACTCAAAATACACGTAGAGAGCTTTTCAGCTTCAATGGAATTATCTTTTACTACATACTGAACTGTCATTGTATGAGTAGCTTCAAGAAATATGAGCTTGAAAAAAAAAATTCAAGCTATAAATAAATAATTGACTTCAGTGTACATTTTAGGAGTTAAAATTTACCAATAATATTGAATAAAAATCAGGCCACAAGTTTTCACATCCTAAAATCAAACTAAAAAAATCAACACATTTCCATATTTTCTGAAGAAATTGCTTCTGTTGTTTCTACTTTCATTGAAGGAGGTTGATACTATTGTAACTGCATATAATATAATAAATACATGTACTGTAATACATAACTCATTTTGAGATAGTTCTGATACTAAAAAAAAAAATTTTAAACATGATCTACTTATCCATCCTTTTTTCCAGGAATGTTGATTACCTGTGACTGATAGAATGGGGGCTTTTAAAAGGTATTTCCTCTCTAAGTTAAAGCAACTACTATCCAAGATAAAAACCTCAATCTATGTTTACGTATCCAAATGACTTGATATTTTAGAAGTAATAACTACTGTAGATAATGGAATCTCCTGAATAAATAACTAAGTATTGATTATGAGTCTTCCAGGTGATTATTTCACTGTAAAATACAGGCATTTTATCAATCAAAGCTAAAAAAAACCTGTTCTGCTTTTCCTTTATTATCAAACTTGATGAACCAGATTGTTGTTAAAGATCATCTCCAACCTGTGTTAACATAAACAAGCTTAGATGGGTTTTTAAATAAAAAAAAAGAAGAAAAAATTTTGCCCAAATGAATGCAAACTGAGGAATTCTGAGCTAGGTAGAGTAGTACTGTGGAAAGAGACAATTCAGGAAAGTCTTTTTTCAGTTTCGCTTTACTTTAATTGAACTATTGACCTTGCAAAAAATATTCAGCTTTTTATGAGGGTTATTTTTTTTTTTGGAATGCCTTTCTGTGCCTGAGCTTTGAAACATGTATGATCAGACCCAGCTTCTCTCGGAGGCTGCTAGGTTTTCTAACTCACCGTGCTGGAAAACACACCAATCTTGGGAAATCAAGCTAATGTCTCTCAGCTGTGCAGAAAAAGTGTGAACAGCTCTGTCAAATGAGCTACCCCCATCTTCTTTTTTTCAGGCAGCATCTTATACTTGAGCAGTCACTTCACATTTGCCATTTGAGCAGTTGTGATATAACTGCTGTTTTATTGCCGGTAGGAGAGTTTCTGTGAGGGATCGGAAGCTGGTCTTTCAGCTACCCTGGCCAAAACGGGTTTTAATCACTGGACTCCATTACTGGTGAATGAGTAAAAAGTCCTGACAGGATAACAAGAGAATATGAACACATAGCTCTGGCCTAAAGGTTGCTAATTGACCAAGTGGTAATACGAGGGGAAGTATTTTTCAGCCTTGAAACTCTTTACCCCCAGATAAGTATATTAAATGCCATCAGTTAACCCTTTGAGTGCAGTGACCCAGTGCTGCCAGGGACGTGTCTGGTATGATAGACCCTCATGCTTCCTAATCAGCAGTGACGTATGGAATACAGTTATAGGTCCAGATCGGTGTTCCTTTGTTGGTTGCTAAGATATCTCTGGGCATTTAAAGGTTAGACACTAAATTGTAAGTGTACAGCAGCACTGGCTTAAAAACACATAAAGAAATACAGTAAATCAAAAGAGCAGTCAAGAAATAAATTATAACATTGTAAGGTGAAGAAAAATAAAATCTAAAGGATTTTTCTTTGGAATCAAGTAGATATTTGTTGTTGTTTTATTAGATCTCTTCTATCCAGATTGTTCCCTAGTGAGTGAGTATATTTTCTGAGAAAACTCCAGCTTACTACCTTCTCATGTTCGTATCATAAATATTACTAAATATGTAGAAAAACATTAAAGCTGTTATGTCATGTGGGGATAAATTTATGAATAACAAACTGGACTTCATAGAAAAAAATTCCAGCCCTGCAAGTATAATTTCTGTACATTATTTTTTCTGTGGTATCTTAGTCATTAATTTACAGGCAGAGAAGTTCTGTTTTATTCTTAATCGTGTTTTTTTTCCTTTAGTCAAACAAACAAAAATAACCAACAGTGGAAGGTTCTGTACTGATCTATGTGAGCAGAAAAAGACATTAAAGATTTCACTTTTGCAGTCTTGAGAGATGTTTGAAGTCAAAATTGTCCATTCTGAGATGTAGCAACTGCTTAGCAGAAACTAGAATCTTCTTTATACTTACATTATGTAGGACATTACCTCTTGTCTAATTTCACTGAAATTACTGGATAACTTATCTAATATGACAGCAATCAGAAGATTCATTGATGGCAAACTCAGCCATGTGGAAGCTGTAATCATTTGACACAGTAGTCATTTTACTACTTCACTTTGTCTTCACTGATATAGAAGTATGTATTTATATTGTATTGTGTCATGACTAGTTCTCATGTTCATGGAGGGCATCTTACAAATAACATGTATTTGGCCACCAGAAAACATTTCAATTGCCTTGAGGCACCTCATAATGTTACATTAATGAAAATTTACAAGCTGATTCGTTTCTTATCATAAACTGTCCAAAAATTACCTTTAGGGAAATGATACAAACTTGCAACATCATAAATAATAACGTAGTGGTAGGAGTGAGTATAAAATTTAAGATCATTTTGTTTGGAACAGGGAAGAGATAGGGAGAAAATATCTCACTTTCATAATTTCAATGTGAGTATTTTTTCATAGGATAACATCAAGACTTACAGACATAGATAGCAGCAACTTACAAGATATATTGTTGAGTTTCAAATGTGAGATGTGTTACACAGGCATGCCAAAACCAACACTCCCCGTCTGAACTATTTCAGAGAGCCACGTGCTGGTTCTTTGGGTAAATCCAAAAAGCTGAGTTAAAAGGCAGGGATTCCCCTGAGATTTGCAGTCATGAGACATCATGGGCTTTGCACGTTGTCTTTGAGCTTGAAGAGCTGGTACAGTAATGAACTGGTACAGCACTGTCTCTTAAAAAGGAACATCAGAAATGCAGGGGAGAGAAAGAGAGATTTGAGCAGTGAATAGGTGAGTGCATTACATGGCAGTGCACATCAGCAATTGTGTAATACATACTGTATTTAAACTTCTCATTTAAAAAATCCTTTCAAAGCATCAATCAGTCATTCTTTGAACATGCTACACTATATTAACTCAGACTGGAGCAACATAATTCTGTGCACCCACCATTGTCTCCAGCATCCACACTGTATTACTGCAACCTGATCTACAAATACTAAGTGGCAATCTAGCAGGGGATATTCTAGAAGAGGTCCCTTGGTTACATTCCAGTTGAATATATTGCAGGCCTGTATGTACTTGGGCCCAAACTAAAAGGCAGCATGAACCTGAAGTCTTCTCTGTACAGTTGACAAATGGGGATTTGATTGCTTAGCCAAACGCTAGAGAGTCTCTGTATTGTCCAGTTTCCTGCCTGTGTTCATTTTGGTTTCTTGTAGCTTAGTATTGACACTCACAAAAAGTTTTAGCATGCCTGGAAATGGGAAAGGAGCATTCCAGGTGGATATTCACATGTGAGAGCTCACCAACTGCAGCTCAGTTGCTACCACTACTTATTTCAGAGATACATGACCATCTACAAAATGCAAAATGCTGTATATGTACCAAATAAAAACTGGATGTCCAACCCACAAGGCAACATTTTTGCTAGTATTTCACTGTTATCATTTACAGTGTTGCACCTTACAAGTGTAGATTGATGAGATGTGTAGTTTCCTGCCATACAGGTGCTAGACGTGGTTGACTTGGAAGCACGCTGAAGATGCAAATGAATGATAGCATTATATCAGTATCCATGTTGCTTTTAACCTCTAAAAAGGGTACATCTCATGTCTTTAGATTACTAATAATCAATAATCATCATATTGACCTTGTCTTTAAATTCTAAAATATACCATCACTTTAAATGTAACTGAAACAGCTGCTACGGTGTGTATTTTCTAGGAGGAATAAAAGCACTCCCATTTTGAAATGTAGAATGTAGAATCAATTTGGTTTGTCTTGGTTTGTCTTGCATACTCTGAGCTCCAGAGTTGCCTGAGAGCTGTGTCTTGCCTTCCCCTATGGACATGCACTTCCAAGGTTCCTTTCTTCTGTGAGACGTCAGAGCAGGTCAGTCGGAAGTCATATTTTTTATATTTGTTTTAATCGGTTTTGGTTTCTGCATTTTAATAAATTTAATCAGATTATGGTTACTTGATCCCTAGGGGCTCAACTCTAATTTGCTCCTACTGCCTGGTCTTTGGTTAACTAGATATAGACATGAACCATTCCTGGCAGCGTTCCCTACACATTAGTTTGAGAAGCCATCATTTCTGTAACCGTCACTCTTGCCTTCATTCAGTCACACCTTTGAGATTTCCCAATTATACAAGAGGTAGAAATTCCTCATATCAAATTCCACTTTCCTGTGTATGCCATCTTTATCCCATCATGTAGTGCACATCATTCTGAACTTTCTCATTACTCCTGCAGGTAGTGATGTGTGTGCTCATGCAGATGGCAGTGAAATCTTTATTCAGCCTGTACTGTATCTTGCTCTCACTATAGAGCTCTTTGTCCATCACTTCTTTGAATTTTTTTAACACAGACTCACAACTGTCATCAAATAGATGAAGTAGGAACTAGTAGGAACTTTCAGATCTGTTTTTTTTTACATCTTTCCTTTAGCCTTTTTTTTCTGAGCAAACAAGACTGTCACAGTTTCCCAGGGAATATATATGTGCATTTGTCTCCCTCCCCTGAATTTGTTGACCCAGTTCAACCAAATCTTATGGAAAGACTCAAACTGTATAGTTCACTTTGCCTGAAACAAGGCATCTGGGAGGTGTGAAAGACCATCAGTGATCTACAAGACAAAAATTGCAGTGTGAATTCAACTGAGATTATATCCCAGAGGATTCATTCAGGGAAGATTATTTAGAAAGAACTAACATAGACTAGCTTTAATTTCTGATAAAATGCAATACAAAGACAATTCAGGAGATATTATTGCAATTTTACATGAAACTACCCATTATTTCTTCATGTAAGTAACATACCTTACTATTCAAAATGAAGCTGTGTGGGTGATCAGTAAAGAGTATAATCCTCATCTTTACTATAGACTTTGTAACATAGGAGTAACATAAAGATGAAGTAACAAGTGAAAGAATATTTCCTTAGCTTTTTTTATCCTTTCATGTTAAGAACATTGTACTAGAAAGAAGCATTTGACTGCTGGGTCTGATCCCTACTAACAATGGAGATCACACTGTGTAATCCTTTTAAGGAACTGGCCAAGATCCACATATGGAACAAGAGTGTTTCCTGCCATGCATTTTGCTCTGCATTGGACACACCTGATGCATAGCAAGATCTAGTTGAGAAAGTGAGAAAATACTATTTAGTAAGACTTCTAAATGCTTACTATCTGTTTACCAGAAATATCAATTTAGACCAAACATTTAAGATGGAGGTTTGTTCTGAGGTTCGCTTCATACTTCATTTCAGGGCTGAAGTTCAATCATGGGAAATTATTAGTAAACATGGAGCTGCATGAATAATAAAGATGCTTACAAGGCACAAAATAAACACTCAAATTATTTAGAATTCTGTATGTAAGGATAATGTAGAGATTAGAAAATAAAGTGAAAATTGTATGATTAAGAAGGAAGAAAAGTGTTAATGGTCACTTTACATGTAATATGATAAAATAATTGTATCTTAATTCCTTGCTTTTTCTGGAATCTCAGTGTTCAGAAAAAGAAGTCCAAATATTAGAAACTGTTTCTTATTTTCATCATTTCTTTTTTGTGCTTTTGTTTATCACACAAGTTTAATTTTTTCATGATATATTTTAATGTTTCCTAAACAAAATGTAATTAGCAAGCATTTGATGCTTTGTTCATTAGTTTTCTTTTCCCAAATAGTTGAAGAAAAAAGCATTTCTTTTTTTCTTAGAACGGCTTGATTCCATTGACTTAATTAGTGCTATTCCAGATTTATAGGTGTTAATGTGTTTGTTTTCTGATAGTGTTTAGAATAGATGTTAACAAAGTAGTCACCATTTTCCTCTGTATTTAACAGGTCTGATTTTGTAGTCAGAAGTTAACTTTTCAATCTCACTTTACTCACTGTGGAAACTTTCATAATGTTATCTGTCTTTTCTCTTCAGCTGTCTCTCTTTGCAAGTCTACCAAAATTTTAAAAGTTTAATTACATCTTCTATCTGTCATTTCATTTCTCTTGTTCCCCTGAATACATAAAGCGAATTCAGATTATCACAGAAAATAATAATCAAATGATTCAAGAATCATCTACTATTCATAGGTAGAAGGATGAAATAGCCCACATGACGAAATACAAAATAGAGTTAAACACTCAAATGTTGCCCAGGATCTTTCAGAAGCCTAGGGTTTATTTAATGTACGAGAGAAGACAAAAGACTAATGTGTTTGCTTTTTCTTTATCTTACTGCATAGAATGCAAAAGGACTTTCAAAGCATTAAGATCTCTTCAGATTGCGCAGTATGAAAGATGATTGTTGTAACTGCTTTGCCTCTTTGGTGTTATTCTCAAATTCAAAACTCAAGAAGATGTAGTTTTCTGAAAAAGTCTGCTGCATTAGACGTCCAGTTCTATCGTATTTGAGGCAGATTGAGTAGGCTGGAAGCTCTCCAGTTTGTCTGTGTATTTGTTCAGATCAAAACAATGGTCATAGGGAAAGTCACTGAGAGAGATGATTTAATTTGCTTAACTATTAAAATAATGTACACAATGATATTGTCACACATAATTTCCATTCAGTGACCCCTATATGTGTTTGGAAGACACCAGTATCTTACTAACCTCAAGAGGCACTGTAGTTACTTTGGGCTGTTATCAAAGAATTTTTAAATGGTTATGAATGTTATTTCAAGGCTCTACTTTAACATTTATTGTCAATTTTAAGACACAAACTATTCATTAATGCAGTTAAATCGGTCTTAGCTGTACAAGGTATTGACAGTCCAGCACTCTTAGGCCTACTCATTCACTGAGCACTCAATCCAAACAAGAATAAAAAATTAACTGAAAGGAAAATCATGAGGATGTGAGGAACAATTTAATCACAAGGCCCAATCTCATGACCTCTTGACATGTTTTGATTCTTAAACATGCAGGTAGACCTGTAGTACTATGATTTGCATCTTTTATCAAATAACTGCGTTTGTCAAATACACCTTTTCTGTGACTCACTGTTACACGGGAAATTAATAAAAGAACATTGGCTCTATTAGCAATGTGTTTCTCTTCCTTGAGCTTTATTGAGAGTTATCGCGCATTATAGTTTGGTGACAGTGCTAGAGAAAAGTGAAGACAGAACTGACCTCTCATAGCATTTTTGTGACCATGGGGCTCACACAAGCAGCTTGGCATCTGCCGGCACATCTTTAGCGAGTTGGCAGCCCCAGCGCCCTTTGCAGGTTGCAATCAAACCTGCCTTCTACAGCAGCCTCTTTCTGGCTGATTAAGTTTAATGTAATTTTAATTAAAAACCACAGTGTCAAAGGGTTTAGCTGCTCGAGAAATGAGCACAGATTGTGGCACAGTGGCAGCAGTCACTTGGAAAATGGAAATGCATCCTGACAATATTGTGTAGGGGCCAGATAAACAAAGCTGCAGCTACTGTACCTTGCAAAAAGCTGGGAAAGACCATCATTGCAAGGATCCTTATTCAAAAATAAAGTATAGAGCAGTTTTGGTTCTTGTCTTTTAGCAATTTTAAAGCACATCTCACCAACTGAGTAGAGTAATAACTGTCAAGAATTAAATTCAGCCTTTCCTTTCCTCTACATTTTTATATTTGTACAGTGAGATATATAAATCTAGGTTTCATTTTCAGTCCTTGTTTATTTTGAATTGCAAAAGATTTGCTTCGTGCAGTAGACTAATACAACTTTTCTCCTTAGGCTATACTGAAAAAAAAAATCCTGAGATGAGAAATTTTACCAATGCTGAAAGCAGGGAGTGTTTTTCTTTTATCTGCTTCCAGCCTTTCTTGTCCCTTGAAGCCGATCACAAGGAGATTTTAATACTTTACATATTGCAGATATTGAGCAACATTTGGAGCACGACCAAAAAAATCACTCCACTGACAAAAGGTTGCATATCTGCTATGTTCAATTTCAGCAAGTCCAAGCATACGTGGAGATACTGTTAATAGTAGTTTCTCAAATAAGTATATCTTATTTTTTTAGTTGCCATATTTTTTTAGTAAAGAAAATTGCTTGGAAGTTATTAAACATCCTTATCTTGGCAGACGTTGTTAGTTTTGAAACCTGTCCTTTGAGTCGTATATTTGTGAAATGAAGATTTGATCCAAAGTCCACTGAGATCAGTGGAAAATCCCCAATGAGTTAGTCTTTGGATCAGGTCCTAAGAAGTATACAAGAAAATAGGTAGGTATTGCAGCAATATTATTCATAGGAATTCCTTTCAGCAAGAAGCCTTTTTATTATTTGTAAATGCTACTGATTCTCCGGGGCCAGAACCCCAGGAGAATTCCATCTAGTGACGTCAATTCTGTAGAGGAGAACTTCCTCCGTCCCCTTTTAGGTTTGTGGGACATTTTTGAACAGATGGAGCCTATATAGGTGGGATGGGTTCCATCTGAACAGAAGGGTCACAAATGCACCGACTGAGAGGATAGACAGAGCTATGGGGGAGAGTTTAAAGGAGTGGACAGGGGGATGGGAAGTCTGTACAGAATCCAGCAGAGAGGAAGAAGCAGCTAAAATAAGCAGATGGGTAGACAAGGGGAGATATTATTAAGGATTGAAATATGTAACACACCTGCAGAAAAGAAAAGAAGGTTGAGAGAGAAAATCAGAAGATAGAACTTCTGTTGCAATACAGTTGGGAGTCACAGAAGAGACTTATTTAAGTAACGTGCAAAAGAGATCAAACAAATAAAGATCATTTTAAAAATAGTAATATTTTATGAGGACAGTTCTTCTGAGTGTAGTATAGTTGATGCTGGTACTAGAATGTATTTATGGACACTGAAATTGCTTTGCTACCTAGGGGGCAACATGATAGAAAGCTCAATGAAGGCCTGAATCAGGCCTCATCTATTACAATTTACTGACAAGTGAAACACCCAAGACATGAATATATGAAAGTATGATGCACTTTCTGCCCCCAAAGAGGACAATGGAAGCACCGAGGAGAAAAAAAGATGCAGAAAGAAACTGAAAGTTCATCACATCACAAAATCTTAAATTCAGAACACTTTGGAACAAACAAGCCAGTGGAAGGACATAGAAAAATAAGTATAACTAAATTTAATGGGAGATAATTTGCACAGTTTGATTGAAAAATTTAATGGGAGATAACTTGCACAGTCTGATAAAAACTGAACTTCATCAGTACAACTGAAGACATGTTTCATTTCCAGTTACACTGGCCTTGGATCTAGATGGAAAGGATTATTGAATATATTTCCATTGACCTGTGTGTTTACATACTTGTTTAAAGAGGACTTTCTCCCACCGTTAGCCTAGCATCACTGTTACCTCAAATAAAATTTAGATAAATGTACCAGCATTTATTTAGTAGTGGTTATGATGTGATGATAAGATTAACATTTTAGTACAGTTTCATCAAATAGAGCACATCTCCCATAAAGTAGCCATTAAATCTCAAGCTGTTTCATATTAAGCAGTGCTACTGTTCCCTACACCTACTATTGTCACTTTATAAATAATAAGCAATATTTTGTTTGTTTTTAAATACTTTTAGCAGAAAATATTTATAACTTGTCATTACAGATGATTCTGAGTTATTGAAACTTCAATCAAGCCCTAATTTGACCTTACAATGTGCCAGAAAAAAAAAACAGATAAGAGCACTGCCAAGAATTTAAGAAAGGTAAGATATCTTCAATCATTTGTAACACATTGCTACATGCCTGAGAACCTTTTCCATGTGGTTATTATCACAAAAATCCTTAGAGCACCAGAAACACTCAGCTTTGCTTCTCAATTCTCTCTGTGCTTGTGAACAAAGTTCTAAGGATATTCCGTATGGAAACATGCAAGTGGTGCTTTTATGATCACCAAGGGAAGATGTTTCCCTGAAGCCTTTATATGTTTTCAGGAAAATTCTGAGCATCTGCCTGGAGCCCATTTGAATCATACATGCAATCCACCTCTACAATAAAATCTGACTATGAATCTAAAGGAAAATGCCCAAAGGGTTACATGGCACAATAGCAGGATACATACAGCATTTCATTGGCATGCATATAATCTTGTTATTTAAGAATCTAGATTTAGATGCTTACATGCAATTGTACAAATAACTAGTTATATGGAATGAAGCAGTGAGATAATTAATAACAACAATAGATATTTTTGAATTTCAGAAATGTCAAAATATTTGACCTTTAAATCATACTGACGAGGCATGCTACTATTACCTCATAAAGAATGCTGGGATAAAAATAGATATTTAATATCCTTTTTCATCTTGTTATTATGGCTAAACAAACACAAGATCTAACTACTAACAGAGAATCCAAAGAGGATTAGTTGTGTAGTTTTCTGCCTTTCTACAACAATAACAAAAAGTTGGTAGAAGACTAGAAAAGTGCTTACTATATACCATTTTTACAAGCTTTCTAAATTAAATTAAAGCCACTCAACATAGCAAAAGGGCCCTCAGGCATACCACTACATACTACTTATTTTTCAGTATTAAATATTCAGTGTTTTTCTTTTTAAAAGCATATTGTTTACAATTGTAATAAACTTCCATGGTAAATCATATTTGAGGTTGCATATAACCTTGTTTTTTTCTAGGTTGTCAAAACTACGCTTTTCGTATTCATCTCTCTTTCCAATATGTAAAAGGCTGAATAGATTTGGAAGGAATTTTCTGAGTAGTGTTTTCTTCCTTTATTGACTCCACATGTAAATTTTCTATTTACAAAAAGTAGAAGAGTGAATAAATAGATATATTAGTCCAAGTAGTTGGTTTAGTCTCATGAGCATTCACAGTACTATTCGGCCATTAGATATCTATTTGTGTTTGTCTGATCTATATATTACACATATTCTTAGCTGGCTGACAGTCACTCCAGTTTTCATAGTGGAACCAAACACGGATACACAGAAGTGTGAAAACCTTTAAATACTAATATTAGGACAGTACAGTGACAACATAATATGGATTTGTAAGTTTTTGAGTCAAAATTGACCTCTGTGTGCACAGTGGCTAATTTCAGTGAGGACATTATGGATCAGTTTGCCTTCTGATTTCCTCTAATTATCTCTCAGATACTGTACTTGTGGGACTCTTAGGAGCAGTCAGTAATGTACTAATTACCATCTTTAAATCAAAAGACTTCTAAACAAGCAAATGTCTTGGTTATAATTGCACATATGTTTATTACAGATTGTGTACTCTTTTTACAATTGGAACAAACAAGGATATAAGTAGTGCATCTCTGCTATCTTTTGCAAGGATGTGAGTCCTGAATTTTGAAGGTTTAATATATATCTAAATAAATTAGTGGTACTGCATAAAGAACCTGGTGAAACCCTAGATTACCTCATTGCCAAATTACAGTTTCAAATGCAAGAAGCAGAATACTTCAATAAAGCTCTTTCAATACTTGTATAGCTATTTTATTTTCAACTTTCAAGTTATTAAAAAATCCTGCCACTATTCTATTCAATCAGAAAATAAGTTTTCTCATTAATTATTTATTTGTCACTTCATGGTGCATTTTTAAAACTTGCATGATACTGAGTTCCAGTTTTCATGGTGCAGCAAAAGCCAAGGTACTACAGGCCAGCAAAGCAGTGACTATTTCAGCCAGGGCCAATCCCACTGCTCCCACTGGAGATCCAAAACAATGGTCAGGTCAAGAGCTGAGATCACCAAGCAAGTTCACGGAGATGAGAAAGGTCTGAGGACAAGCCAGTTAGTTAAAAGGCAGGACAAGTTCAGGTCCTGTGATAGCCAAAGAGGTCTTAGGTCAGGTGGGGAGGTCTACAGATCAGGACCTACTGTCATAGGTCCTGTGGCTGTGGCTAAACCACTGTTCAAGCACAGCTCAAACCTCAGATCATGAGTATGTGTGGAAACAGCATTTGATGCAGATCAAGGCCATTAAGTCCTTCTAGAGCTCTAGGGTGTCCTCATACATAGATGTGTACCTGTACAGAAGTAGCTATGAAGCTCCCAGTTTCATATGAACTGCAATTTAGCTAGATGTACAAAGCAGGTTCACCTAAACCCCTGTCAATTCTATCTTCCTCTTGAGCAAGATTGCAATTCCTGCTTAGGCCGCTCACCTGTTTATCTTTGTCCATTTACACTGAGCATTATTCCATCAGTGCAAAGGATAAAGGGAGACAAAAGTATGTGGCTTTTCTCATGATGTAAGTAAAATCAAGAGATTTTGCAAGGTTGCAAATTTAGTGGGCAGCAACGGCTGTTGGAGACCATAAGGTGTTGAAAAGAGCTACACTGGAGTTGTGTAGTGAGCTTTGGGGTCTTGATGCTTTTGGGGATTTTGAAATCTACAAAGAACAGAAAAGATCCAGAGAGCATGAAGAAGTTTCAGTGTCCAGTAAAAGAACAGATGTTCCTAATCAAACATTAGCCTAAGTAGGAAGCAATTGCTGCTGCTGCAGTGGATTGAAGGAGACTAAAGGCAAGAGAATTACCTATCATAACAAGAAATACAAAAGCACAGCTGCTCTCTACATCACAGGCACATGGATCCAATCCTCCATAGCATTTTAATAAACTAGATATTGTTAACCTGTTAACATTTACCTTACACTATTCTGGCAAATGGGTACAAAATATTGTAGATTTTCATATACAAGTATTGGTTTTACGTGGAAGATACATTTTCAGTGCTGTTCAGTGGTAAACTTATCGTTTCTCTAGAAAAAAAATACTCTGGCTTGTCATCCTCAAAAGACTGTTGACTTTAGGCCTTCTATCCATTTGCAGCAAGGAGGGAGAAACTGCATCATCCCACTAAAAAAATGAATATGGATATTTAAATCTTTCTTCACTACTGGCTTACTCTGAAAGTATGACTAATTTGTTTTCATAATGCAAATCATGAAGATAAGGAAAGACATGGACACTTTTATGAATACATAAAGCCAAGCTCTCATTCACAAGTTCATGTCTATTTTAACTTCCTGACCACAAAAGAAGTTGTATGGAGGATAAATCGGTACAATGATTTTATTTGGTGAATGTGCTTTTTGACCACTTCTCTTTTTAGAGTGAAATAACAACATTTGGAAGCAGAATCCTCTGGAAGGGTGGAAGTTTATTATAGTAGCAAGCACTGAACAATGTCAATGCTGTATAAAGTACAGAAGAACTTCTCCAATGATCTTTTATCAGAATTTTGATCTGCAGTGTTGGCTCTCACGCTGTCCGGTTCAATTCATCTATATTCTGCCATGATCTTGATGTGCTCTGAAATTGCACCAAAGTATAGCTGGTCACAAATTTCACACTTACCACTTCAGACAAGTGAAAGGTCAAGGGCTTACAACAGTTGTGCAGCTCCTTATCGGTACCACAAAGCACAAATATCATGGAAGTGACTGCAGGTCAGATCAGCTGTAATTTATACTAACTATAGTGAGCCTATACAGATCTCTCCGAATTATATAGTGAAATACATACATATATATATATATACACAAATATACAAAAAATAATATGTATTATATTTTTATTATATACATATATACATTATTTCTTCAGATGTGATGGTGGCATAAATTGCCTTTGGATTATTGCAGTACAAATCAACATTAATGAAACTTGTCCTATTACACCTTCAGATACATCTGATGAAACATGGAAGATCACTTACAAGATATTGAGCTGAAATAGCTGCTTGAACTCATATTAACAGAAAACAAGCATAAGTGATCATGAAAACTAAATCAAAATGAGCTAATTATCTGATATTGATCTTTGGAATTGAAGAAGAACTGGACCTTTTGAATGTATCTGCCTATCCTTCACATCAAAATTCTGGCATTAGTACATGTAGGAAAACACTTCCTAAGAGAGAAGAGCAAAGATTTGCCTCCGGTTGTTGCTTTACTCAGTATAAGCTTAGCTGAAACTCAAATTCTGAAATAATAAATCTGACAGAAATTAATAGTTTATTCTTTACAGTGTGTGCAGCATCTTAAAGCAAAACACCAACAAACAAATCGGCAGCTGGCATTTTAGACTGCAAAGTGTTAGCCATCTGGTCTCACAAAATAAAATATTTATTTGATTTTTCTTAAGTATCTAAGTTAGCAGACTACTAAAAGACTTCAAGACCTTGGTTTCAGGAATGCTTTTTGCTTGAAATTCCATCAAGAGTATACATACCATACTATGTATTTGTTTACTTTATATTTGTCTTTGTTAAGTCAGATAAGGAACTTCAGAATTAAAGTTGTCTTCAGAAACTCCCATATGTTTTTGAGTAACAGTTGCTGTAGCACAAGCCAAGTGGCTCACTCAGCTTTATATAACACTGCCTACATTACATTTTATGTTACAAGGTTCCTTTTACTTGTTCTCTTTTCTATGACAAGTATGCTGATCCCATCAGTTAGAATATACACAGGAATTTCATTTTCATGAAACTGCATTGCTAATGGTTTCTACAGTATTCCTGATGTCTTGTGACATTAAAATCTTATTTGAAAAGTTTGCTTTACTAATTTTGGCTTCAGCAACAAAATAATTTGAAGATACTACCACTGTATCTGCTCTTCAGTTTAACGCTGATATTGTTGAAAAGCAACTTCGTACTGACCAGGTGACAACAGAAATGTGCCAATAACATTTAATATTGCTCTGTCTGGAACAAACTACTTGCTAGAAATTGCTCATCACTTTGTGATAAAACTAAAACCAATAATCCAAAATTCAATTTAAGATAGCAGCAATCTCTTCTTTGACACAATCCAACAGCACTCAATTCATGTTAGTTATGAATTTTGTTGTACACAGAACATCACTGTAACCATTGTTTTATAACACCAAGGCTTTACCAGAAAGCAGCAGAAAACGTTTCTTACCATTCCTTTTCACTGCTTGAGATTCTGTTGAAAGCTAAGTCTTAGATGCTCAGATTCATGCAAGTTATGCCCACAGGCACAGAAATGTTTTCTGAGATAGTGCTGTTCTCTTATGCTTATTGGCATGAAGTCATCCAGTCCTAGCCAGGATTTTTCCTACTACTGTGGATTTTCAATCAATAAAAATATCTCATACATTTTGCATATGCAGAACACAGTACTTTAAGTTCCTCATGGGCAACAGACAGGTATATATTTGAACGCCATTGGGAAAAAATCATCTTCAGTACACTTACGATTCAATTCCCTGTAACTGGCAATTACAAATATCCAAAGAATGTAATTGCTTAGTTATCTCAAAACACATCACAGGGCAGAAAAAAAATTGTTGGTTTCATATGCTGATTTTTTTTTTAATCTTACACTAAACTTGGAATTCCATTAGATGAGCTACAGGTATGGAAAGAGTATGCATCAGGCTTAGCCTTCAGAGTTCAGCAATTCAGTGTTCACGACACCATGTATGCCTCCAGCTCCAGAGTACATGGGATGCAGGAAAGGAAAGACAAAAGGAAAGGCAGAAGGCTAGGTGGTGGGAAGGGGAAAAGGAAGAGGGAGAGGAAGGGGGAAATGAAGAGGAAGATGGAGAAGAATAGGAAGAGGAAAAAAAGAGAGGAAGAGGAGGAGAGGAGAGGAGAGGAGAGGAGAGGAGAGGAGA